>JALIZF010001458.1:162500-328528 GCA_029948255.1 Telmatactis stephensoni | reverse complement strand
GTTCGAAATGTTGGGTACACCATTTAGATTGCATCCACATGCTAGAGATTAAAAAATACAATACAATTTAAATAATGTATAAGAGAGTTTCAATAAGCTTTGAAGTAGTCAGCTGCAGGTATTGATGGGTTTCACTGTGAGTGTCACTCTGGGTGATAGGCAAGGGATATACAATGTGATGAATACATGTGATTTGAAGTTACCTTTGGTATGAAAATTTTCAAACCAGTTTTTCTTAATTACTCGTGCCCAGGCCGTAGGCCGGGAACGAGTTATGAACTGCAAATGTTTTTTTTTTCTGATTTCGTCTCGAGAAAAGGCCATTCTTGCGCAATTGGGCGAGTGCGAACTCTTCGAAGCGAACGCCAGTCAGGAACTTTAGGAATGCAAGATGGCGGACAGCCCCAAAAATACCTTTCAGAGAGAGGCTTTTCCAGCAGTAAGACAATAGAAAATGGAGATTTTAACTCGAGATATACCTAAACACTTATACTGAAGAGCTTCAGAATGGGCTGTTATTTTAAGCTTGATCTCCAATACTTTGACCAAATATCGAATTCTCAATGGAGTACTTGAAACCGAAGCTCCGGCGATAAAGAAGTGATTCCTTTGAGCTGGAAATCTATGAATTTCTCAGCCTACATGTTGCTAAACAAACGCATACAGAGGAAAGTCAATTATATTTCTCATTCAAGCATTCAAGAGATCTTGAGAGGTTTTTGTATTGAATTTTAACACCAAAATTCTGGACCAGACAATTTATTTATATATTTTCATGGAACTAAGCTTCTATTTGACCTGATGCGTTTGTTCACGCAATGGATAAAACATCTGAAACATGAACGAAAAAATACACGATTTGTTATTGTGTCAAAAACGCCGTTGTAGAAGTCTTTACAGCAAACAATTCAGATATATAGTGAAATAAAAAGTTTAATAAACTGGTATATTCGCAGGTAATATTTTTGCATGTGAGATATATAATACCCATGATAATAGAAGGACAAAGGCAAACACTAATATCTGTTGACAGACAAATTAAAGGTCTTTACTACTGTGGCTTGTTGAACTACAGGCTACCAGTGTACGCTTCGAGGTGCTTTTTGTTAAAAAGTTTATTAACGACAATATGTCAATCGCTCTTACTCTAGCGGCAGCTAATCTAAATGTCCCTTTAAGCCGATTTTGGGCTTCTTTTACATTGGCACGATTGAACGCACAAGTGCTTCTAGTTTCTATTATCCCAAGTTATGATTAATTAATATAGTACAACAAATAAACACTGCAAAAATATAACTCTATAATATAACTCCCACTCGTTATATACCAACTGTCAAAGTCCATTTTTCTCGTGATCTGATTGGATGAGAGGCTATAACGTGAACGTGAACAAGTTTCGATGTTTCCCTAGGCAACGGGCAAGAATATGTTGTGCACCAGTAATAACAAAACCGAAGTTGATTTGAAGGAGGGATTTCGGCAGCGCGCGTTTGTAAATTCATTCATTCGAATATGCATGATGGGGCAAAAATTGTGTTTACTGTCAAACTGTTCCGACAAATATTAAACATTTATTGCGAGAAAATGATTGACAACCAACCATGAATGTGATCACCAAAAGAGCTGCAGCAATTCTCCGAAAAACTTTGTGTGAAAAAAGGTCAGTTTGTAGACAGGATTTGTGTGAATTTTGATTAAAAACTTTAACTGTAGGCGGCGACGTTTTGCTTTTTTCTTTGTTTTTTTTGACAGTTGCTATATAACAAATTACTTATTTGCTAGAACCTCGGGAAAGTAGTATGTTTTTTTGGTAACTCGACCTCAATGTTTCCCTCGGGTCCGCCTCGGGAAACATCACCCGTCTCGGGAAAACAAAACATACTGTTTTCTTCGGTCCCAGTAAATAGGTGTTAACTGTTCACGTTCACGTGACACCCTCTTGCCCAATCAGAGCACGAGAAAAACCGATTTTGACAGTTGGTATATAACAATAAACCATATCGTATTTTAACTTACGTAAACAATATTTAGAATGGTTCATCATAACAGCACTGTTCTTGTAATGCTCAACTTTACACAGCTCACACTTATCACCAGTTGTATTGTCAGTACAGTTATCACATACTCCATATCCCTTGGTAGTATTGTAATGACAGCTTACTGCATGGTTGTTGCAGCCACAATCTAAATATAACAGAGAAAGAGATCATTTTTGTTACATCAAGAATCCATACACTCACGGCATCCAGTGGGATTGAAATTAGAAATGAATGGAGTCACATACTGGAAATGAGACTTGTAGCGGAGTGTGCTATGTTGCGGCCTGAAAACCTTTGGTCTTCTTCAGGTGTGCGGCCGTCATGTGACGGCCGCACACCAATAGAGTAAGTTTCGTATAAAAATTAGGTACTACCTAATAGCGGAGCTCCCATTTTTAAAAATAAATAATAATTTTAAATACTTTGTTTTTGACGTTTTTGATTCAAATGAATTGGGCTTCCTGTGGTAATAGGCAAACAAAGATTGCATTTTGTTGTAAAAGTTGAAATAAAGATATTTATAGATCAAGCTTTATAGTATTTGCTTTAGGGTTTGAAAAAACTATTGCCCTTCAGTCTCCTGAGAATTATATGGCTTTCAAGCCATATAGTCACCACAGTGATATTTATTCAGATTCAGTCAGATTTTATAATTGACTTTGTAGTAGTGGTGGTTCATAATTCTCAGAAATAGAATGCAAAAATCCCTCACTCAAACTAATTTCATTCACATAAATACTGAACCTGATTTCAACATCCCTCAATTAAACAATTAGACATTGCAGAATATTATATTTAGATTTTTCTGTCTTGACAGTATTGTGACATCTTGTTTTTGTACTATGTAGAATAGAATGACACAGATAAATAGTTGTCTTTACACGAAACAAGAATTCTCTCTTCCAGGTTACACTAATCATGACTTTAGATGAAATTGTAAAACAACTCAAAACAACTACTACCTAAAAGCAGAGCTCCAATTTCAATTTTAATATTCTGTGGCTTCCTGTGGTAATTGAAAAATTTGAAATGAAGATTATTTTAAAAAGCATTTTTAAAATAAGTTGTGGTTTTGGTTTATATATTGTATGGGCTTGTAAACTCAGTGACCTTAATATTACAGTAAATTTTAATATTCAGATTCACTGTCAGATTTCATAATTGACTTTGTAGTGGTTCATAATTTTCAGAAATAGAAAGCAAAAATCTCCAAAACCTTTTTTAGATATTTGATACAAGTAATTAAACCTTCTCAACATCCTGGATATTACAGAACAACATATCTTAATTTGTCTGTCTTCACTATATTGTGACATCTTGTTTTTTTCTGGTTCAGTGTTGTTGTTGTTTTGCTTTGTTTTTTAATGTAGAATAGAATGGCACAATACTTGTCTCTTCCAGATTACACTGATAATACAATTTAAGCTTAAAGTGATTATAAGAACAGCTACTTGAAATAAATAACAAGAAATTAAGCATTTTCAATTTGCATTTAAGGTCTCATAGGGCTCATTGAGAAACTTCATGCTTAAGCTTAATGGTAAAACAGCTCTAGTTTGCATGCAAAATTCCTTCTTTTTTTCCTGTCAATTTTTTCATTAAATTACAGACTCAAACTTGAGCTGTATTTTATACACATTAGTGGGGTTGAAATAAGTTCAAAATCAATTTTTTGCTAATTTTATTTTTAAAAGTAGTGCAAAACGTTCACCGTAAAACAAAATGTCATTGTCATGCCTGTACTTGAGTGTTTGTTTAAACTTGGCCATAGTTCAGCGTGCATAAACGTATATTTTTATAAGTCATCAATCCCAAATAAAAGATAAATGATCAAATCAGTATAGGTACAAGAGACTTTTTGACATCATCTTTTGGCCAGAGTCTTTACCTTGAAGTGCCTTCCTTGTTGTCTTTAGAAGCTAAGCATAGTCCTCGTTTCATGTTCAATGCAGACGATTCTTGATTTCCAACTACTGACTGAGATTTTTAAGCAGCTTTACTGAAGGCATAGACTTCACGAAACGAAGAATACACGATCCTCAATGACTGATTCATTATGAGAAGTTTTTTGAAGCTACAAATCCAACTAAGTAAAAAGCTGTCCAACTTTGAAAATGTTCTCTGTGTCCTCTCGTCTCTCGAGCATGTTCTCTCGTCTTTCGAGCAGCTTTTGCCTGAACGACACCGGGCTCGAAAAAAAATTCAAAGGTACGTTGTTTTCGCTTCAACCCGTCAAAATTGGCACAGGTTAATGATCATGAAAATCTCTAAATTTTTACGAGGTTTCGAGAATAATCTTTTTAAGTTTTGCAAGTTAAAACTGCAGGGAAACTTGTAAATTTTCAGTTTTCAAAGTGTCAGCGCGCGTCAAGTTGGCGCCAAAAAGCAATCAGCCAATCAGCATCGCGATGTACACGGACGTATGTATGTATGTACGGACGTATGTATGTATGTATGTATGTACGGACGGACGTACAGCCGTTGGGCTCCCTGTGTGTCCATGAAAAATCAACTCGATGGGTTACCATTTTTTCTTAGGTATGGTGCTCCGCTCGCGCGGGCCTTCGGCCCGCGCGGGAGCTCCGCTATAACTGAATGTGTAAATGGCGAGGTCTACGGAATGGCATGGTTCGAGTTTTGAATGTTTTTATAGACAGCACACCACTGACACATTCATGGCAAAGCGCATTACTTTTTACAATAGCTTACAGTCATACGAAATGAGAGAAATGATGGATAAATCAACATAAATACAATACAGTTATGCATAATGATAACAATTGTTTGCGGTAATGAGCCAGTACCTTCGCATGATTTTCTTATCTTGTAAGGTTTGTTGTTGAAGAGTGGTAAACATTTTTCACAGTTTTTGCCAGCTGTATTCCTCTTGCAGTCACACTCAATGCCATTGGCCTAGAAACGGTGGTAAATATACAATCAATACAACAATAATAAAACAATTGCAAATGAAGCAGTAATCGATCAAACAAACAAACAATGCAAGTCAAAAGGCAAGGTACAGGGACATTATGACCCATAAAAAAGCCAAGTCATTTCCATATGACAAATAAAGATAGAACATTGAGTCCAATGACTCATTCATAGGCCAATAGGCTAATAACCAACTATAAAAAATGTACAGAAACTTTTACAAAAGCCTAGACCTGAAGCTTTTACTCAAAGTCGCTTGAGTGTACCATACAGTGAAGTCCTCTAGAATGGACACTAACAGGACTGTCAACAGGTGTCCACCTTAGAAGGTGTCCATCTTAGAGGGAAGATAAGTGAGATTTAGCAGAAAGAGATCAACCATGGGTGACTATTTTAAAGAGGTGTCAATCTTTTAGTGAAGTGTCCGTTAGGCAAGTGGAATTTACTCTATACTCCATACTGTAAATTTTACCAATGGAATTAGCAAACCATTTATTTACCTTACAACTGGAAGCTTGGCCATTACAGAAGCAAGCTGCTGAAACAAGCCAGTCGTCTATAGTGAAGTACAAACTTTGCTTAATCTGTATAGGTGCAGCTGAAGCATTAAACTGTGGTGGTGTAATATAGCTCACTAGCTGAAGCTGAATATTTGTTGCAAGAAAAAATGTCTGATTTTGATGACTTTCTCTGATCGCCTTTGATGTTGTTGGATCCTTCATGGGTGCATACTCAATCTAGACAAAACATATGGTCATTATATAAGTTACAGGTCAAATTTTATTCTTGACCTAGGTTAAATTTTCACCTACTGAGTCTTTAACATAATTGGTTGAGACAGTGTCAGTTTTGCAGAGATCACTGATGATCTTAACTGATTGGCAGTACACCACTCAGATCAAAAACATTCATTCTAAAATTACTTTTTTGAGCGCGTTTGCCTGAAATAACGCATGCACTCCAAAAAATTGGCTCTTTTGATCTCGATAGTGTCCCTCCCTTTCATAATGTCTAGATCATCCGCTCTCTCTAACAGAGTATGGCCTATTGTTGTGTTCCATGTCATTTGTTGGTAGTTTGGATGGAAGGTACCGTAAGTACTTCTCTCCGTTGCGGCCCAAATGGTGGAAGAAGGAAAGACTTTTCTCAATTCGGCTGACGGCTAAACCCACCGAGTAAAAGGCCAGATGGGCGTCTTGTTTGTGTATCACACTACTCGACGGGGTTCCTGTGGAATCCGCGGTGCGTCTGAAAATGCGAACCGTTTTTGAATTTTTCACAAATCTCACTTCCGGCGTTTCTGCGCAGGCGCCATTTCGCTGACATACGAAACCCAAGCGCTTTTAGCGAAGAAAATCCAGTCTTAACTTAGTATAGTCCTGTTTTAATTTTTGTTTCAAAATTCAAGAACAAAATCATTGATTTACCACAAATATCATCATGAATATCATCATGAAAAGCAAGAGTCCTAAAGAGAAAAACCATGTTCAAATGTACCCTTCATCGGTCGTGGTGGCGGAGTATGCGCCTCCGTTTTCGATGGAATCCAGTCTAAACACAGATTTGACCTGGAAAGCACCATTCACGAGGTTTTGTGGATTTAGTTGCGCCCCCACCGCCTCCCACGGCCCTTATCTGGAATTATATGCTGTGTTCTGTATAATTCTCCGAGCACAGCTTCACAGCAACAAAAGGACCTTGGGGAGTATGATCTAATCGAAAAGCTCGACGTAGTTAGAATGTCATCTCCTGACTGCGACATATTAGGAGATTTCAATGGCATGGATATTGCTGAAATCCTTACATATCATAACCTAAAGCAAGTTGTTCAAGTTCCCACTCGTCAGAATAATATTTTAGACCTTATAGTAACAACTCTCTCAGATTTCTACACAAAGGCCCTGTTGTCACCGCCCCACTTGGTAACTGTGACCACAGTGTTGTTGAATGGACAGTTATAGTGTTGACCGCACTGTTTCTCAAACTCATGAGAAAACTACTAAGTGTCGTATACGCCATTTCCCACAGAGTGCTTGTGATGCCTTTGGGCGTTAGTGCGGCTCTCACAAGTGGTTTGTAGATCGATGTTGCGGATCTCTCCTCAGTCAACAACTGAACTTGCTTCCTCGCTCACAAGAGACCTTACATCTGCTATTGATCAGTTTTTCCAGCGAAGACAACGAGGATCCACTATACAGACAAGCCCTGGATGCCCCCCTCTTTGAAGCTATTAATCGTCAAACGACAAAAAATCCTTCCATAATGGCGACAACAATCAGTGGCTATACTATAGAAAGAAGGTCGGCAAGGAGGTTTCTGCAAAAAACGATCGTATTATGCCAATAAGTTCAACATCTTTAAAGGAGCTAACCCCCGTAAATGATGGAATTGTAACAAACAACTTTCAGGAAAAAATTCTTCACCATCGAATATAAAGATCGTCAGAGAAGGTGAAACTATATGTGGACAGGACCTTGCTGATGACCTGAACAAGCATTTTCTTAATATAAGTGGCGACTTGCCTTGTTTGGACATTGATTCACTTCCTGCATATCTTCCTTCGCCTGAGCCGCACCTACTGTCACACCTGTAGAAGTCTGTAACAAACTGACGAAAGCTCCTGCCTTTAAGGCACATGGCCCTGACAATGTACCTATTTCGAATTATTAGGAATTTTTGTTATGAATTAGCTGTCCTTGTTCGTTCTATCTTTAAAACATCACGGTCAACTGGGGTATTTCCGGCCGAGTGAAAGGATGCTATCATCCCCCCCGTGCCCAAATCACAACCTGTACTGAGTGAGGATGACTTGAGACCGATTGCTTTAACCTCGAGTCTGCCAAAGATACTAGAAGACTTTGTCGTTACCTGGATGCTAGAGGATATCAAACAAAGAATCGACCCGAAGCAATTTGGCAGCTTGAAAGGTGCTTCAACAACGTTCTGCCTTATTGACATGATCAATAACTGGTTGAAATCACTTGATTCGCCATCACACTACCTAAGGATAGTGTTTGGTTGATTTCAGCAAATCATTTGATCGTATAAATCACAATATATTGATCAACAAATTGTTGGAGCTTGGTGTTAGATCATCTATCACACCATGGATCTGCAGTTTCCTTACTAATCGTCGTCAGTCGGTGAGGATTGGCCGCTCTCAATCAGACTGGGCAAATCTTAACGGTGGGCCCTATTTTGTTTCTTGTAATGATAAATGACCTTGAATTGAGATCTCATCGAACACCTATCTGGAAGTATGTGGACAATGTCACTATTTCTGAGGATTTGACCGCGCGCAAGAACCATCATTCCTCCAATCTGATCTCGACACGCAACGATATGAAGCTGAATGAAAAAAATGTAAAGAGATGGTAGTTTGTTTTCTTGGCAATCGCTGGAGATTGCTTGCCTCCATATTAATGGCAAACCACTTGAACGTCTCCCAGCTTTCAAACTCGCTCCAGTAGTCGCTAGATGTGCCGAGCGCTGAATGCCGACCGACGAAGGCAAGTTTGATTTTTCGCGTGGTTTGTGAGCCACGGTGGATGATTCGCGTCGCCGAAGTTGCCTACCTTGTTGTCTCTTCTGTATGTGGGAACGCAGCTCAAAACTCAACGGCCTCAAACTAAGTAAATACGCCTCAAATCCCCCCAAAAACTAGCCAGAAGTGTTCAGTAACTATTAATCTCTATTTCTAACAAACTTTCGAAGAATCGATTAGAAAAAGAAAGCTTTTCAGAGGCAAAATTAAACTCATGCTATTCAACTACCAAACAAGGGGTTGAATTACAACACAGGGATCCCAAACCCACTAAACCGGAACTAACCCGATTCACAAACGTTGAGGATGGTAAGCCTGTGGTTTTTATTTACATTGGATTAACCATACACATTATTTCTAGCACCTTTTGCAAGTGCATTAGTACATTTCCATTCATTAACTTTAAATATGTATTTGGTTACATACAAAAACTGTTCTTCATATTTAAAATCATCATGCATTTAATGTGAATTCATGAAGATTTTGACATCCTTGTTAGTGATGTCACTTACATCAGTACTTAGTGGTATGGGAAATTCAGAGTGAATTCAGCTAATATAAGTATAAAGTACTGTAGGTACATGTAGCTAGGTAGAAAGTGCTGAAATGAGATAAAATCCTACACTGTAAATATTTACCTGGTAGTCACTATATACTATTTCATGTTTTACTTAAATTCACTCACTAATAATCAAGATAAATTCATTACTTAATTCATGGCAAAATTATTCATGTTATGCCTGTCAATATATTTTCACCCATATGAAAGCAATTGCAAAAATTAATAAAAGGAACTAAATACAAAATGTCTAACCATCGACACCAATGTTCTGACTTCAGTGCAGTATTCAAACTTCAGTTAACTTTATTAGCTGATCAAAATCAAGCTATAAGCTTAACTGGAGCAATAAAATTCATAATTTTATTCCTACAGTGCCAAGTCAAGCTTATAAAGCACAGTATGCCAGAAATGGAAATAAAAGATATCATGCCCTATTTGAAATGCCATACCTTTCTCTCGATACCTTCCTCTCAAGACTTCAGTGGCCAGAATTAAACACATTTCTTGAAACATTTCATCTTAAACTTTAAGCTTAAGTTCTGATAGAAATGGTCAACAGAAAACGCCGTACGACTTAATCTTGTCAGACTGTGGAATTTCTTGGCCATTCACACAAGAGTATAATATCAATTAACTCTTAAAGAAGCTCCAACAATGCTCTCTATTTCCAGCATATCGATTCGTTTGTTTTGCTTTTGACAAAAGCAAGATGGCCGACTTTTATTCCCATGTTATTATCACCAATTTCGGTAGGTACTTCATTTATGGAAAATAATACAGAGCTTGAAAGTCCTGAACTCTACTCGTATGACAAATGAAGTACCTACCTAATCATTCCACAAACCGCTGACAAATTTTACTTGAGCTCCAATTTCCAAAGAAAAGAAGTATGGGCTTGGCATATATTTTGCCTTTTCAGTTGAAGGCAACCAACAAGTTGGCTGGACTCCAAAAGAAAAGATTGAAGATGTGGAAATGATGTTAAGCAGTTATGATAATTTACGTTTAAAGGTCGTTTCGGTAAAAAATGTAGAGTTCAGCTCCAAGTTCAAAAAGCTGATCATATAAACAGTGGACATTGCACCTAGCGATAACTGAATGCATTTTGAGCCGCTTGTTGAAGTAAGTTGTGTGACACTTGTAAAAATGATTTCTTTTTTATTTTTGATAGAAGCAACTGAGTGATCTTTAGTGTCAGACTTAATATCAAGCCATAATTTGACAGAGTGAGAAACTAAATCACCCTCCCCTCCCCTCCCCTCCCCGAAAAAGGAAAGAAAAGAAAGATATTGCAGTTTTTGAGTTTATAGGACTCAATTAGTATCTACCAGTAGTATTGTATTGTTACAAAGATGTCACAAAGATGTTTGATGAAGCTTTATTATTTTTATGACTTACTCTTCAATACAGTTTTCAGCAATGTTTTGATCTGCTAGAAAGCATTCAAATGTTGTTGTCTGGTTTTTCCTCTGAAACTTAAACTATTCATTGATTTAGCCAGCAGAAACAAAATTGACATGCTTTTTTCATGTCTCTGGGTAAAGTATGATACAGTGCAAACACTAAAAGCATGAAATAGTACTGACAAACAATAATGTCAACAACAACAAAAACTAATTAACATTCAAAAAGGACTTATTTGCCAATTTGTACTGTTTGGTGCTATTTTAGATTGATTTGCTCTCCTACTTTAGTGTTTACACTATCATTTTTTACTTAGTCTGCCTTAGAATGCCTAGGTTTGCTCAAGTCTGCTCAAGTTCGCCCAATAATTTCTAATTACGCCCTATTTCGCCCAAATTTTTTACCATTTTTGGAGGAAAATTCCTTAGCGCGCCTATGATTGCCTTATATTGCCATTTCACGCGGCGAACGTAGGACCCAGAGTAGGCCTCACTTAATGACCAACTGAAATGGAACAATCATGTTAAAGTGATGGTAAAGAAAGCCTTTAAGTGCTTTTATATCTTACGTGTCTGACACCGATGTGGTATCCCTGCTGACGACCTACTGATAATCTATTTTGCTCTGATCAGATCCGTGCTTTGAACATGCTTGCGCCGTCTGGCATACTAGTCTGCCAAATTACTTAACGAACATCATCGAAATTGTACAAAGAAACTTGCGTATTATCTACCCCGCCACACACTATCATGATGCCTTGCTTGTTGCTAAATCAGAAACCCTCGTCGACAGAAGAAAGTCCCTTTGTCGGACGATTTTGAAGAAAATGGAAGAACTCAGTTCGCGTCGCCGCGCGTTAACACCATCTCATCCCTACTACACAGGCCTCGATACATACTCACAACTGTAAGGGACAAAAAAAGCCCACAACTGGGTGACTAGTGAGTCACGCAACGGCCCGTTGTAAGTTTATAAAAAAGCTCTTTATTTCCACGTATGCAGTAGAAGTGTGTAAACAACTTCGTGAACTCGATATTAAAATTGCATGCTGTGTTGTCAAGTCAAAAGCAGTAACGTATTCAATTATAGCTAGACGAAAAAAAAACAAAAACAAAACAGTATATTTTATTATCGTCAGAAACGTACCAAGTTATCAAAGATACAGCTGAAGTGATCCGAAAATGTGTCGAAAAGGGACAAAAATGGTACACTAAAAGGATGTTTAATTGACGAACGATGACAAGGCGCTTGGGCTAATGACGCCTGTGTACAAATCGAATAAACCTTGAATAAACACATTCAACCGTTTGTAAGTCTGACATGATTTTTATTGGGAATTTATTTTACTTGGAAAAGTTTGGGAAAAGTTTCGTGCGCAGCATAAAACCTCGCCTACGGCTCGGTTTTATACAATCGCTATCGACTTCTCCCAAACTTTTCCGCGCCGCATTTACATCAGGCTATGTAAACACGGCAAACGTTTTATACTTGTTAAATAAACATTAACTAGACGCACACGTGCGTTCACTCGTGCCTATGCCTGGAGCCCTTTTTAAGAGAGGCTCCATTGACCGGTTCCGTTCGTACTCTTCCCCTAGCCGTTTCACGCATTCTTCACCATTCCGGGAAATAGCTAACCGTAACAAATGACCTTTTTTGAATCGGCTAACTTAAACTAAAAAATATCTTGATTAGTCAGTTTGTCTGTCAACAGCTATTAGTGCCTTTGTCTTTCTATTATCATGCATAGGTATTAGATATCTCCAACATGCAAAAATATACCAGTTTTATATTCAACTTCTTATTTCACTATATATCTCAATTGTTTGCTGTACAGACTTCTACAACGGCATATTTGACACAATAACAAATCGTGTATTTTTTCGTTCATGTTTCGGATGTTATATATATGAATAAAAGACGTTACGTGACCAAACGCGAAATACAAGGTCAATGGTATCTAGTTTCATGCCATTCCGATATTAAATTAAAATTCAGTACAAAAACCTCTCAAGATCTCTTGAATGCTTGAATGAGGAATATAATTGACTTGCTTCTATGTATGTTCGTTTAGCAACATGTAGGATGAGAAATTCGTAGTTTTCCAGCTCATAGGAAATAGTCGTTATCGCGAGGGCCTCGGCTTTAAAGTACTCCATTTAGAGTTCGATATTTGGTCAAAGTATTGGAGATGAAGCTCAAAATAACAGCCCATCCTGAAGCTCTTATAAGTATATAGGTATTTCTCGAGTTAAAAGCTCCAAATTACATTGTTCTACTGCAGGAAAAGCCCGTCTCTGAAAGCTATTTTCTTTGTAGTCGGCCATCTTGCATTCCTAAAGTTCCTGGCTTGCGTTCGCTGTCGCTCAAAGGTGATGAATGAAGGGCATTGTTTTTACGTTCTTAACCAATCAGAAGTCCCTCAGGACGAACACAGGAAAAAACTAGACGCACACGTGCGTTCACTCGTGCCTATGCCTGGAGCCCTTTTTAAGAGAGGCTCCAATGACCGGCTCCGTTCGTACTCTTCCCCTAGCCGTTTCACGCATTCTTCACCATTCCGGGAAATAGCTAACCGTAACAAATGACCTTTTTTGAATCGGCTAACTTAAACTAAAAAATATCTTGATTAGTTAGTTTGTCTGTCAACAGCTATTAGTGCCTTTGTCTTTCTATTATCATGCATAGGTATTAGATATCTCCAACATGCAAAAATATACCAGTTTTATATTCAACTTCTTATTTCACTATATATCTCAATTGTTTGCTGTACAGACTTCTACAACGGCATATTTGACACAATAACAAATCGTGTATTTTTTCGTTCATGTTTCGGATGTTATATATATGAATAAAAGACGTTACGTGACCAAACGCGAAATACAAGGTCAATGGAATCTAGTTTCATGCCATTCCGATATTAAATTAAAATTCAGTACAAAAACCTCTCAAGATCTCTTGAATGCTTGAATGAGGAATATAATTGACTTGCTTCTATGTATGTTCGTTTAGCAACATGTAGGATGAGAAATTCGTAGTTTTCCAGCTCATAGGAAATAGTCGTTATCGCGAGGGCCTCGGCTTTCAAGTACTCCATTTAGAGTTCGATATTTGGTCAAAGTATTGGAGATGAAGCTCAAAATAACAGCCCATCCTGAAGCTCTTATAAGTATATAGGTATTTCTCGAGTTAAAAGCTCCAAATTACATTGTTCTACTGCAGGAAAAGCCCGTCTCTGAAAGCTATTTTCTTTGTAGTCGGCCATCTTGCATTCCTAAAGTTCCTGGCTTGCGTTCGCTGTCGCTCAAAGGTGATGAATGAAGGGCATTGTTTTTACGTTCTTAACCAATCAGAAGTCCCTCAGGACGAACAGAGGAAAAAAAAAAAAAAAAAAAAAAAACATTTGCAGTTTATAACTCGTTCCCGGCCTAAAGGCCTGGGCACGAGTAAAAAAAAAACATTTGCAGTTTATAACTCGTTCCCGGCCTAAAGGCCTGGGCACGAGTAATTATTGCATTTGATGTCTGTTACCGCTTTTCTTTGGTCTATAAAACACAATCTATATCAATTTTCTTTGTGCTGTTGCTGCTTTTCTCACCCTTCCGCGATCCCTTGAGTTTAAGTGTGATGTGATGTGTTTGGATGTGACGTCTAATGAAATAGGGCAAATCAGGAACTTGATAAGGCATGTATAATTCATCCAAATACCAGGAAATAACTGAATTAATTCCAGCAAACTCCGTCAAAAAGCACCGAAAAAACGTGGCTTTTGCGTCCAAAGCGTGCTCAGAAACAAAATAATTGTATACAACGGTTACTAAGGAAATATTTTTAACTCTACATGTCACTTTCATCTTTTAGCTACAACAGAAGGTCAAATTTAAGGGCAAGTTTTACTAGGGCAATTTTATTATGTAAGCACGCAAAGTAACCAGCCATGACATGTAGAGGTATATTTTATCGGCAAAGAAGGCAATGTTCTTTTTTGAATAGCTGTTTTCTTGGATATATCAGACTGTTTTATACTCATGGCATTTCACTTTCTGTTAGAAACGGCTAGTTGTAATGAATAATACATAACTCTTGCTAGCCTGCGTTGCTGGCTCTCAAGGAAAGGGGAGAGAGGGGTGGGAGGGGGACTGGGAAGAAGAGGAGGGAAATTTCCCCTTATCTCCCCTTTTCATTCTTTTCCTCTCCCTTTCCCTCCCCTTCCCTTGAGAGCCAACATCGCAGGCTAAACACTTGCATTTTCATGTATGCAAATGAAGTAAAAACCGTTGAGTGGACGCTCGAAGAGCGTCTAGTTTATACTAACAGAGAATCAATTTCGCTAAATGATAAAAACAATCCATTTTACAAGCTGCATTAAAATTTATGGTAAAAATACAGGCTGCCTGGATAGAAATTGGTATTTGTATTTAATTTTGATAAAAAAAGAAAACCCCTGAACCTCAGTAAAGCTTACCTGTTTGCTAGGGATGTTGTTTGGATCGATTCGAAAACACTCAACAGCCAAACCATTCCTTCGATTACTTGCTGTTACCGGCAGGTTAAAAAACTTTGTACAGTTTGTAGCATGATAGTTTACAGGTATAAATGTTGCGCCATAGTCGATGGATTTAGCAAAGTACATAGCAGCGGGGACCTCGTACATGAACGTCACAAGTGAACGATACAGCATCAGTGTTGTTCCAAAGTCTATCTGTAAATAAACTGGTCGAATAAAGTTTACAGATTTCCAGAAAGAGTTTGAAAATGCTGCATCGATAACATAAGATGCTGGGTGCCTTTGGTCTTTAACTGAAGCATCACAGACACGGAGGCACGATGAATCAAATGATAGACAGTAGTTCTCGGGACGATGGAGACCACAAGTTGAACTCGCATTCACCACGAATTTACTTTCTACATCTGTAGGAGCAGGAAAACATGGCCCAGTACTACAGTCTTGCTGGCTGAATTCCAGGGCAGTTAAGCTCAATAACAGTAGAGACACGAAGAAATTTGGAATTGACAGAACGGCCATTTTGTCCGACACAAACGCTCGTTTGATAAATGCTGTGTTATCAGCTGTGAGTGTGTTCACCGTTGATCTTCAGACCACATGCAAAGGCATTTGCAAATTATGACATTCTTCGAGATTTATACCGAAAAGTAATTGCTTGAACTATTGATATTTGATGAGAATCAGTAAACGCATTCCCATTTTTGTGCGTTCAGCAATTTAAAGTGGCTAAAAATAGTTTTCTAGCTAACACACTTCCACTTTCGATTTTAGGAAAATGTTAAGGCCTGTTCTCTGCGGTGCCAATTTCCGCTTGTTACCTTGGCAACGATCAACAAACAAAGAACGCGGAAATAGTTCTCTGGAATTCGAGCAGCTCTAGAAAAGTGACAATGCAGCAAAAAACTACTCACCAAAGCAAAGAATATAGGACACAATTCAAACTTTAGAATTAATCATGCACATTACCTTTTTTGAAGGTCCGTTTTTTGTTGTTAAAGCTCGAGCGACGTAGAGCAACAATCCTCAGTGTTTGTGGGAAAACGCAAAAACACTGTTGGGCATTTTCCAATCCAACTGTTGACTTAGTTGTCAAAAATTAAGAGTCAACTTATTAATTCACGTTACGGAAATCGATTTTTTTATTTGGCACTTCAGCTGAACTTTTAGTACAGTTTCAATTTGGCGTGCTTTCAAACTTATCTGCAAAAATACTTCATAAATAAGTGTCATATCCCTTTTGCCTACTTAACAATGAATTTGCAATGATTATAACATTTCTAAGGTTTCCTTGATAAGGAATAACAGTTTTTAAATCGAACGCCAAGCTGAAAGATGACATACTAGGCTGAAACTAAATATACCCTGATGTATCCGATTAAAGAGTTAAAAAAAACATGAAATAACATTGCCTTTTTTTATAACTATCAAAAATAAGTCAGTGAACTTAACGCTGCATTTAGACGCCTGCATGTTTAGACTTCCTGTGCGTTGCGTGACCAGATGAACACAACTTAACATGAAGATCTTGTTTGGCCCCTTAGCTTGAACTTCGGTTGTAGTTGAAGTTTGATATGGAACTAACTCTATCTGGCAAAGTACTCAACGGCATCGACAATTTCATCAAAGGCAGTTATTGAATAAAATAAAATAAAATAAAACAATTAAATGCGTTATTACACAGCGTATTTACATGGTAAAACCGTAAAAGAAATCAAGTGAAGCGACACACTGCAATTTTTTTTCAATCGTTTTCTTTCTTTTCTTTTTCAAGTGCCAAAAGTGATCAATGTGTCTTTTTATTTCTGAAAAAAAAAAGCATAAAGTAGTAGTATATACTAACTCAACAACCTCGTATGGGTCTGGTTATAAAGTAAAGGGAGGGGGGCTGGAAAAATTTGGGGGGTGGGTCACTGTTTTATGCAAGGAAAAAGGAGTGGGTTAGCAAAAGCCATGCACTGTGGAAGGGTTGGGCTATGTCATAGTTTTGCACATTTTCTGTCAAATGCTGGGTGTCTTGAAATATAAATCACAAAACGAGGTGTAAAACAAAGAAAAAATACCAGGTATATAAAAATCAAAAATCAAAAATTGATTTTAGCTTCAATTTTTAATTTTTCTTTCTACACGATCAGAATCAAATGGACGAAAACCCCCCGGACCCAGATCGTTAATGTCGTTTTGGATTGTTGTTGTTGTTTTTGCTGTTGTTGTTGGGGGGGGGGGGGGGGGGAGGACGAACCTCCACGATCATATAATAAGCCAGTTAATTACCGAGAACCTCGGCTTTTATCAATATAGACTTCCTCGGGCCTACCGCCCTCGGGATGTATACGGCTAAAAGCCTCGGCTCTTGGTACCATATTTAAATCACCGCTAACAACAGAAAAAAAAAAAGTTTCGATGAAGAATATTTATTGATTTTAGTAAACAGTAATCAAAGCATAAAAAGCAACTAAGGCCTAGGGCAAACGTCGAATCTAAGTCGCGTCGAATACATTTAAAATAGGTGCGACAAAGAGTCGACTTCATTCCAGCGTGGTAGCAAACGTCGCATCTGTGTCGAACCGCTGTCGCATTATCCGACTTGGCAAGTCGAACCCATGCTAGAGTCGAATCAATTAATTTGAGTCGAATTTAATTGCAGCAAACGTCGCACCATTCATGCGCCTATTTCAAAATAAATAGGTTCGACGAATTAAATTCGACTAAGATTCGACGTTTGCCCTGGGCCTAAGAAAGTAATGGATTCAACAGGTGGATTTAGAGCGATAACACTAGAACCGTGAAATAACTTAGCAACAAAATAGAGACAAATAGTAGCAAAACCCTTTGTTTTCTATTGTTTCATTAGTACTATTTGTACTTTTTAGTTAGTACTTGTTTCACGGTTTTAGTGTTATCGCTCTATATGGAAGTCTAAAAGTAAAGTGAGAAATAGGTGGAGTGTAAAAACAAAAGGTTATTTCATTGATATGAAACCATTCATTCGTGACGTTGGGATATTGAGTTCAATTTTGCTAGTAAAAAATATATATATAGTGAAAAAGTCGCATTTCGTTAAAGTTGCGATCATAATTATTAACCGACGATTTAACATAAATCAAAGAGGATCATGTGACTGGTGTAGTGCTCATTGGAGTTAAGTTGGTGGGAAACTGGTTTTGTGTTATATCATTGACGTTGATATTGCAAATATGATCACGTTACTTGATCACCAAGGGTCGTCACATATTTCGGTGTTACAGATTTCCACTCATTCCTTGCTGAGTCTCTAGAGACTATACTGTTCTATCAATGAGTTCATGCTTTGTGCTCGGTTTAAATGTTTTACAATTAGATAAAAGATGCATTTCTTTCAAAGTCAGCAGTTTTTGCGACACGTCGACCAGTTCTGACGTTCATTGGTTTTTCAGTTACGAAGAGGTTCATACATTTCTACTGGATCACCGTGTTGTGATGTTTTCGTATTGGGTCAAGCTGTTGATAATGACTAGGGTTTCGACTGGTCTGGCTGTTGTCGTAACTTCCTGGTATGTCATTTTTCGTCTTTGGGTCGAGCTGCTAATAATTACTGGCTTGTCTGTTGCCTGGTATTGCATACTTGCTTGACGATTGTGGTGTTTCATGTTGTGGATCGAAACGCAAAGATTCAATAGACTCGTACTCAACACCTGGTTGTAGTGCAGGAAAATGGTGCAGCTTTAATGTGGAATTGTTCAAATTTGTGTAACAAGCATGAAATTCGGCACATTGATAGAGGTTCGTGTCCTGAGTAATTCGCCCAGAACGCCCAGAAATCAATTACGTACTTATCGATATTTTTGGAATTCATTATCTCAGAAACAAAGATAAAGAGCATCTAATGTTAATACAAAAAGGTGTAATGAAGAATAGTGATAAGGTTGAGTATGCTGGGTAATTTTTGATTGAGAGCCACGCCCCCTAAATGCTACTTGGAGAACTATATAGCTATGGAATACATTATAGATAAAATTGATACAAAAGGGTTTTCCTCTCCTGGTGTCAATGTGAAATCTTGCACATTGTTAAAGTCTTAGGCCCAAAGTAACCCTAGCTATGGAGCCACACCTAAAAACAAGTACTTCTAGTTTTATAGTAATGGAAATAATATACCTTCAGTTTTAGTGTATCACCCTAATAGTGAAAGCAGTAATAAAATGAATGAATTCAATATATGATTAGCATAGAGCTACGCCCTATAAAAGTACTTACAGATTAATAGTTGTAGTTTCTTTCTGCCGCCACTTTTCGTTTAAGTAATCGACTTTTTTACTACATTGAAATACATTATACCATAACTAAAATTCTGTAAGTACTCTGTTATGGCGTGGCTTTATGCTTATTGCATTTTGAATATATTACCTCGCTTATAAACTAAAATTAAAGGTCTATTTTGCTTGATGTTTTAATGATACATTCCATTGCTATAAAACTGGAAGTACTTGTTTTTAGGCGTGGCTCCATATCTAGGATTACTTTGGGCCTAATCCTTTAACATTGTGCAAGATTTCACATGGAAACCACAAGAGAAAAAAACCTTTTGTATCAATTACATTTATTGGCGTGGCTCCACCTCTTGAATTACTCAGGTCATTAACCTCTATCAGTGTGCCAAATTTCATGCTTAATACACAAATTTGAACAATTCTGCACCATTTTCCTGGACTATTGGTTTGCTGGTGGAACAGTTTCCATTTCAATGTCGTTCTGTAAATTGAAAGTAATTTATCATCTACATTAACTAAATTAACTATATGTTGATTTCCAATGATACGTCCTTTCTCCCCTTTTATTTATTTATTTCTTTTTTTTCCTTCTTTCTGCCTTTCTACCTTCCTTCCTGGCTTAGTTCATTCTTTTTGTTCTCTTTCTTTCTTTCTTTCTTTCTTTCTTTCTTTCTTTCTTTCTTTCTTTCTTTCTTTCTTTCTTTCTTTCTTTCTTTCTTTCTTTCTTTCTTTCTTTCTTTCTTTCTTTCTTTCTTTCTTTCTTTCTTACTTACTTACTTACTTTCTTTCTTTCTTTCTTTCTTTCTTTCATTCATTCTTTCTTTCATTCATTCATTCTTTCTTTCTTTCTCGCTTTCTTTCTTTCTTTATCTCTGTCTGTCTTTCTTTGTCTTTTGTTTGCGTCTTTAAATTCCTTCTTTTGCTTCTTGCTCAGTTTCTTTCTTTTTCTTCCTTCTTTCTTTTCTTCTCTTTCTTTTCGTGTATTCCCAATTGCTCTCAAACGTAAATACTATTATGTCCATGGTTTGTCAATATTCATTACTTACTTCATGTACTTCGTTATCGTTTCTCCTTGAAAAACAAAGAACTAAATGTCAGTCGTCAGGAAGCGTTTGTTTCAATAAATTGTGGCAAATTGACTTGCTTATTGAGGAAATGAACAAATGAAGGCTTGACTTTCAGAAGGAAAGAAGAAAGAAAGAAAACAAGGAAAAGAGGGGAGAAAAGAAAGATAGAAATACCTTTGTTCTGTTCGTTTGAATTTTTTGCAAATGTACAAGACAAGTAGTATGATGACTACTAGTGTAGACACTGCAAGGAAGGCTGATAGGACACCAACAGCTGTAGAAGCTGAAAGAAATGACGTCATTTACTCAGACCTATTGTTCTTTTGGCCTGTAAATTCAATTTTTTCGGTGATAATGAGCTTAAAATGCAGAATTTTTGGGAAAGTAATTGTTCATATGAATTTATTGTCATCATTGAGTCTCCTCATCTAGGAATAATCCATTTCCAATTCTAACCGATTTTGATCGTCGTCCCCCTTTAATTGCTGTATAGACGACTTTCATAAATGGCGGCCTAGTACATGAGAACGAGGCCACAAAGGCCTTGTTACCAGAAAATAAGCGTGGCAGCACTTCTATTGCTATCAAAGACGATGTGTTCCTTTTCCTTTTGAAATACTTATTTTATGTGCATTTTACAGGATAATTTTTATATATTTAGAATCATTTGATGCGATGTTGATTTTGGAGGCCTTTCTGGCCTCGTTATCGTGAACAATGAGCCCGCCATTTTTGAAAGTCGTCTATATTTTGTAAGTCTGGCTCCGTTTACATTGAAAGTAGATAACGCTATATAAGTGGATAGATCGTTCGACATCCAGTGGATATAATGATATCCTGATACAATGAATTTATCTTCTGCATAAAAATATATCCAACGGGTAGCGCTCTCCACCCTTCGAAAAATAGAACCTGGACACTGGGAATAGTAATCAAGTAAACACACAAACAACTACAATGCAAATCCTGTAAAAGATGGTGAAATGTTTTGTACAAAAATATCCTTACGTCCCGGCATATCATCTGACGATAAACGTGTACAGTCTGTGTAACCTAGAAAACAAACAAGAAACATCACTACAGTCAGTGCGCTTACATGTAAACACTAACTAGCTTGGTAATTTCCTATTTGCAATCATATACATGAAAAAATTCTCGATGCTGATTGGCTAAGAACAGTGCTGTTTCAATGAAATTCAGTAAATGAATTCTTGCACAAAACACCAATTGGACATGTAACGTATTTTAGCTTACAGGCCGCTGCGTCTCTCGCAGACAATCGGCGCCTTTTTGAATAACACATTTGTAAAAGGAAATGATCTATCTTACTAAATTTGTCCTCACTGGCAAATAAGTTTGTTTAATTCAGTCACCATTCATAAACGTAGAATTTTTAAGTGTGTCAATTGAAAATCCGCGCTGATTGCAGCCACACTCTTGGTATACATAAAGGTTTGTCATCAAACTTTAGTAGATACTTACTTTGACGAGAAGGTGTCAGGGTGAGACCATAAAAACCAGGCGCACACGAGTCACACTTATCACCAATGACATTTGCTTTACAATCACATTTACCCGTAGTCTGTAGAGAAAAGAATACCAGAATTTAAACAATAACAATGAATTCAATAAAAGACTACCTCGAGCACGAATGTTCATTTCTGAGCCATTTCATAAAGTCGTTCTAAAGAGGGAAGGAAGCAGAAGCGGAAGTACCGTAGGCAGACTTAGAGTTGCATTTCTGTTTGAGAGAAGACAGTGGACAGTGCATACTGAGTCTGCGTATGTTGCTTACGCTTCTGTTTTCGTCCCTCGCGAAAACCAGCCATACAACAATTTAAATTTCAAATTGCCACAAATATGGTTTGAAGCCAATTCAACGTTTTTAACCGCTAACCTCATTACATTGTTGTTTTGTAGAACCTTGTGGATGACAACTACATGCAAAACAACCCACACCACTAGACAAATTAAACGCGTTGGCTTCACATCGATCACATGACCATCCTACAACACGTGGTAGACATTGACACTGTCCATTAACACGATTACATGATGTGCCTGGACGACTTCCAATTGAATTGCATTGACATGCTGTGAAGTACAATTACAAGTATTACTAGCATAGATGAACAAAAGACATAGATGAATTATTAGCATAGATGAACAAAGGGCAAATATGGCCAGAACAAAATGTAGGCATCGTGCGAGACAAAGTCCAGGGGTGTGACTTGTTCTCACCACATTTTGACGTCATCTGTGCATCTATAAGAGTACAGACCCACGAAAAAATTGAATCCAATTTGTTTTACATAATATTCAATGAAATATTTCAACCTATCAGAGGGCGCGTAAGATTCGATGACGTCATCTATGCGTGCGTACTGTGATCACACGCGGTTCTTAACCAAGCAGAGCGTGCATGATGTACCAATCATTATATTGATTTATTATATACCCCTGTCTACACGCGCGCTCTGATTGGCTGAAAGCTGTGCTTTATCAGAGAGCGGAGCATAGATCTGATGTCAGCAGCGGGAGCTCGTCCGCGCGCGCTGGCGCTACTTTTGAATGTTTGTACGGAGAAAATCAAACGTTTACCCTTGAATATTTACTTGGCTATTTACTCGCCTACGCCTCGTACATGCTCTCCTTTCACTTCTTTCGTGCTGTCGTCACTTCCTGCGTGTTGTATTACTAAACGGAGCACGGAAAAAGCTATTCTATAAAAACAATAGAACTGACACCAAAGGGAGTTGCAGAACCCCTGGAATCTTCCCTTAGCTAGCTAGCCATGATATCTTGGTACATAAAGGATTGTCATCAAACCTTAGTAGATACTTACTTTGACAAGGAGGTGTCAAGGTGATACCATAAAAACCAGGTGCACACGAGTCACACTTGTCACCAATGACATTTGCTTCACAATCACATTTACCCGTAGTCTGTAGAGAGAAGAATACAAGAATTTAAACAATAACAATGAACTCGATAAAAGACTACCTCGATCACGAATGTTCATTTCTGAGCCATTTCATAATGTCGTTTTATAGAGGAAAGGAAGCAGAAGCGGAAAAACCGTAGGCAGACTTAGTGTTGCATTTCTGTTCGAAAGAAGACAGTGGACAGTGCATACTGAGTCTGCGTATGTTGCTTACGCTTCTGCTTTCGTCCCTCGCGAAAACCAGGAACTCATAACATTTCCAATTTCAAATTGCCACAAATATGATTTGAGCCAATTCAATGATTTTAACCGCTAACCTCATCACATTGTTGTTTTGTAGAACCTTGTGGATGACAACTACATGCTAAACAACCCACACCAATAGAGAAATTAAACGCGTTGGCTTCACATCGATCACATGACAATCCTACAACATGTGGTAGACATTGACACTGTCCAGTAATACGATTACATGGTGTGCCTGAACGACTTCCAATTGAATTGCATTGACATGCTGTGAAGTACAATTAGAAGTATTATTAGCATAGATGAACAAAGGGCATAGATGAATTAATATTATTAGCATTGATGAACAAAGGGCAATTATGGCGAGAACAAAATGTACGCCTCCAGACGAAGTCGAGGGGTGTGACTTGTTCTCACCACATTTTGACGTCATCTGTGCATCTATTAGAGTACAGATCCACGAAAAAATTGAATCCAATTTGTTTTACATAATATTCAATGAAATATTTCAACCTATCAGAGGGCGCGTAAGATTTTATCAAGTCATCTATGCGTGCGTACTGTGATCACACGCGGTTCTTGACCAATCAGAGCGTGCATGATGTACCAATTATTATATTGATTTATTATATACCCTAGTCTATACGGGCACTCTGATTGGCTGATAGCTGTGCTTTATCAGAGAGCGAAGCATAGATCTGATGTCAGCAGCGGGAGCTCGACCGCGCTCGCGCAAAGTACTTTTGAATTTTTGTACGGAGAAAATCAATTATTTTCCCTTGAATATTTACTTGGCTATTTACTCGCCTACGCCTCGTGCTCTCCTTATACTTCTTTCGTGCACTCGTCACTTTCTGCGTGCTGTATTACTGAACGGAACACGTACGGAAAAAGCTGTTATATTTGATAAATACAATAGAACTGACACCAAAGGGAGTTGCAGCAAGGACACTAGGACAATGTCTTTGTGTTTATGTGTTCATAATCCGAGATACAAATTATACTTATCTACTGTCAGTCCTTTGAAGCTCAGAAGTCACATTAATTATTTCCTGTACTTTTGACCTTGCTGTTATAAAGCGCTATCTTAGGTCAAACGAACGTTCCAACGGCTTGAATATTTGTATTCGCTTTTAATTGGGTTCCAGTCCCCGATCCGCCAAAAGGTAGTTAGCGATTATCAATAAGTTAATCAAATTTGACATAAGATCACTCTAAGTGAGAGGGGTGAGCAACACAGCCCTTTCTATTTTCCTCTCGTCTGCTCGCATAATTGGATTATCTTGACAGGTACGGGGGGCAGTTATCACATATTTACCTTAAGCGTTGGTGGCCTTACTAGGAACGCTAAAGCTAAATCTGTCATAACTGGCCTCCATACCTGTCAAGATAATCCAATTATACGAGCAGACGAGAGGAAAATAGAAAGGGCTGTGTAGCTCGCCCCTCTCACTTAGAGTGGTCTTAAGTCGAATTTGATTAACTTATTACTAATCCTTAACTATCGTTTGGCGGATCGGGGACTGGAACGCAACTCAAAGCGAATACAGATATTCAAACCGTACGTTGGAATGTTCGTTTCACCTAAGATAACGTACGCTTTATAACAGCTATAAAAGAGGCCAGAAAGGTCAAAAGCAGAGGAAATAATATGACTTCAAAGGTTCAAGGGACTGACAGCAGATAAGTACAATTTGTAACTCGGTTTATAAACACAAAGACTTTGTCCTAGTGCCCTTGGTGACAGAACCACTGGAACCCCAATCCTTAGCTAGCCACGTTCTTGGTACATAAAGGATTGTCATCAAACCTTAGTAGATACTTACTTTGACAAGGAGGTGTCAGGGTGATACCGTAAAAACCAGGCGCACACGAGTCACACTTGTCACCAATGACATTTGTTTTACAATCACATTTACCCGTAGTCTGTAGAGAGAAGAATACAAGATTTTAAACAATAACAATGAACTCGATAAAAGACTACCTCGAGCACGAATGTTCATTTCTGAGCCATTTCATAAAGTCGTTTTATAGAGGAAAGGCAGCAGAAGCGGAAGAACCGTAGGCAGACTTAGAGTTGCATTTCTGTTCGAGAGAAGACAGTGGACAGTGCATACTGAGTCTGCGCTTGTTGCTTACGCTTCTGCTTTAAAAAATTGCTTTCAACATTTCAAATTTCAAATTCCTACAAATATATATGGTTTGAAGCCAATTCAATGATTTTAACCGCTAACCTCATTACATTGTTGTTTTGTAGAACCTTGTGGATGACAACTACATGCTAAACAACCCAAACCACTAGAGAAATTAAACGCGTTGGCTTCACATCGATCACATGACAATCCTACAACATGTGGTAGACATTGACACTGTCCAGTAATACGATTACATGGTGTGCCTGAACGACTTCCAGTTGAATTGCATTGACATGCTGTGAAGAACAATTACAAGTATTATTAGCATAGATGAACAAAGGGCATAGATGAATTATTAGCGTAGATGAACAAAGGGCAAATATGGCGAGAACAAAATGTACGCCTCCAGACGAAGTCGAGATCTGTGTCTTGTTCTTACCACATTTTGACATCATCTGTGCATCTATAAGAGTACAGATCCACGAAAAAATTGAATCCAATTAGTTTTAAATAATATTCATCGAAATATTTCAACCAATCAGAGGGCGCGTAAGATTTTATCAAGTCATCTATGCGTGCGTAATGTGATCTCACGCGGTTCTTAACCAAGCAGAGCGTGCACGATGTACCAATTATTATATTGATTTATTATATACCCTTGTCTATACGAGTACTCTGATTGGCTGGAAGCAGTGCTTTATCAGAGAGCGGAGTATAGTTCTGAGGTCAGCAGCGGGAGCTCGACCGCGCGCGCTGGCGCTTCTTTTGAATGTTTGTACGGAGAAAATCAAACGTTTTCCCTTGAATATTTACTTGCCTGTTTACTCGACTACGCTTCGTGTTCTCCTTACACTTCTTTCGTGCTGTCGTCACTTCCTGCGTGCTGTATTACTGAACGTAGCACGGAATAAGCTGCTCTATTTGATAAATACAATAGAACTGACACCAAAGGGAGTTGCAGAACCCCTGGAACCTTCCCTTAGCTAGCCACGCTCTTGGTACATAACCTTACTAGATACTTACTTTGACAAGGAGGTGTCAGGGTGATACCATAAAAACCAGGCGCACACGAGTTACACTTGTCACCAATGAAATATGGTCTACAATCACATTTACCCGTAGTCTGTAGAGAGAAGGATACAAGAAGTTTAACAATGACAATGAACTCGATAAAAGACCACCACGAGCACCAATGTTCATTTCTGAGCCATTTCATAAAGTCGTTCTAGTGCCCTTCCGGAAGCAGAATCAGAAACACCGTAAACCTGACAGACATAGTGTTGCATTTCTGTTCGAGAGAAGACAGTGGACAGTGCATACTGAGTCTGCTATGTTACTTACGCTTCTGCTTTCGTCCCTCGCGAAAACCAGCTATATAACATTCCAAATTTTAGATTGCCACAAATATGGTTTGAAGCCAATTCAATGATTTTAACCACTAACCTCATTACATTGTTGTTTTGTAGAACCTTGTGGATGACAACTACATGCAAAACAACCCACACCACTGGAGAAATTAAATGCGTTGGCTTCACAGCGATCACATGACCGTCCAACAACATCTGGTAGACATTGACACTGTCCAGTTATACGATTACATGGTGTGCCTGAACGACTTCCAATTGAATTGCATTGACATGCTGTGAAGTACAATTAGAAGTAATATTAGCATATAGATCAACAAAGGGCACAGATAAATTATTAGCATAGATAAACAAAGGGCAAATATGGCGAGAACAAAATGTAGGCATCGTGCGAGACAAAGTCGAGGGGTGTGACCTGTTCTCACCACATTTTGACGTCTTCTGTGAATCTATAATAGTACAGACCCACGAAAAAATTGAATCCAATTTGTTTTACATAATATTCATCGAAATATTTAATTTCAACCAATCACAGGGCGCGTAAGATTTGTTTCAAGCCATCTAGGCGTGCGTACTGTGATCACACGCGGTTCTTGACCAATCAGAGCTTGCATGATGTACCAATCATTATATTGATTTATTATATACCCTAGTCTATACGAATACTCTGATTGGTTGAAAGCTGTGCTTTATCAGAGAGCGGAACATAGTTCTGATGTCAGTAGAGGGAGCTCGAGCGCGCTCACGCACCTTTTTAGTTTTTGTACGGAGAAAATCAAACGTTTTCTCTTCAATATTTACTTGCCCATTTACTCGCCTACGCCTAGTGTTCTTCTTACTACACTTCTTTCGTGCTGTCGTCACTTCCTGCGTGCTGTATTACTGAACGGAGCACGGAAAAAGCTGTTCTATTTGATAAATACAATAGAACTGGCACCAAAGGGAGTTACAGATTCCCTGGAACCCTCCCTTAGCTAGCCACGCTCTTGGTACATAACCTTAGTAGATACTTACTTTGACAAGGAGGTGTCAGGGTGATATTATAAAACCCAGGCGCACACGAGTTACACTTGTCACCAATGAAATTTGGTTTACAATCACATTTACCCGTAGTCTGTATAGATAAGAATACAAGAATTTAAACAGTGACAATGAACTCTATAAAATACCATCACGAGCACCAATGTTCATTTCTGAGCCATTTCATAAAGTCGTTCTAAAGAGGGAAGGAAGCACAATCAGAAACACCGTAAACAGACTTAGTGTTGCATTTCTGTTTGAGAGAAGACAATGGACAGTGCATACTGAGTCTGCGTATGTTGCTTACGCTTCTGCTTTCGTCCCTCGCGAAAACCAGCCATATAACAATTCAAATTTCAAATTGCCACAAATATGGTTTGAAGCCAATTCAATGATTTTAACCGCTAACCTCATTACATTGTTGTTTTGTAGAACCTTGTGGATGACAACTACATGCAAAACAACCCACACCACTAGAGAAATTAAACGCGTTGGCTTCACATCGATCACATGACAATCCTACAACTCGTGGTAGACATTGACACTGTCGGGTAACATTATTACATGGTGTGCCTGAACGACTTCCAATTGAATTGCATTGACATGCTGCGAAGTACAATTACAAGTATTATTAGCATAGATGAACAAAGGGCGAATATGGCGAGAACAAAATGTACGCCTCCAGACGAAGTCGAGAGTGTGACTTGTTCTCACCACATTTTGACGTCATCTGTGCATCTATTTGAGTACAGATCTACTAAAAAAATTGAATCCAATTTGTTTTATATAATATTCATCAAAATATTTCAACCAAGAAAACACGCGGTTCTTGACCAAGCAGAGTGTGCATGATGTTCAAATTATTATATTGATTTATTATATACCCTAGTCTATTCGCGCGCTCTGATTGGCTGAAAGCTGTGCTTTATCAGAGAACGGAGCATAGATCTGATGTCAGTAGAGGGAGCTCGACCGCGCTCGCGCACCTTTTGAGTTTTTGTACGGAGGAAATCAAACGTTTTCTCTTGAATATTTACTGGAATAATTATTTTTAAGGAGCAAGGATGGTACAGTTGGTTAGTGCGCGGCCTTCGGTGCGAGAGATCCCTAGTTCGATTCCCACTGACTTCACTTCCTTGTTTCGACTTCTTTCCTTTCCGGTAAGCTTTAAATAGCTTTAAATAACCTTAAGACGGAGCACTGATGGAGATAGGGGGGAAAATGAGCGCCCCGTCGGCCTCCTAGAGGAATAATCTCTGGCTAATGGAACTACGGACGTTAAACAACGGCCTTTACCTTTTTTTACCTTTCGCCTATTTACTCGCCTACGCCTCATGCTCTCCTTACACTTCTTTCGTGCCCTCGTCACTTCCTGCGTGCTGTATTACTGAACGGAGCACGGAAAAAGCTGTTTTATTTGATAAATACAATAGAACTGGCACCAAAGGGAGTTGCAGAACCCCTGGAACCCTCCCTTAGCTAGCCACGCTCTTGGTACACAAAGGTAAGTAGTTACTTACTTTGACAAGGAGGTGTCTGGGCGATACCATGAAAACCAGGTGCACACGAGTCACACTTGTCACCAATGACATTTGCTTTACAATCACATTTACCCGTAGTCTGTAGAGAGAAGAATACCAGAATTTAAACAGTAACAATGAACTAAATAAAATACTACCACGATCACGAAAGTTAATTTCTGAGCCATTTCATAAAGTCCTTCTAAAGACGGAAGGAAGCAGAAGCGGAAAGAACCGTAGGCAGACTTAGAGTTGCATTTCTGTTTAAGAGAAGACAGTGGACAGTGCATACTGAGTCTGCGTATGTTGCTTACGCTTCTGCTTTCGTCCCTCGCGAAAACCAGCCATATAACAATTCAAATTTCAAATTGCCACAAATATGGTCTGAAGCCAATTCAATGATTTTCACCGCTAACCTCATTACATTGTTGTTTTGTAGAACCTTGTGGATGACAACTACATGCTAAACAACCCACACCACTAGACAAATTAAACGCGTTGGCTTCACATCGATCACATGACCATCCTTCAACTCGTGGTAGACATTGACACTGTCCAGTAACACGATTACATGGTGTGCCTGGACGAATTCCAGTTGAATTGCATTGACATGCTGTGAAGTACAATTAGAAGTATTCTTAGCATAGATGAACAAAGGGCATAGATGAATTATTAGCATGACCGCCCTACAACACGTGGTAGACATTGACACTGTCCAGTAATACGATTACATGGTGTGCCTGAACGACTTCCAAATATGAATTGCATTAACATGCTGTGAAGAACGGCAATTGGAAGTATTATTAGCATAAATGAGCAAAGGGCAAGGGTGGAATACACCTACAATGTAAGAGGTAATACACCATCTAGCTACCACTGCTTATATAAATGAGCTGATTAAAGGGAAATTAAACAAGGACTAAAAGGACTAATTAAACAAGGACTAGTAAAGGTTCCCTTTATCTATTCTCCTTTCTTTTCTGCTAGCTAAAGGAAAGGCTAACAACGATATTCACGACATTCATTAATTTTGATTCAATTTAATAACCTACTGTAACATGTTATCTTATCTCTTGAAACAGTAAAACAAATAAATAAATTTGGGGTAGCTCATCGCCCTTCCTTGCAGCACAAGTGCTGAATTACGAAGGGGCGCAACTGAACGTGATCGAGTCGATGGTATACAAGAGTGCTTTTATTTCGAGAAAATGTCATTTTTATTTCGAGTGGGTTTTAGTGTTGCTTAGTTTCTCTATAATAGGCCATTTGCACGATGGCGTTATTTTACCACAACTACCAGAATACTCTACGAATTTTCTTTCTTATTCACATGTTTATTCCCTTTTGAGAATAGCAAAACAATTTGCACTAAATATTTTACAAAAGAAAGTGGGCAAAGCACTCTGGTAGTTATAGTTTATGACGCCATCATGCAAATGACCTATTTTGTGTTGTATTTTTGATAATTTTCTTAATTGTCAATATAACATAATTCACATAATTTTATGTGTCAAAATATATTCAAATAAACATTATCATTATTAAAATTATTATTATTATTATTATCATCATCATCATCATTATTATTATCTGTATTATTTTCCTTTTCATAGTTTTACAAAATATAGGTCCGTGTTCATCCCTTGAACATAAGGAGTCCATACATAGTTGTGATTGGTATTACTTGATGGATAGTGTTCTCCTTAGTATATGTGCTGTACCAAGAAGTACAATCTTCTGTAGCTCTACTATTTTTATATTTCCAGGAATTTGGTTTATATATTTATCTATTGCTTTTTTAATTAGAGGTTAACATACGCAGCGAGTGAATTATCGGGATCTATTTTCACGAGTTTGCTAACAATGAACGAGAAATTTTATTAAATACTGCACGAGGCGTTAGCCGAGTGCAGTATGAGAAAATTTCGAGTTCATTGTTAGTAAACGAGTGAAGATAAATCCCGATAATTCACGAGCAAAGAGTACGTTAACCTTTTTATTATTCAATTTGAATACACTGCAGAAGCAGGCTAAAACTGTCGAAGATCACTAGAAATAACTCAAGTCACTCAAAATAGTAAGACTTAAGCTTAATTCAAAATTAGTTTAATAGCATTTGGTAATTTTAACAATACAAAATAAGCCTTTCAGAAGAAAACTAGGAGAAAAGTACCGTGATACAAGAACTTTAGATTAAAGATAATAAACGAGTTCTCAGAATCCATGTTTACAACTTGCTCGGTAAAATTGAAATCGTCCATATAAACAAAGAACTCAGACTTTTTTGGGATCGTTAAAAGTGATTCAGCACTGAGTCCTAGAACTCTGTAAGTGAAAGGTCTAGAAACTTATCGCTGGAGTTATGGATATAGGTTTAAACTGGCGACTTACGGTTCAAACGCTGCTAAACTTTGGTGCCGCCGGCAAGAAGCCGGGAAGAAGTAGTTTTAGTTTTTCGTTTTCTTCGATTCCTGATAAAATTTCTTTACCCCATCTGAGAGAAGTTGCGGGGAAAGGATTTCCAGACTTTCTGTAGGATATTTTTTGGATAGCCAGTCTAAAAAACAAAAATTATAATGATGAATTTGCAAAGCCGGCGAATAGTGTTTTGACAAAAACAACACGCCAAAAACTGAATAGTTTGAATGAAAGTTAGAACTTCGTAAGCTTACCTTTAAAAACAAAACACCCCAAGCGGTTGCTCTCTTTGTGTTTTTTAGTGTGGCATTTTCTATCAGGTTTCCAATGTCCTCCGACGAAAAATTGTCAAACTTGGATTCCCTGGATTCAGCCATGCTGTAATGCCGTAGATTGTTAATTTTTATTGCATAGGTATTATTGCATAGTGACGTGTTGTCACGTCATAACAACGCGTCACGTGGTACAAACTGCCCAATCAGAAAATCAGAATTTGTACAGTGTATGAAAATTGAATAATAATAAGTCCTAAAGTACCAATTACCATCATTATTATCATTATTATTATTATTATTATTACTATTATTATTATTATTATTATTATTATTATTATTATTGTTGTTGTTGTTGTTGTTGTTGTTGTTGTTGTTGTTGTTATTATTATTATTATTATTATTATTATTATTATTATTATTATTATTATTAGACTAGTGAGGGAAGTAAAACCGGAGCTGAGTACGTACGCCAAGAAAAAATTAAAACCCTCAAACCAAGGGAAAGAACGAACAAGAAACTTAAGCCACATGTGAAACTTAAGCCAATTTTGAGACGACAATTATCGGAAGCTAATGTCGTCTCTCTGTCGATCAAAATGATAGGAGAATCGCGATACTTGTCATTTCACTATGGCTATGCACCTTAATTATTGAAGGACATTTGCATTTTAATAATAGAAACCAAAATCATACTTGCATCAATTCACAGATGCCTGGTTTAACATTGCTGGTAAAAGTATTTTAAGTGCAACAGTACTCATCTCTGGAAGTATGAGAACTATAGCTAGAAAACTGAATGCCTTTAAATGGTGTGAACATAAAGCGTTGAGCAATGTCAGCGTTTTTTTATGTTTGAAAGTTTAGTCTCACTGTCCCGTTCAGACATGTATGGAATTTAAGACCGACTTTTAGATCATGATGGCCATTTGAAGCAAAAGACCTGGCCCTGATCATCTAAAATTCAGGCCAAGGTAAATTTGTGCCTTTAGTGACAGGCTTGAACTGCCATACTTTTCTCACCTCTACTGCTCAAACTCTCGGTACCATACAGCCTTAATGCACATAACACACCGATAGTTTACCTTCACATCCTGAAGAATAGTTCCAGTAATTTGGTTGACATGTGTCACACGTCCTTCCCTGTACTCTTGGTTTACAATAACATTGACCAGTGGTGGGGTGACAGTGAGTACGGTTGGAAATGTTGGGTACACCATTTAGATTGCATCCACATGCTGGAGATTAATTAAAACATACAATTGGGTTTCATTGTGAATGCCATTCTGGGTGACAGGCAAGGGATATACATAACCCTATTAAGACTTGACTATTATATATACATCTTTATTTTCACATTGGTTCGGTTTTCTTTGTTCTTGGCAGTTAAGGTGGCTGGACCCTATTTCGCCAGTGCGCGGGTAGTCGAATTGAAGCGGCTATTAATTGCGTTACAGAATTAAGTTGACCAAACTTTTTACGCACACCTACTACAAATGGGCCAAATTTTATAATGATGCTAGTTTGGTTGAAATCGGAGCTTTTTTAACATCGAAATTGTTATACACTTGATTTGAAATTTTGCCAATTTTCTCAAAATCCTGACCTCGACGAGCAAAACGATTTATGAGACTTTGTAAATCAAATGTTTGTCTATAATGTGAGAGCGTTTAAAGAAATTCTATTAAGCCGATTTTGCGTAAAAACGGAGCATGCGCAATTATTTAACTTTGAAGAAATTTAAATCCGTGGGTGCTTTACTAAAGTAATTTTATAACCATAATTTCCCAAAGAAAACTAGCAATATTTTTGGTTCCAAATAATACCAAGGCATGGTTCTTTATTTTGTGAATATGTCATCGTATTTGCAGTTTTTGATTGCCGTTGAGACGACTGTACGTAAAGCACTAAATTGCCGCGTTTAACTCGAAATTTCGACATCCACGTTAATAATACTGGTTCTTGAAAACTAGTAGATGATTTTTTTTTTATTTCTCGATATTGAATATTCAATCCCTTACTAGTAAGGTTGTGAAATTACAAAGACACTGCAGTTTTTTAAGACCATTAAATAATTTTTTAAATATTGCCATATGTGCATCTCTATTCTCCGAGTTGTTGCCGGTGTTTGATTCAGGCTTTATGATATGCATACCTGCATGCGTGTCGCTTTGGCGCCTCGTGCAAAAAAGTGCAAATACATGGAACTATTAAGTCTTCCAAGTTACCTGGACTGGTTAACTACTTTGCTTCGTCTTCGTCTTCCTTCGTCAGCCTTTAATGTGTTTTCCAGCAATATTTCACTTCTCCGTTTTCTTTTTGCACAAGGAAATATCATAGTTCTAGAAACTTTAGTAAGGAACTGCTACGCCTACAGCGTTACTCTGGATATCACTGGCGTGACTTTCCATGTATATTTGCATTTTTTGCACGAGGCGCCAAAGCGACACGCATGCAGGCATGCATAATCAAACACCGGCAACAACTCTGAGAATAGAGATGCACATATGGCAATGTTTAAAAAATTATTTAACGATCTCAAAAAACTTCAATGCCTTTGTAATTTACACACCTTACTGGTAAAGGATTGAATATTCAATATCGAGAAATAAAAAAAAATTGATCGACTAGTTTTCAAGAAACAGTATTATTAACGTGGATGTCGAAATTCCGAGATACACGCAGCAATTTAGTGCTTTACGTAAAGTCGTCTCAACGGCGATCAAAAATAGCAAATACAATGACATTTTCACAAAATAAAGAACCATGTCTTGGTATTATTTAGAACCAAAAATATTGCAACTTTTCTTTGGAAAATTATTGTTATAAAATTAAGTTAGTTAAGTACCCGCGGTTTTAAATTTCTTCAAAGTTAAATAATTGCTCCGTTTTTACTCAAAATCGGCTTAATAGAATTTCTTTAAACGCTCTCACATTATAGACAAACATTTGATTTACAAAGTCTCATAAATCGTTTTGCTCGTCGAGGTCAGGACTTTGAGAAAATTGGCAAAATTTCAAATCTAGTGTATAACAATTTCGATGCTAAAAAAGCTCCGATTTCAACCAAACTAGCATCATTATAAAATTTGGCCCATTTGTAGTAGGTGTGCGTAAAAAGTTTGGTCAACTTAATTCTGTAACGCGATTAATAGCCGCTTCAATTCGACTACCCGCGCACTGGCGAAATAGGGTCCAGCCACCTTAAATATATGGCATAACCCCTGCTAGAATAAACAGCTAATTTCAATGCAAGGGGAATATATATCGGTATGCAAGGGGAATATGGCATATTCCCCTTGCATACTAATGTATATTCACCTCGCATTGAACCGATAGTCTTTACATGACCTTATTAAAAGTTCCTGCAAGACCCGGTTTGAAACAGAATACAAAGTTGATACCCAATGCATATGACCTAAACACACTTACACGAGTGGGATGCATTTGGTGCACTCGTATGGTTTACTGCGCATGTTTCTGACATGAACTGCCATAATTCAACAACATAAATTTCTCTGTTTTAGACATTTATGAAATTTGTATTTTCGAAAACCTCACCTTTGTTAAAATAAGTCATTTATCGGCCTTCAGCTCGTGGTTATGTGTATATTAATATTTAGTATATTAAATAAATCACATAACCCCTCGCTTCAGGCCGATAACCCTCACATATTATCATATGGCATAAAAGGCATGCATAAAAGGCATAGGGGTTGTGATTTTTAAGTTACCTTTGGTTTGGAAATTTTCAAACAAGTTTTCTATTTTTTTATTATCCCAGATTATGATAATGAATATATCTAGCACAACAAATAAACACTGCAAAAAATATAACTTGTTTGAAAAGTTTTCAACTCCAACCTCAACTCATGCAACTAATCTTTTTACATTAAGCCATATTTTAACTTACGTATACAAGTTTTAGAATGGTTCATCATAACAGCACTGTTCTTGTAATGTTCCACTTTACACAGCTCACACTTATCACCAGTTGTATTGTCAGTACAGTTATCACATACTCCATATCCCTTGGTAGTATTGTAATGACAGCTTACTGCATGGTTGTTACAGCCACAATCTAAATATAACAGAGAAAGACATCATTTTTGTTACATCAAGAGTTCATGCACTTACGGCAATCAGTGGGATTGAAATTAGAAATGAATGGAGTCACTTACTGGAAATGAGATTTGTAGCGGAGTGTTGCGACCAAAACCTTTGATCTTCTTCAGGCATCTGAAGTTTCGGTCGTGTGACGGCCGCACGTCAATAGAGAAAGTTTCGTATAACTGAATGTGTAATGACGAGGTCACGGAATGGCATGGCATGGTTCGAGTTTTGAATGTTTTTATAGACAGCACATCACTGACACATTCATGGCAAAGCGCATTACAGTCATACGAAATGATGGCCGGATAAATCAACATAAATACAATGCAGTTATGCTTAATGATAACAGTTGTTTGCGGTAATGACCCACCTTCGCATGATTTTCTTATCTCGTAAGGTTTGTTGTTGAAGAGTGCTAAACATTTTTCACAGTCTTTGCCAGTTGTATTCCTCTTGCAGTCACACTCAGTGCCATTGGCCTAGAAACGGCGGTAAATATACAATCAATACAACAATGAAAAACGCAAACAAATATATAAGAAATTGCAAATGAAGCAGTAATCTATGAAACAAACAAACAAACAAACAAACAAACAAACAAACAAACAGTGCAAGTCACAAGGTACAGGGATATTATGATCGACAAAATGTCATTTTCCTCAGGATTTAAAATTGATATTTATGAGTAATACTTACCTAAAATCTACAATGAATAATGCTAATTCGCCATTCCGAAATTAGGGTTCCAATTGAATTATGGGAACGGTTTTGGGGGACCCACTTAAATTTAATTTGGAGCAAAGTGCTTTTAAACAATCGGAAATAGCTGATCCTGGTAACTTTTCTCTTATTTATGCTCTCTTGTCTCATATTTGGTGAACTGTACCTCTTTTCTTCGTGAATTTTGAAATTTTGTATCCCCAAAAATAGTCCCATAATTCAACTGGAACTCTAACTTCGGAATGGCGAATTTGCCGTGAAGCAATATGCACCAGTACAATAGTCTCCCTTGAAGAACGTTGCTAAGTTTGGCCCACCATTTCAAGAATGGGTCCAGAAAGGCGTGATCCAGCACAATCCTGTCTGACAACTGGACTTGGCTTGGCCACCAGTGAGCAAGCAGGTACAATTGAAGAGTTCCATATCTCAGAGTGCTCAGAGATACTAGATCTGACATTGACACTAACCTTGTATCTTGCTAAGAGCACTCTTCGGCCATGACTGGCTGCCTCTCTGAAACGGATCTCTGGAGGGTACATAAGCACCAGGTCCGTTTGGTAATGTGTGCCGAGGAAGACAAAATCTTGAGTTGCGCTCAACTCGGACTTCTTCAGGCTTGGTAACCAGCCTAGACTAACTGTCAGTTGCAAAAGACTTGATGCTTGAGTCTTGAGATGCTCTACTTGCTGGCTTCTCAGGAGCCACTTGTCCAGGTAGTTGTAGATTTCCAGACCCAGCCACCGGTCGTGTGTCATCATGGCATCTACGACCCTTGTGAATACTCTTGGGCTGACTGACAGTCCAAATGGCAGTACCCGGAACTGAAATATCTCCTGGTATGCAAAACGAAGATACTTTCTCGGTACTGGGTAAATCGGAATGTGGAGATAGGCATCTGATAAGTCCACCGAAATGACCCAATCTCCCTTCTGGATTGACTGATGGAGGTTGGACGGGGTCTCCATGTAAAAATTTTCGGTGGACAAGTGGCGGTTCTGGGCCCGAAGGTCCACAACAAAGCGCAGTTTCTCGTTCTTCATAGAGATTACAAACCCTGTAAAACCCTGGAGAAGACCTGTTGGATACTTTCTTTAATGCCCCCTTCTCGCACATGGACTGGATTTCTGCATTGAGGTGTTCTCTCTTGCTGCTGGCCTCGGGCAGAGGAAAGAGCACTGGTCTGGTAGTCAGATGAGACTGGGACTTGAAACTGAGACGTAGTCCATGCTCGAGAAGGTCCAACACGTAGCTGTTCCTTGTTATGGACCTACAGTGATCCATAAAAAGGGACAGACGACCACCCACTGGAATATTTGCAAGTGATAGGTCTGTTAAGAGAGATGAGGGACAGGGGGAGGCCACCACCCTGTCAAGTCAGTAGTTTTTTGGGCCTGATTTGCTCTTCCTGGCAGGACCCCCGGGGACTTGGTGGCTTGCACGCTTCCCAGGAGCCGTGCCGCCACTGGATGACTCTGAAGTTGGGTGACGAGAACCGTGAGACCTGGCTGGCCGAGTCTGGCTCTTCGTCGAGTGAGTGTGCTCTTGCTGCCCTGTGGAAGTCGAGGCAGCATAGGCTCTTCTGTTGGGAACAGACTGAGGTCTTTTATTTTGTTCTGTCCACTCTTTAGCGACAGGCGTAATTTGACCTGCGAACAAGGAAGGCTCCTGATCTCCTGCTACTTTAGACTTGGCTAAAAAAGGAATCTCTCTTTGCAAAAACTACATTGCCCAACAGCTTGGGTTCAATATTGGCTAAATGGGACAAGGCCCTAGCCTGAGACAATTTCAGATTGAGCAGCATCTGGGCACGAGGTGACCGCGACTCTGCACTGTCTTGACCCACCTCCGACAGAAGCTGCTGCAGGAGCTTAGTAGAAGCAACATCAAAGTGCTCAATGTATGATAACACAATCAATGAGCTTCTCGCCAAGGCTTCCATGGCTTTGAACTCTGAAGCCTTAACAGTGACGCAAGATTCTGCTGAGCCCAATAGATTGTGATCAGCATCCAGCACTTGAGGGCTAGCCTCTACCACTTGGTCGTGGAGGCGGTATGGTGCTGCTGGGAAAATCTTGGTGCGGAGTCATCCCTTGAAGAGCCATATTGCCTTAGCTTCTCCCTCAAAGATAGAACCAGAGCATGATTCTCTTTAATCTGTCTCTGCATTTCAGCAAGGATCAATTGAGGAGATGTGTCCTCAACCCTTGAATGGTCCACTGAACTCGGTTGTGATTCTACCGAGGGCTCAAACACCTCTCCTGATTCCATGCCAAACAGAGAGAAATGTAACGAATAAACATCAGAATCTACATTCTACAAATCTAGAAAATATCCAGATGATAAAGCAGTTGAAGTGAAAATAGCAAAAAAAAAAAAAAAAAAAAAAATTAAACAACAACGTTAAAAAATCGTACAACTACGATGCAGATTTACTCAATACGCAAGAATACATAACGGTAAAAGATCGTAAGTAATTTTCTACGATACGTTACCGGACGCCAATAATGTATTTTCAAACTTGAGTAAAAAGCAATAACCAAAATAAATCACAGACCAATACTCGAGATCAAATCACCCTGATGAGGAAAACGAAACCACCACGAACGCTGACACGAAGAAAATGGCGGATCGACGAACGATCGACGTTCCACGTGGAGAGAAAAAACGTCGGAAATTCTAGAAACTTGAAGAAAAGGACACAAAAGATCCTCGGGACCGATGAATTAGACGTTCAAAAATCCAAGAAAAGCTCCAAGGCTTCTGCACGGCACAGAGCTGAAAGAACTTCAGCTTCGAAGCATGCACAATCCAAAAGCAAGGTAAGAAGGCCTGGTCACCAGATATGTATGCTCACATACATATTTATTCCCTATTGTCCTGGTACATATTGTTTCACGGCAAATTAGCATTATATTCATTTTAGATTTTAGGCTAAGTTTACGAAATAAATATAGCCAAGTCATTCACATATGACAAATAAAGACAGAACCTTGAAGGTCTAACACTGCATTTAACTGAATTCAACAAGCTTCATGAACAACAGGTAACATAGATACAATCCAATGACTCAATAATAGGCCAGTAGGCTAATAACTCAGTATAAGAAATGTACAGAAGCTTTTACATAAGCCTAGACCTGACACTTATACTTTGCTGAAAGTCACTTGAGTGTATCATACAGTGAAGTCCTCTAGAATGGACACTAACAGGACTGTTAACAGGTGTCCATCTTAGAGAGTGTTCATTTTAGAGGAAAAATATGAGATTTTAGTAGAAAGAGATCAGCCATTGGTGTCTATTTTAGAGAGGTGTCCATCTTAGTGAAGTATCAGTTAAGCAAGTGGTATTCACTCTATACTAGTTATACAATGGTTTTGAGTGGAATTAGACAGTTTTTTTTAACTGACGATTTAGTTGCAGAATGAGCAGTTTACCTTTGTAGCTCGTCAAAAATCGTTTGGTCAGAAATTAGCAAAGACATATTTAATTTTGCCGAACTTTGATTGTAACTAACTTTCAAAAATAATCCTTTCAAAAACTGTTAACTAACTTTGATAATATTTCTAGATCTGAGGAAAATCAAGGCTTTCAACGAGTACAAACCTATCAAACAAGTATATAAGGAGGAGTAAAAATATCGCTAGATATTTTTACTCGCTCCAGTTCTACTCACGCGATATTTTTTCTCGTCTATGATGAGTTGGATAATATAATATGGAATATTCCGCGAGCCACTTAATTGTATTTTCTAGTACAAAGAAAATACAAGTGACGAGTGGGATATTCACTGTATGCCATGAGAAACCATTGTACAATTAAACTATCTTATCCCAGAAAATACAGCCAATTGACGCAATGCTTTATAGGAAAAGACCATTGAATGCCACTGAATATATAACAGCTTTCCTGCTTTCTGATTGGCTGTATTTTCTATGGTGTGGAAAAAACAGTAATATAAGCTATTTAAACAATAAGTTAAAAGGGTAATATTCAGTGGGTAACCTGTAAATTTTACCAATGGAATTAGGAAATCATATATTTACCTTACAACTGGAAGCTTGGCCATTACAGAAGCAAGCTGCTGAAACAAGCCAGTCTTCTATAGTGAAGTACAAACTTTGCTTAATCTGTATAGGTGCAGTTGAAACATTAAACTGTGGTGGTGTAATATAGCTCACTAGCTGAAGCTGAATATTTGTTGCAAGAAAAAAGGTCTGATTTTGATGACTTTCTCTGATCGCCTTTGCTGTCGTTGGATCCTTCATGGGTGCATACTCAATCTAGACAAAAAACATGGTCATTATATAAGTTACAAGTCAAATTTAATTAATTTCGGGTCATTTTATTCTCGACCTAGGTTAAATTTTCAACTTACAACCTGACATAACTGGTTGAGACAGTTTCAATTTTTGCAGAGATCACTGATGATCTTAACTCGTTGGCGGTTCACCACTCAGATCAAAAACATTCATTCTAAAATTCATTCTAAAATATTTTTTGAACGCGTGTGTGCCAAAAATAACCCATGCAAAAAATTGGCTCTTTTAATCTCGATATATAGTGTCCCTCCCTTTCGATTCATGATGTCTAGATCCGCCACTGCCTCCGACTAACCAGCTAGGTAAAGCAGTTGCCCATTTTGTTACGTACATCTAACACACTCACCCACGTATTACTGTGTTACATGTATTACTCAAATTTCTTTCTTTAGTGCCATTTGCCGTTTTTCTAAACATTATCTTAGTAAATTGTTTCTATTAGAAGGACAGGCGTAAAACTAAAAAAGCTCAAAATGCATATTGGATATATATTGTCGACCACAGTGTTTGCATGGCTCAATACATGTTTGGGTCTGTTTGATGTTGATGTTCGATGAGACCATTGGTGTCTGTCAATACTTAAACCAAAAGTCTGTCGAAGTTTCGAAATTTTAAATTGGGGTAGTTTCGATGAATAGCGCTAAAGTTATGGACGGTTAAAGCTCGTGCTTTTTGTATAGAAACGTTCGGTGGACTGGGCAACAGCTTGCCCTCCAACGAACGTTTCTATACAAAAAGCACAAACTTCGGTATTCGGTGTTAGGTAGATGCACAATCTGCTCTAGGAAGCCTTATGTACATTCAAAAGTTGTACAGTGCTCGCTTTGTTGCTCTAGTTCGCACCTTAAGTGCCTCTCAAATCCTAAAAGAGCGACCTCTAGCGTTAATGAACATCAGCAACCTCTTTCTTATGATAAGTTTCTTTGTATAAGATGTCTCGAAGATACGTTGCCTTTTATGTCACTAGAAGGATATGATTTCATATTAACTTTTTTTGAGCTGCAGCACAGTGCTACCCCCTTTTGGAATGTTGAAAACTATACATTCAGCTGATCATTAAAGTTTTCCTAATGATATGAGCAGTTCCTATCAGGGCAGTCTTCTGTAGATCTCTGATTTCAATGAATGTTCCCCAGCAACTGCATGCTTGACGTAATACTCTAGTCGTTTGTTGACTAAGCCTAGAGCACCAATAACTATAGGTATGGTTTTAGTTTCCATACCCCACATCTTTATAATTTCTATTTCAAGATCTTTGTACTTTGAAATATTTTCTAACTGTTTTAAAGACACGTTTCGTTCTGATGGAATTGATACATCTATTAACAAGCACTGATTTTTCACTTTGCCTTTTACTATAATGTCTGGCCTGTAGGCCTTAATGGTTTTATCAGTGTGTACTTGTATGTCCCATAAAATTGTTGCTCTTTCGTTTTCCACTACTTTCTCCGGTTCATGTTCGGCCAGCTCTTGTCAGAATTAGTGCCGTACTGCTTGCAGAGCTTCCAATAAACATACATACCAATTAATATGTTATGTCTTTCGACGAATTCTTTCTTTGCGAGAACAGGGCTGCCTGCTACAATGTGGTCATTGGTTTCGTCATATTGACCACACTTGAATTCTACATCTGATGTCAAGTACATCATTTCCTTGGATCTTCTTCTCGTAGTACCTTGTGGATAGCGCTTGATCTTGTGCAGCTACGATGAGTCCCTCTGTCTCTGACTTTAATCCTGTACCTTTCAGCAATGCAAGTTGGGCGTTCTATGTTTGTCGATATTTGCTTGGTTGACTTGCTTTGGGTATTGGCCATGAAGGGGCTTAGATTCCCACTTGTCGACTTGCTTCTTCTGTAGATGGTCTTTGAACGCGGTCTTTATCTTCCTTGCTCTTTCAGTGTTAGGATTTTCTTTTTCTTTCAATGCGTGTGCGGTTTCTGGCGCAACGATTTCTTTGCTTCAGACTGAAACTTTTGACTTTCTTTGTGTATTGAGTACATCTTTTTGTTGTTTTCGTGTTTATATACTAGACGCAGAAGGCAGTCTGGGTGGTCTTTAAGGTATGCATCCAGACCAATAGTTGATAATTTTTATGAGTTTTCGATCTGAATGAGTCCTCTGCCTCATTCTCTCCCCTTTACGTACAATCTATCAACATCCGCTTTAGGGTGGTGCATGCGGTTCATCGTAAGATATATTTCCTTGTCTTGGCGTCTAGTCTTTTGATCTCGCTTAACTTCCAGTTTGTGATGTTGAAACTGTAGGATACCATAGGCACTGCCAATGTGTTAATAGCCTGGATCTTGTTGGCTCCATTCAGTTCACTCTGAAGTACCAATCTGACTCTTCTGTAGTACTCTTTTCTTACCTTTTCTTTCATCTTGGAATGTTGTAATCCATCGCTTTCACCGATATCCAAGTATTTGTAGGTCTTCTCCTGGTCAAGTTCTTTTATGATTGTGTTGATATCAAGTTCAATATTTGTTGTTTTTGTTAATCTTCCTCTCATAAATCAATTTTTGTGCAACAAAAAGAATTTTATGGCGATCAAAAAGTATTATTTTGTATAACTTTACTTCCGTCAGCAAGAGATTGAAGGGGAGGCTTTGGTGCGCAATGATTGCTACACCCCTCTAGGAGAATTTGCTTTCCCGCCTCTTGTCACTTGATAGCTTGTCAACGAGCCAAAAGTTCAGGTGAGAGTATTATTTTTTCGCTTTTGGGCGATTTATCTTCATTGTCTTTCTTTATATTTGCATGAAATGGCTAACAATAGTGTTTTTGTGTCATCCATTCTGGACAGGTATCTGGGTGTTTAATGACATTACTGAGGCTTCTAGCAAGATCTCCATGCAGACTTGTGACGTTTTTAAGCCAGAAGTTGTGAATTTGGTCCAGACCTGGGGATTTCCAGTTGCCTGTTTTTCTCAGTGCGGATGCGATGTCTCCTTGTGTGATATCACCCCATGTCTGTTCTATGATCTTTTGGTTTCGGTGCAGTTCTGCTCTCTTGATCCATTCTGCTTTGTCGTTGTAACTCTTTTCTTCTTCTAGAATCTCCTTCCAAAATTCTTCAATTTCGTCAAGCGCTGGCGGCTCCTCTATTGTTATCTGTTTCTTTCCAAGTTCCCTGTACAATTTCTCAGTGTCTTCTCTGAACATCTTATTCTGAATGAACTGCTTACTTCTCTTTTCAAATCTTCGTATTCTTTGAGCTTTGGCTTGTAGTACGTTGTTGTTTGAGTTGTTCCATTATCTCAGAGATTTTGTTGACTGAATCAATGGAATACTTTGCCATGATCTTCTTTCTTTTTCTATCAGCTAGTCGATTACAAAACAGTTCAGCCAGAATAGACAGATCTTTTCTTTTGGTTTGTATATCTTTTAACATCCTGTCTTTCCACGAAGGTTGTTTCTTGTTTAGTCTCCTTATCGTTTTCTTCTTCAGACCGATGCGTTCAGTTATGACTGAAGCTGTTGCATAGTATAGCTGGTTGATGTCTGCAACGTTGACTTCTCCTTCGCTTTTCTTTATTTCGTCCAGTGCTTTGTTTGCACAGTCTATCAGTTTTATTACTTTTCTGGTATTCTCACAATGTAGAATAGAATGACACAGTAGGTGAATACCTGTCTCTTCCAAATTACACTGATAATACAATTTAAAGTGATTAATTATAAAAACAGCTATTTGACATAACAAGAAAACAAGGAATTAAGCATAATTTTCAATTTGCATTTAAGGTCTCATAGGGCTCACTGAGCAACTTCATGTTAAATGAAAAACAGTTTGCATGCAAAATTTTTTTCTTTTTTCTATCTTTTTTTTTTTCCATTAAATTCCAGACCCAAACTTGAGCTGTATTTACACATTAGTTGGGTTGAAATAAGATTTAAATCATTTTTTTTGCTAATTTTATTATTAAAAGTAGTGCAAAAAGTTTACTGTAATACAAAATGTCATTGTACATGTCGTGTACTTGAGTGTTTGTTACTCGTGCCCAGGCCGTAGGCCGGGAACGAGTTATAAACTGCAAATGTTTCTTTTTTTTTCCTATGTTCGTCCCCAGCTACTTCTGATTGGTTCGTTCTAAGGCATCTCTGATTGGTTAAGAACGTAAAAAACAATGCCCTTCATTCATCAGTCCTCTAGGGGGCGTGAGCTCCTCGAAGCTGGGGAATAAAGACTTGGGTAGGATTTAATGGCGGACAATGGCTGGAGTACAGCTTTAAAAACAGGCCCTTTGAGCAGTAAAAAAGCAAAGTCGAGCTTTTTACTTGAGGCATACCCAACTCCATTATAAGAGCGTTAGAATGGACAGCTATTTTGAACTCTGTCTCCGATTCTGCGACCAAAAAATGAATTCTAAAGGGACTTAAGTGGGACAGTTCGGGCAAAATTAGGAGGGTTATAGAATATTAAGACCTCTCCTAACAGGGCCTCACCTTGGGCAGGAGTGAACCCACGAGTGCGTCTAGTTTAAACTTGGGCACAGTTCAACGTGCATAAAAGTATGTTTTTTAAGTCATCAATCCCAAATAAACCACAAATGATCAAATATAGGTACACAAGAGACTTTTTGACATCATATTCTGGCCAGGGTCTTTACCTTGAAGTACTTTCCTTGTTGTCTTTTAATTATAGAAGCTTAAAAAAATCATTAATAATTCATAAGGAAAACACAATGAAAATCGCCACCGTGACGAGTATCTTTATATCTGATAAAGATTCGGCCTAATTTACATCAACTTTAACCTCGATTTCCTCAAAGATAAATGAAGATATTTTTGATTTTCTTTTAGAGAACAACTCTAATATGTGTTGGCGTTTTTAAGGTGGCCCGCGGGTATTTATTGTGGGGGAAGCTCGATTTTTAGGTCAAATTTTGAGCGGGTAAATAGAAACCGATTTCTAAAATTTTTGATACGCTGAATAAGACGTCTTTCTTTTTTAAAATGGTGCAATTTTTAAGGCAAATAAAGTAAAATTTTAGGAGATATAGTCGATATTCTAAAACCAGGCTTTTTATAAAAATTGGCATAACTCCGTAAATAGAGGGTAAATTTTGTTTTTTACCACAACTTGTAATTTTCTCGCTTTCTGATTGGCTGTCAGCTATGATCAATAAAAGGACAGACACATAGAGATTGTGTCATCTGTCACGCAAAGCAAAGTCAAACTTTTTGAAGTTTTTTGAAAAGAGAACACTATATTTTACATTTTTTTTTTGCCTCGAAAATCGATAGCTATTAACAAAACCGTCAGGTTCATAACATTTACACCGGTGAAAATTCACAAAATCTTGCGCGACTTTCACTCGGAGAGATGTTGATGTTGGCGGTAAAACAACTCACAAAACATTTAATTTTTTGGCAACCGTTAGGAAAACGATGATATTAATACGTTAAATATATTCAAAATGTCAAATCAGTCACCAACAATTACAGACTAAAAGTTTTAACTGATTTGTAATTTATGACAAAGCCGCCGAAAAAATTGTAGGTGTTTTTTCATCTTTACGGCTTGAAATATCAGATTTCATGCAGCATAGAAATGATTGACAAAACTTTTGTAAAGAAGAATGATATTTTGCATTGAAAAAAAATCAAAGCAAAACATTATTTAGACTCATAAATGTACACTTACCATCGGAAGGGAAATCGCACACAGCTTTTCACACGTCGGCTGTTTTTGCTCTGATAAACCACGAGGAACTGAAGAGCTTTAATTTTCTCTTCTAGATCTTTCACAAATAAACATTGTTATCAGGTCTTGAAAGGAGTGTCCTTAAAGCATGGATAACCAAAAATTTCACAAAAATCGCGAGGAAAAGTACAACAGTTTTAAAAGTGAAGTTGAACAAAACTCTTGGCCCGCTCAATTTTCGATTCCATCAAAACAGCCGCTACGAAGTAGTTGTAGTCCTGACTCATGATATGTACTACATGAAAATACTTGCTTTCGATCCAGAAAGTCGTTGACAGTATTCATAAAGAAGGATATCAAAATAATTGTAAACCTTCGCAAAGTTTTGACTGGCAGCTTTGACTGACAGGACTCTCCGCACAGCTGTGATTTCAGTCACGTTTAATTTTGGTCATGTCACGAAATGCAGTCGCGTTTTAAATTGAAATGCTGTTTTTGTGGTAAAAAAACAGATCGAACATAGTTTTTCATTGTCTGTCCTTTTATTGATCATAGATGACGTCACAAAAATGTTCAAAACTCAAGTGGAACTTGGAATTCACTGCAAAGTTTTGAACATTTTTTGGCGTCATCTATGATCAATAAGAGAACAGACAATGAAAATCTGTTTGATTTGTTAACTTCTTTCTGACAATGTCTTCTAGCAATTCAGGGTTTACTGTGAGCTAGCTAGAACAAAATATTCTGGATAGAAATTGTTGTACAGTTAATTGCTAAATTTTACCTTCAAAACATTAGTCCCTTGTATTTACCTCAACTCTTTTAAAAATACAGAAATATTTCTAGAAATACTACTGCCGTTAGAAAGCTTTAGGATATCTACACCTTCGATAAGTAAATCGAAAAGAACGAATACTTCTATGAATATGAAAAGTTATAAACGACTGGAGAACAGCATGTTATAGTCCGTAATTTAGAAATGCCAAGAAATCGAACTTTATTCGAATTATGAAATAACTACTGATTTGTTTTGATACATTTTGAAGGAGGGTCAATTCTAAGTAAGGGTTAAAGAATGAACACGAGTGTTCCATGGGATATAGAGTCCCTAGCATTAGATAAAAGGCCACGAGGGCTGCAGCCCTAGTGGCCTTTTATCTAATGCGAGGGACTCTATATCCCATGGGACACGAGTGTTCATTCTTTAACTGTCTTAGAATATGATCACACTCACGAGTAATTTACCCGCTTTTATTGTTAAATTGTCTAAAGGCTTATTTGTTTTGAATTGCTTTCTTGTGTCCGATACATTTTTGCGTTTTCCAATTGAAGAGGCTCATTTATGTCATGCACATCAGACCGGCCGGCTGGAGGCCGCTTTGGCTACAAAACTCCACAGGCTTTTTTAGGGATAGAAATTGTCACAATATATGAGATGGATACTAAATCTACTAGAGCGAAGAGCTAGATAGCGACAGCAAAAAAATGCCTATTTTACGTGCTATCAAGCCTGAAACACAAGTTGGAGGTTTCGAGTATCTAAAATTTCTCACAGTAAGTTTGAGTTTGTTATAATTCATCTTATAGTAAAGGAAAAAAGTATGCTTATTACTTGCCAGTTAATTTCATCGGGGAAGATTTTCAGAATTTGCTCCGACAAACTTGATGCATGTACATATATCGATATTAAAATGTTATTTACAAGTATTTAGTTGGTCATAGAACACAGAAAAATTGCAAAATGATTATCAGCGCTTGGTATTTTGGTGCTCTGTGTTCCATAAAGTAACTAAAGATGTCAAATAGTGGGGTTTTGAAATGCAGGAAAATTGTTAGATAAAGAAAACTGTACTGTCAGTGAGTTTCTATAACTAATCAGTATTCTTTATATAAAGCATACTAATGAACTCTTTAAACAAAAGAATCCAAAAGACTTCATTAGTATGCTTTATATAAAAGCTCACTGACCGTACTTGTTTTCTTTACCCCACAATTTCCCTGTGCTTCAAAGCCCTCACCACTTGACACCTTTAGTTACTCTATGGAATATAAAGCACCAAAATACTAGGCGCTGATTGGGCGAGTGAGTGTGATCATTTTCTAATAATTTTTAAACGATCTTTTACTATTTTGGAGAAGCAGTTTCGAGAATTCCTTGGTAAAATTCGTTTTGAAAGTTGTGTACCTGACGGTAGCTTTCTCTGAACGCTTTGAAAACCCCTTGTGTTTACTAAGTCAACTTGAGCTTCCATCGGAAACGAGTATACAGAGATTAGCAATAACCAAGAAGAAGCGAAAGAAAAAGAGCGCTTTGTTTCCTTATCGGAGGATGATCTCGATCAAATTGTCGACAAATCTGAAGCAAAATCGACAAAACAACCAACAAAATGGGGCGTCAAGATATTTGAGGGTAAACAAATAAATTTCTTTTAAAACTATTAAAACAGAACAATTTTTTTCTGGCTCGTTAAATGTGTGTTTGGTTAACCAGAAAATTACAATCTGAGTAAGTGTAGTGGTAATGTAGTAACATGACTGATCATGATCCTATAAAATAAGTATGAATGTTGATACTATTTTGTCGAAAATCTCAAACAATTCAATGCCAACTGAAATTCAGTGAATTAAAAAGCATGCATTTTTCATCGCATAACAGACTGGTGTACTGAAAGAGGCATAAATAAAAAGTTACCTGGGTTTGAAGAGAAAGAATTAGACGAGGTCCTTCGTCGATTTTATGCCGAGGCTAGAACAAAAGATGGCAAAACATACAGCCGCTCTTCACTCAGTTTTGTCCATCAGAAATGGAGGGGGACATGGGGGTTTGCGGATCGGCGGATTGAGCCATTTTTTAGTGCGGATTTTCGGATTGTCGATATTCTTAATTGCGGATTTGCGGATCGCTCACAACGTAAAAAATTGTGGATTTGACGAACTGATCCAATAAAAAACTTAAGTTTTACAAGTTTCTACTTCCGGACATATTTGCGAGACCTTACATTGCGTGACACCAAAGTCAAATTTCAACAAGATTGTGATAATTTCTGGTAATCTGTTATCTGTAATATATCTGTCATCTATATCGCCCAATCAAAATCGACTTTTCCTGGGTTGAATGACCTAGTTCTTGACCTCTGTCATATTTACTGATTACTTTGCTGTGGACGACGGGCTACAATGAAGCTAAGTATAATGGCTGAAGCTCAATCAGAGGAAATCATTATAGACTGTGTTGCTCTCTTTTACGAAGAAGGCAAAGGAGGAGAACATTATCGCAAAAAAAAAATTCAGATGTAGAATCAATAAGAATGAGAAGAGACTGAAGAAACTCAAAGAGACGATATGGTAAGTGTTTCTATATGAAACATAATCTAACTTGAAATTCGCCAAACTTTTTGTCTTTAATAATACTGGATATACTGTGATGATATGGCTCTTATTAAAACTTCCGATTGACCCCCATGCCAAAACCCATTTTTTACTACTTTGAGAAAGGTCAGCCTGATTGAATGCCCCGCTTTGTTCAAAGCAAACTAGCTCAAAGCACGAGACCACGAGGAGTGGTTTTAATCATTAACTGATCTTAATAACCGCTTACTTTACTAAACGGTACAAATGGTAAGTTTCTTTTAAAAAATACACAAAAGAAAAAGGAAACAACAGAAGCATCAAAGTATCACGTATGTAAATGTGCTAGTAAGCGATTTTTAGCATTCTTTTAAAATGTAATATTTTAAAAGTACGTATATAACCGAAATTGCCGCATTTGCGGATTTTCGTAAAATTATCATGCGGATTTGCGGATTTAAACGATTTTTCTTGCGGATTTGCGGATCTGAGCACCCCCCCCCCCCCCCCATGTCCCCCTCGAAATGCCATTGAACGGTTTCTCACCAGCCCACCTTTCAACAGAAATATTAAAATCACCAAAGGCGAAGCATTTCAATTGTCCAACAAGATGCTTAACTCCAAGATTAAAGTATTGATGTCGCAGAGGCAGGGAAGGCCAAATAAATTTAGATGTCAACAGTTTTATTTTTGAAGTTGACGATAACGGAAAAGAGTAGGCACGGATGAATGTAGACGAAGCAACCAGAAACCTGGAGGAATTCAGGACGTCCAGAGTTCACAAAAGGAGGGAAAATGTACAGCACTTCAAGTGATATTAATCTAGATGGTCTGGCATGTCTGAAGAAATATATTGCCAAAAGAAATCCCAAGCCGTTCAGCTTTTTTTCAGTTCCCTAAGCGTAACCACGTAGACGAGACCGACGAGATATGGTTTGAAAATCGTGCTCTTGGAATAAACAAACTTGGGTCGATGATGAAAGAAATCTCAGAGGCAGCGCAGATATTTCCAAGAATACACAAATCATTCAGTTAGGGCCACAGTGATTAACCTTATGGTCCGATGCCCAAATTCCAAGCCGACACATCATTAATATTTCTGGACATCGCAACAAGGAAAGCATACGCCTCCTCGTGCTTTAGACATTTTCTCGTGCATTCAAATGCCCATATCGTGCTTCATCAGAGTATAACCACAGCCTAGCCTTATTCATTTGTTAAATAAATCGTAGTCAAAGAAACAAACCTGCTGTTTGACCAAGCTGTTTACGCCGGCTTTGACTGACTGAATCAGCTCGGCTAGACTGATTTTCATGAATCGACCAACACTGAGCAAGAAATAAGCATAGATAGAGGAAGCAGAAAATGGTGCCTTTTTTGCGAAAGTATTTCCTGAATTTTTGAGCTCGAGGATCGACTGTAAATGACAACACTGATTGGACAGTTTTTCTCTTTGACAACGTAGGGATGAATTTCTTGTGTGATATCCAACAAAAACGAGATTTATCACTCTTAAATTATTTAGCCACAACATAAGGTCATTTTTAAGGGCAAAATAGAAACAGCATGTTTTAGTAATTTCGTCATGTGAGCACAAGCCATGTAGAGGTAGATGTTTATCGGCAAACTGAAGGCAATGTTCTTTTTTGAATAGTTGTTTTCTTGGATGTATCAGGCTGTTTTATACTCGCAGCATTTCACTTTCTGTTAGAAACGGCTATGAGTTGTAATGAATAATGCAAAACTTTTGCGTTATCATGTATGTAAACGAAAACCCGTTGAGTGTACGCTCAAAGAGCGTCTATTATCACGGGCGGATCTAGAGTAGTTCACTTAGTTTCCGGAAACTACTGAGATTTTTCCCAGAAAAAAAGAATTATTGAGATAATAAAAAGAAATAATACAAATGGAACAAGCTAGCTAAAGCGTATTTTACCTTTATTTGGACGCCATTTTGAATTATTTCCACAGGAAACCCACATGTTCCCAGGCTATTTTTGTAGCCTTTTCAAGTTTTGTTGAGGGAGGGGTCCCACAGGAATTTCTAGCTATCACAACGTGTTAGTTCACAGTTTGGTATCCCTGTGTGAACTACTGCACCGGAAATAAAACACCCCGCTAGTAGTTTCCGAAGTGATTCACAGGAAGTAAAACACCCCACAAGTGATTCACACAGGAAACCCAGTCAAACCAAGCACAAATTTACCATTCCGACTTGATTCTGATTGGCTAAAATCGGCGTAAACTAGTCCAGAAACTACCGACAAAAGTATAAAAAAGCCAGTCTACCCTGGTGAGGTTCTTTGTTGTATCAGAGTGCTTCGAACTCGCAACGAAGAAAATTTAATGCATGAGCGAACTTTATTCTTCAATTGTGGAACTGCTGCGATTGAAATTCAACGTAAACAAGGAAATTAGGCAGACATTAAGCTCTAAGTTTACACTTGAGCTAACAGTTTCCTCGGTAAGCTATAATTTATATTGATAGCTGATGTTTTATATGAGTAGTTTTACTGAAATGTTTATAATTACGCGAACTCTGACCTTCAAACAGTCCGTTGGAATTTGGTTTCTTGCTTCCCCCGCTTCAAAGAACCAACCACAAAATATACTCATAAAGATCTCTAAAATCCTAGAGCGATCTGTAACAGTGAAATATAATTTCGGTAATAGAGATATTCGTATTCTTGATTTTCAGTAATATTGACGAAAGCTAATTTGGGTAAACCCGCTTGAGTGCTTTGAGTTCTCAAGAGTTCTCATGTCAGATTTTGAAAATTGTATTAATGTGTTTATTATAGATGCTAATGCTCAAAATATGCAAAGCGTAAATGGTATCATACTATGATACCATTTACGCTTTGCATATTAGGATTTAATGATATTAAGTTTCGGTCGAATTGGAAACTACTCGGTCAAAATGCTAGATCCGCCCCTGATTATAATAACAGAGAATCGATTTCACCAATTGATAAAAACAATCCATTTTACAAGCTGCATTAAAATTTATGGTAAACATACAAGCTGCCTGGATAGAAACTGAAACTGAAACTGAAACTATTTGCACACTTTTGATTTAGAGATATAAGATATAAATAGACATATAAGATAACAGACATATAAGATAATAAATTTAAAATGTATTTGTCTATATTTTCCAGGAATTTTAAGTAATCGATAAAACAAGAAAAAACCCGGAAGCTTACCTGTTTGCTAGGGATGTTGTTTGGATCGACTTGAAAACACTCAACAGCCAAACCATTCCTTCGATTACTTGCTGTTACCGGCAGGTTAAAAAACTTTGTACAGTTTGTAGCATGATAGTTTACAGGTATAAATGTTGTGCCATAGTTGATGGATTTAGCAAAGTACATAGCGGCGGGGACTTCATACATGAACGTCACAACTGAACGATGCAGCATCAATGTTGTTCCAAAGTCTATCTGTAAATAAACTGGTCGAATAAAGTTTGCAGATTTCCAGAAAGTGTTTGAAAATTCTGCATCAATAACATTAGATGCTGGGTGACCTTTGTCTTTAACTGAAGCATCACAGACACGGAGGCACGATGGATCTACTGATAGACAGTAGTTTTCGGGACCATTGAGACCACAAGTTGAACTTGCATTCACCACGAATTTACTTTCTACATCTGTAGGAGCAGGAAAACATGGCCCAGTACTACAGTCTTGCTGGCTGGATGTCAGGGCAATTAAGCTCAATAACAATAGAGGCACGAAGAAATTTGGAATTGACAGAACGGCCATTTTGTCCGACACAAACGCTCGTTTGATCAATGCTGTCAAGATAGGCCCCTTGCAGAACGTCGGAATGCAGCTCAAAACAAAAGAATTTCAATGTCCAGAGAACTGGAACTATTGGGGGCCTATTGGAGCGCGTTTTGATGAGAATAAACCCAAAGATTAATTCAAGTTTAGTGTGTTCAGCGTTTTAAAATGGCTAACAATAGTTTTCTAGTGAACACACTTTCACTTTCAATTTTAGGAAAGTAATAAGGCCTGTTCCTCCGCGGTGTCAATTTCCGCATGATCGGTGTTACCTTGGCAACGATCAATAAAGAACGATGTAGGCCGATACTGTACCTTCCCATTGTTTTCAAGATTATTGAGACTTCAAGCAGATTCCGGTAAAAAGCACGACAAATCAAGGACAAAATTAAATAAACTAAAAAGATAGAGTTGAAGTATCTACATCGAGCTGTGAAAATTAGTCGTTTAAAATTTATAAAAATAATACATAACGAAAATTTACCAAGGGTCTAATTCGACGGTTTGAAAGAAATTTAAAAATTGAACAAAAGGCTTTGGTTTGACAACCTTTTGCAAACCGTGCGAAGAAGTCAACCCTCCATGTTTGGTATCTTTGCAAAGCTCGAATTTCGGGCTACAATTTCCCGCCATCCGATTGCTTCTTAATACGAACATTTTACGAGACTCAAAACATAGCGCTCGACGAAAGTCGTAAATTCGATCCCAGTCCCTCAAAATTAACTCCCGTCCACTGCAACAGTTGTTACACACAGGGGTGCTGTTTTTTGAGCCGCGCTGGCCCTGCGTGGAAATCGAGTAGCTCTAGAAAAGGCAATAAACTACACACCAAAGCAAAGAAAACAGGACACAATTCATCCTTTTTTACCAAGCCCATTTCGAATGAATCACATGACTTTTTTGAAGGTCTGTTTCTTAGCTTTTGTTGTTAAATCTTAACATCGCCAGAAATCAGCTCCGTGTTGCTCGCACCAGTCCCTTTCAACTTGCTCGCTATCACTCAAATCGTACAAGAAAATGTATGCGAAACTTTTACTCAAGCTCGATTTATACATTTCGAATACAGTATGCCAAAAAGTTGAACCTCAGATGTTGAAATTTAACATGTAATCTAAGGTAAAATAGAAAAATCCCTAACCAAAATGTAAAATTCGCATAGCATCTTTCGATGCAAAGTCTCGTCCAATACTCCATAAGAACCAGTACCATGAAACTGGATTCCTCCAGGTAGCAACTAACATTAAGGGCTTATAATACCATAATAAAGGTACTAGTAAAAAAGTTGAACCTCTAGTGATGAATTTTGGTTGACCAACTGTACATTCGAAGTCTCTCTACTTCATTGAGGAGTAAATAGCATGCTATTGCCCCAGAAGTTATTGGAATATGGAGTGTGGTATCGCAGGTTGCCAACAACACGTCGAAGAAGTGCTTTTTGAATTGAAAAAATGCGCATTTTTTCAATTCAAAAAGCACTTCTTCGACGTGTTGTTGGCAACCTGCGATACCACACTCCATATTCCAATAACTTCTGGGGCAATAGTTTGAGTAATATTGGGCGAAAACTCGCGATCGATACACCAAATTGAAGTCAAACTCCTTGAGCTTCTAAGTAGTTAGAACAGCGGACGCATCCTTGGCGCAAAATATGAGTTCCCGGCAACTTATTTGAATATGTCAGACGTATTGAGTATTTATGAAAATCTTCAAGTCAAATCAACCATAACAAGTCAAGTCAACCATAACATTTTCATCAGAGGGATGCCTTTCCTATATTTTTTATCATAATAAATATTGCTTAGATTATGCAAAGAAGAATAAGAAAAAGCTAACTTCGAACCTCTGGTTGTTCTATCGGTCATTTTGGAATTTCTGAGCTTTAGGGTATAACTGCTGACCGTTCACGGCAGGCGCCACGGTTATCATTTCTGGCTCCGGCAGGCTGGAAAGGGTTTCCATAAATGAGTGCACACTCATAAAAAATGCCTAAGACTTCTATATTGCCAAAAAGGTTATACTGATGTGATATACCATATTAAAGCTTATGAAACAGGGAGTCAAAAGTCTGTAATGCAGAATTTATGAAATATATATTGCAAAAACCGAATTTTACATATAAAAGATTTCCCCATTACAGAATTTTTTTATATTTCATCAACACACTCTTAAGGTTGGTGCCTACTATTGTCCGCGCGCACTGCTTTCTGCGCATGCAAAAACACTGAGTTTTTGTCGGTAAAGCAATCGTAAAAGCAAGGCCTTTTTACGACTTTTTGAAAAAATATACTTACAGTATTAAAGGAAAATCATTTAGCCTCTCCTGTGTTTGAATGAAATTCACAGTTGATAAATAGAACCTGAGTTACAACGCCTGTTTTGACTATCATTTCTACCAGAAACGATCTGTTTTCGCCGCCATCTTGAAAATTGTCCACAATGCATTGTAATTCGCTCTACTTTCCGGGGAGGGCTAGGGAATTTTTGATCATTTTCGCGAATTCTGATCAGTTTTCGCGCGTTAATCGGCAAATAACTTTCTAAATCGCACGGATACCCCTATTTTTTATTTCTGTAAATTGTAAAGTGGAGATTAACCTACTATTTTAAAATACTTTTATGAATTTAAAATTGAAACTTGTTTGCAAAAATTGGACTTTTCATTTGGCGGTCATGAATCAAAACAGGTCTAAAACTAGTAAAAAGTCATTGAAAAAATTGTTATTCTGGTTTTTCATATTTCGTATGGCATTGACAAGTAAGAGAATTGTGTTGTAAACGTTTTAGTAAAAAAAGTTTGACATTTTTTTAAAATATGGGGTATTTATGATTTTTTTCTTTGGGCCTCTAGAATAGGCAGATTTTGCAACATTTGATGGCGTGTAACTCATTAATATGCACGGTGACCCCAAATTTTTTCCTTGGATTCTAGCTCCCTATGATGGGTTCTTTGATACCCATGTGGTTTTTGGCCAAAAAAATTACCTTCCCATTCGTAGGCACCAACCTTAAACTTAGGATAGAATAGCAAAAAATTAAAAAGATTCACCGAGTAGTTTTCGAGATATTTGCTCAAATTTATCGTGTATGCGTCAGTAGGGTCTCGTAAAATTGCTCAAACTGCGCATGCGTCATCTAGCCTCAACTGAAGCTCGAGAACAAGCAAACAGCACCATTTTGTGCAAAATGATGAGGATGAAATTGATTGAAATTGAAAAAGCTTTTAGGTCCAGTATTGAATAGATTCGACTTTTCTCCATTATTTACAGGACCCTTTTGACAACAGTATTTTAACTGATAGGTTATCCTGTACTAATATTCGTTTATTATTATTATTATTATAAATAATAAAATTTGTCAAAAAGTGCTTTTATCTTGTTCAATCCCTCTGTGTTTCGTCATCAAATAAGCGCGCGCACTGAACGCACGCTTAAAAGACGTAGAGCAATCCTCAATGCACAGGGCTCCCTAATTAAACAGAACTTTTTAAATTAAAAGTAATAAAAAGTATACCTAAATCGTCGTTGTTTCATTGTCTTGTTATTTGCGCGCATATGTGATATTCTACTTGGGCTTCCTGTGGAAAGAGCGCGTGCTTGAAGTTTTTTATATTAGTGTTGTCAAGGCAAATGGCGCAGAAAAAGACATTAACGGTTCATGGCTAGCTTGTCAGGCGCCTTACAACATTTTCCTGTCACAGGAAGCTTACACAGGATACCCACGAAGCTTGCGCACGGTGAAGCATCACAGGAAGCCCAAAAAGAATATTCCGTATATGCGCGCGCGCAAATAAAAAAACATCAAAACGATTTAAATTATTTTCCTTTTACTACTACATATATTTTTAAGTTTATGAAGAATTAGGGGGCCCTGTGCTCAGTGTTTGTGGAAAACGCTAAAACACTGCTGGACATTTTCCAATCCAAGTGTTGACTTCCAAAGTTAAGAGTCAACTTATTAGTTTACGGTACGGAGATCAATTTTATTTATTTAGCACTTCAGCTGAACTTTTCGCACAGTTTCACTTTAGCGTGCTTTCAAACTTATCTCCATAAACACTTCAGAATTGGGTGTCATATTCCTTATGGCCTACTTAACAATGTATTTGCAATAATTGTAACATTTCCAAGGTTTTCTTGATGAAGAGAAACATTTTTAAATCGAACGCCAAATTAAAGATAACATACTAGGGCGAAATGAAACTCGCTCAGAAACCACCAACTCATTGCGTTGCATCTTGGCACATTCGTTTGTGCATGTCTGACACATTATATTTGCATGCATGACGAGCCTCATGTATCCGATTAAAGAGCTTTTTAAGAACATATGAAAGAACATTGCTTTTCTGAGAAAATATCAAAAATAAGTCGGTGAACTTAACAGTACACCATTCAGACTCCTGCATAAAACTAAAGACAAAACTAAAAGTCCATCTTAAGCAATAGTCCCATTGTGAGAGAGGGAGAGGAGGAGGCGGAAGCTGATTAGCCAATTAATATATAATTTCAATTTGTGCGGGCTGGGAATTATAACATGGGGAAGGATCGGAGGGACAGGGAATGTAGGGAAAGTGAGAAAATATTGTATTATATATGTATATGTGTAGCTCCATTTATGTTTAGTCCACTTGTAATTAATTATGTTATATCAGGGCTCCATTTAGAGGAGGCAGCATGGCCGAGTGGTCAGAGCGTTGGTCTCGCAATCTGGCGGTCTCAGGTTCGATTCCCGCTCTGACCACTAGCTGAGACTTAGTTTGTTCCAATTTCGATTAGTTCAAACTCAGTTTCTCGGCATGCTTGTAATATATAGCCAACTGGTTCGCCTCCTCGCCAGTTGGGATTCTTAACTACTTTATGTTGTTATTATACTTCATTTCATTTCAGTTCATTCCAACCGCATTTGATTATATACATATAGATATTTGCAATATATAAATCTTAAACATTATCATCATCATCATCATCATTATCATCATCATCATCATTATTATTATTATTATTATTATTATTATTATTATTATTATTATTATTATTATTATTATTGTGTTTATTTCAAACTTTCACTTTGTTTACAAGTGTTGTTCGTAGTGAAACTGCGGATTACGATAATCTGGGCAATTTCCTATTATATATTTCAAATAGACTGATGCTTCATTTATGACTATGAAGGGCTTTCACTATTTCGCAGTTTTGTGCGATTACCCATTTTTGACATTTTCTAATCACTTTCATACTATCAGAGTCCTACATTCTTTAACTTGTCTTTCAGTTCTTTATGATACCCCGATAGAAAATCAAACACTACATTAACTTGAATAACATTATAACCGGGATACAATCTCTTTAAGCCTGGTTCACACTAGCGTCGGAATCGGAATCGGAGTCGGAATCGGAGTCATAAGCGCCTTAAGACGAAGTGAAAACCAGAAAACGGAGTCGGAATCGGAGTCATAAGCGCGTCGGAATCGGAATCGGAAGTTCCGGAAGGTTTGCCATTTTCTTCCGATTTCTGACTCCGAACCACTATAGTGAGCACCAGAATATCGAATCGGAATCGGAGTCGGAAGATTTGACCAATGACAGAACTCATCAAATGAATATAGAATTAAACAAAGTGAATAACAAAGGCGGAAAATATTGAAGGAAGAAAATCAAATCGTATAAAATAACACAATCTTACCCCCATAAACATTTCCCTATCGTGAGTTTTCATTTCTCTCACCAGACTTCAATATTCGCGGTAAATTTTTCGCTTTGAGTGTACCGTTTTCACCCAGCAATTTCTTGTTCTTGATTTAAATCTCTTTGTCGTCGGCGTCTCAAAATAACGAGCAAAAGGACCAAAAGAAGTAGGTGGTCTTCGTTTTTATCACCCGACATTTTGAATCTCCGGAAAAACACCATGGAAACGAGCACGAAACGGAGGCTTACGATTCTGATTGCGTTGTTTTGATTCACACTAAATCGTAAGCTTCTTGCGATTCTGATTGCGATTCCGATTCCGATTCCGACGCTTACGACGCTAGTGTGAACCAGGCTTTAAGCTTGACCTTAAATCAGCATATTTCTCTGTTTTCAATTTGTCTCGTTCTTGAATCTGTCCAACATTACATACAGTTCCTTCAAATATAAGCCATTGACGTTCTTTCTTGTTGCATATAGTGATGTCAGGTCTGTTTGCACCATCCTTAGGAACGACGTCTAAGTGCAGGGGAATGTTCCATAGTACCTTCACTTCTTTAGTCTCGACACAACATTTGGGTTGTTGTTCTCTGTACCAAGGTATTATTATTATTATTATTATTATTATTATTATTATTATTATTATTATTATTATTATTATTATTATTATTATTATTATTATTATTATTATTATTATTATAATGCAATTATTATAATGCAATACAGTGCAATTCATCGAGCATCGTGTAGTTCAGACGCACGGTGTACGTGTCTACAGTTTTACTTCTTTTTATTACTTGAATCATCTTTTATATTGTATGTTTCTCATAACTGCAAAGGTTTTGCAAGTTTGGGAATCATGATCCGTCCAAATTTTATTGTAATGTTAATGTTTTTCGTCGTTTGTTCATTTTGTGGCAAAGAGTTCATCACGCTTGGCCGCCATTCTTGGCGATGTAAACAACGAGTTGCTCAAGCAGAAAGAGGACGTCACGGTATACCAACTAATCCAGAGCCAGTTATTCAATCATCTACAACTACTGCTTCTAATACTGATCGTGTGAGATGTTGCTGTGGCAAGTCATGTAAAGGCAAGCGTGGTCTTAAAATGCACCAACGAAGTTGTAGGGTCATCAACGGTTTAAATGAAGAATTAATTTCTGACTTACAAGATCAGTTTATTGATAATTCGTCTGATGATTCTACTCAAAGTGTTGGTTACGATATTTCTATGTTAACTGATGGAACCTCGCCGACTTTAAAGCAAGGAATAAATCTACCAAAAAGTGATTTAGAATGGTCAACGGCCAATGATTATTTTGAATCTATACTCCAGTTCAATCCACCAATGAGCTCTCAAGATTTGAATTTGATCATCAAACAATTAAATGAAACGATTTATAACTATTTCTGTGATAATTTTGGTCATGTCAAGAAGCCCTTCGACAAAAACCTGGTTAACAAATACAAAGATCATACAGCTAAGGAACTAAAGAAATTATTGAAACATCTCAAAAATACAAACGGTGACCTTCATGAAATTAAATATGTTTCGCGTCTCTTGCGTGACAAACTCCGTAATGGCAACGACCTAAATTTCAATCAAGACAATAGGAAATCATTTGATCATGATAGCTACATTGGTAAGAATTTCTGGGGATATGTCAAGAATGTTATGAATAAAAAAGTCTCTGAACTCCCATCATTTACCATGTCAGACTGCCTGTCCTACTTCACGAAAGTTCTTACCTCAGCCAACCCAAATCAAAGTTCTGTTTGTTATTCCCAATTGGATTCCTAGTCTAGCTGAACCACAAAATCTGTTTGACCTCACTCCTCCTACTTATGAACAAGTTACTAATATCATCCGAAAAATGAAAGCTTCTGGTTCTCCTTGTCCTCTTGACCAAATCTCCATTATATGTTTCAAACGATGTCATTTCTTACGAACTCATCTCACAAAAATCATTCATGAAGTATGGTTATCTGGAACTGTCCCAACCGAATGGAAGAAAGCTTGTACAATCTTAATCCACAAGAAAGACAGTACAGATGTCCCTTCAAACTTTCGTCCTATTACACTGGAATCTATCCCTTTAAAAATCTTCACATCTTGTCTTCGTAACGCCATTTTCTTTTTTCTCGCTAAAAATAACTTCATTAACCAAGACATCCAGAAAGGATTTACACCAAATCTTTCTGGAACTTTGGAACATACTGCTCAGATGGCTGATGTAATTAACAAAGCTCGCTCAAAACAACGGTCTGTCATCGTCACACTCCTTGACCTGAAAAATGCCTTCGGTGAAGTTCATCACAGCTTAATACAGACAATCCTTAGATACCATCACATCCCAGATCACATCAATAACATCATACAAAGCTTATACACTAACTTTCAAACATCAATTATCACTCCAGATTTTTCTACCCCCTTCATTACTGTTGGTCGTGGTGTACTTCAAGGCGACTGTCTTAGCCCACTCCTTTTCAATATGTGCTTTAATACCTTTATCAATCACATCAAAGCTCCAAAATACCGTCAATTTGGTTTCTCCTTCCAGCTCCTTAATCCTATTCACTGGTTCCAATTTGCCGACGACGCTGCGGTTATCACTGGTCAAGAACAAGAGAATCAACACCTCTTAAATCGTTGCACTCTGTGGTGCCAATGGTCTAATATGATAATACGTGTTGATAAATGTGTCACGTTTGGTATTAAGAAAGCCCTCACCAAGTCCGTTCAAGTTCTTCCTAAGTTAAATAATCAATAATATCAATATCAATAATATCAATAATATTTCTGTTCCTTGTGTCAAGATTGGAGAGAGTTTTAAATATTTAGGAAGATACTTTGACTTTGAAATGTCTGGTCTAACGCATAAAGCTGAACTAAGTAGCCTCGTTAACGATCTGATGACAGAAATTGACGCTAAACCTCTTCATCCCAAAAATAAATTGCTTCTATATGGTAGATAAGTCCTGTCTAAACTTTCATGGCACTTCACTATTGCTGATTTGTCAAAAACCTGGGTAACAGAAAACATTGATAATGCTGTAGCTAAATATGTCCGGAAGTGGTTAGAGCTGCCTATCTCTGGCACCTTAAGCAATGTCTTCTTACCTCGTAATAAATTTGGTTTAGAGATCTGTCCTCCTTCTGTTAAATTCACACAATGTCAAACAGTTTTACGCAAAGCGTTAAAATTTTCACCTTTCAATTTTGCGCCATCTCTGGAAATCGTCTAGCAGCCACACTAATGTTCAGTATGATGTCTATAAAAGTACCAAAGAAGTCATCAAAGATTTTCATGCTGATCAAGAGTGTAAACTGCGAAATCATCTAGTCTCACAAGGGTCCTTTCTTTCTAATGTTTTGGCTAACTCTCTGATGAAACTTAGTAACATTTGGTCCTCGGCTCAATCCAGTTTACCTAAGAATATTTTCAATTTTACCATACGCTATATCAATAACACTTTACCAACACGAAAAAATCTCTCAAAGTGGGGTCTATCTCCAACTTCTGATTGCTCGTTCTGTTTAAAGCCCGAATAATAATATGTAATATGTAATAGCTGGGTGTAAATCTTATCTTGACCAAGGTCGTTTCACCTGGAGGCACGACTCCATTCTTCACTTCATTGCTACTACTCTACAAGCTGTTAATGGTTCCTCCCTATACGCTGATATACCTGGCTTTATTAGTCCATCAACTTTGTCTGGAGATTCGCACCGTCCTGATCTAATTCTTTCTACTACTAATGACTGCCTGTATGTGCTCGAACTGACTGTTGGCTTTGAGTCAAACCTTCAAAATAATATATCTAGAAAAAGAACAAAATACAAAGAAACAGTTGATTATCTATGCCAATATCACAAGAAAGCCGTGTTCGTCAATCTGTCTGTTAGTGCACTTGGTGTTTTCGCTAAAGACTCTGACAGTTTCTTAACTATGTTAGAGGAGTTAAGTTTTGATAGCAAACAACAGAAGTATATTATTTATCAAAACCATCACCAAGATGGCAATAAGATCTTCCTACTATATTTTCTGTTGTAGAAACAAACCTTGGTCTGATCCAGATCTGATGAAGTTTTAGATCCAGTATTCAAGCAGATTTATTGTGTTATATTTTTATGTATATTATCTTGTGTTATATATATATATATTTTTTAATGATATTATCTGTATACGATTCAAGTAGCCAATTGTAAATTACCTACATGTAGCGAGATTTGCAATTGTAGTTAGGCGAAAAAGTGTAATAAAGTTTCCATTATTATTATTATTATTATTATTATTATGGAATCTTTATTTTCTCCTTTTCATATTCAGTACAAAGCGGGTTTCTCGACCTAAGACATTTGTACTTAACGTTATGTGTACATGTATAATTACTTTACAAATCCGTAAAATGTTTTCACGATTTCAGTGTTCTGTGATTGTATCCACTTTTGACATTTTTGAATCAGGTAGTCTTGCTCTTTTTCATTCGATGTAATTGTTCCAAGTGCTTTTTGTAGTTCACTCCTTATTATCATTATCATTATTATTATTATTATTATTATTATTATTATTATTATTATTATTATTATTATTATTATTATTATTTTTTTTTTTTTTTTTTTTTTTTTTTTTTTGGTATCAAAAAAGCTGTAACAAAGTCCATCCAGTACCTGCCAAAGCTGATAATCAGTAATGATCTTGTTCCTTGCGTCAAAATTGGAGAAAGTTTTAAATACCTGGGTCGCTTCTTTGATTTTCAAATGTCTAACGAAAGCCATAAAGACGAACTGACTAATCTTGTAGATGATCTGATGACAGACATTAATGATAAACCACTTCACCCTAAAAATAAACTGCTTCTGTATAGCCGCTATGTCATCTCCAAGTTATCATGGCACTTCACTGTTTCTGATCTGACTAAAACATGGGTAACAGAAAACATTGACAACACTGTTACTAAGTATATCCGCAACTGGCTAGATCTACCAATTTCTGGAACTCTTAGCAATGTCTTCCTTCCTAGAAATAAATTTGGTTTAAATATCTGTCCTCCTTCCTTGAAGTTTATGCAATGCCAAACTGTTAAGCGAAAGGCTTTAAAAACTTCTCCTAATATGGATATTAAAGATCTTTGGAAATCTACAAGCACACACACCAATGTCCAATATGATGTATTTAAATCAACCAAAGAGGTCATCAAAAACTTTCATGAAAATCAAGAAGAAAAATTAACAAATCAGCTAACTTCGCAGGGTTTCTTTTTCAAAAACGTGATGTCTAATTCTCTGGCTAAACTAAACCCAATCTGGTCATTGGCCCAATCTAAATTACCAAAGAACATCTACAACTTCACAATTCGTTACATCAATAACACTCTTCCTACCAGAAATAACCTTGTCAAGTGGGGCTTTTCCTCGTCTTCTGATTGCTCGTTCTGCTTGTCATCTGAATCTCTTCTCCATGTTGTGGCTGGATGCAAGTCTTATCTTGAACAAGGTCGCTTCACGTGGAGACATGACTCCATTCTACAATTCCTTGCCAAATCACTTCAAGTTGTTAATGACTGTTCCTTGTACATTGATCTTCCTAAATTCAAAAGCCCTTCAATCATAACTGGTGACAGTCACCGTCCCGATCTCTTATTAAAAACCTCTGGTAACTCTCTATATGTGCTTGAACTAACCGTTGGTTTCGAGTCAAATCTACAAAATAACTCATCCCGCAAAAAAGCTAAATATAAAGATGTGATGATTACTCTACAAAAGAAGTTCAAAGAAGTTAAGTTCATAAACTTGTCTCTTAGTGCCTTGGGAGTGTTTGCTAAAGAAACATCAGATTTCCTCGACATGCTTAAAGACTTAGGTTTTGATGATAATCATGTCAAATACGTTATCAGAAACATTATGAACATTGCCATAAGAACAACTTATTTTATTTTCTGTTCAAGAAACAAAGAATGGAACAATCCTGAGCTGATGAATTTTTAAACATTAAGTTTTTTTTTCTCTTCCTTTTTAGTATAATATATACATATATATGAGCGGTGTTCACACAAAAGGGGTCTTCTTTACTAAGACCCCTTTGATGTACCATCTTCAAGATTTGCCGCTTTAACAGCAATCTTTAGCGTTTCTTTGGTCATTTCTCGGCGAAGAAAGGAGAGAGAACAAGCACAACAACAAAACTCTCAAAAGAAAAAGAAAAAAAAAAAAAAAAAAAAAACAGAGAGAGAAAAGAAAGAAAAAGGAACAGAAAAACCGAAGGGCGCGTTTTGTGAGAGAGAAAGTAAGACAGCAAAGAAAGACAACAGTTGTTCGGATTTCTTTGCCAATTAAATGGGAATCAAAAACAAACTTTAAAAAAGAATTAACCGAGAAATAAGAAAGAGAAAAGAAAGAAAAACAGGAAAAATGGGTTTGTGAAAGAGAAAAAGAGAGAAGAAAAAGAAAAAAAGAAGAAAAAAAAAAACTGGAAAGACAAACAATAGTTGTCAAGGTAACTGTCAATCTGGTGTTGTTCTAGAAGACTGAAGGCTCAATTATACAGTGACGCCTGACGAATTCTAGGCTTTACGTTCGGTGAGCGTACTGATCGTGGCCTGAATTCAGCTTCTAAGTGCTTTTCCGAGTCATTTTGTAGCACAGAAGTCGCTTGGCTTGCATCATTAAGCAAGAAAAGACGGCGGAGACAATCTCCTGGAAGAACTCAGGAGTGGGAAGCGACTTTACGAAGAAAGAGTCACAGTAATTACGGAGACAAGATTCAACTGTGATCTCTGGAGTATTGAGGCTTCTCTGGTCGTTCTGTGATGCATTCCCCAAGCCAACAAGGCCATTTCGGCGAGTTTTGAACTGTAACGAAGGCAATCGGTGCCGTCTGTGGCCTGTTAGCGAGGGGGGCTCAGCACTTATAAGAAATTTCTACGACTAAGAGTAGGGGACGGGTGCTGTGCAAATTTTTCATGGATGCCCATAATGCTTTTCTTCCGCTGTATCTGATCCAGCGGAAGAAATGCATTATGGGATGCATGTTTGGACGCGTAGAGTGTTTGACCTTGGACCAGCTATGATTGTAGCGCAGAGAATGCCAAAACGGGGTCGACTTGCACACCGTGCGTTACAGCCTAACTTATGGTCAACCTTTAAGACCCCTTTTAAGTGATCACGCCTCATATATATATAAAAGAAAAGAAAATAGTAATGATCAACAAAAGATCTGACTAGTTGGCATATTTATTACTATATAGTTTCGTACTAGACAGTACTTAAGCACTGTACAGCACTCGTCAGATAAATTGCCAAAGTGATAGCATAAATTCAAAAATTACAACGGTTATACTGATATTTGATACATGGTTACTCTAAAAAAAAGATATAGTTTGTTATCGCGTTACATTTTTGAGAAGGAATTTATTAGCGTGACGGCATGACGAGATCAATTCGTTTCGCTTATTAAGTGTGGCCATATCAGGTTTACAAATAATAAAGTACTTCTCCCACAGGCAAAGGTTACATCTATTAGATGCTGGGTTGTATGGTGCTGCTTGCTTTAGTATCTTCCATGATATCTTGAAGTTTGTTCCTGCGTCTTTAAGTGACCAAACATGTTTGCTGAGCTCGGTGCAAAAGCGTTTACTAGGGTTTGTAAAAGATGACTTATGGTTGGCGTATCTCGTTTTGAAAGTGTTCTCAGTTAGTCCTACGTACGTCTCGTCAGGTATGTTGTCTTCTCTCGTTACAGTAGCTTGATATATAATACATTTTCGAAGGCAGTCTCCAGTCATGGGGCAGTCATTTGGTTTCCTGCAGTTGCATGTTTTGGGATTCGTTTCTTGTAGGTTTCGTTGTAATATGGATTTGTTGTGTCCGTCAATACATTGTTTTATGTTTGTCATACAGCTGTAACTTATCTTCACAGTGTTCCTGTTGAATATCTTATGAAGTGGATGGTTTTTGGGGAATTCTTCATCGATGATCTTTAGGAATTCTTTGCCTATATTGGTTGCAACGTTTCTGCTGTATGGCGGATTGTACCATATTATGTTTCTTTTTCGGGATTTTGCTTTTGGGGATGTAGGTGATGTTTCAGTCGGGGTAGAAAACTTTAGGCGGTGCTTATATCCACAGTCATCAAGAGCTTTTTGGTAGATCGGTGTAGCTTTATTAAAAGACTCTTCATCATAGGAGATTTCTGAAAGGCGCTTGTTAATGGCTGTTGGAATATTGGTTATGATGGAGGGTGGATGGTTTCATTTACTGTTGATGTAGGAAGGGATGTTGTTGGGTTTAGTATAAGGCATATACTTTCCAGTAGACAAGTTAAGGGTAACATCAAGAAAGTTGACAATTTTCTTGTTAGCTTCAATGGTGATCTTGAGACCGTGCGTGCTAAAAATAGCGCAAAGATCCTTCTTGATTATCTCGATTTTTCGTGGTGAAGCGTTGATTACTCCTAAACCGTCGTCTCTATACAGGCCAAAGATGTTTCCGTATTTCTCATTTATGGAGTTTAAAAGAAATGCGCCAACTAACTCACATGATTCAGCACCGTCATAGCAGCCCATAGTGATGTCAAAAAGGTCTGAAGATTCCTTCTTTCCCCAAGGTTCTATATATAATTATTTCTAGACAGACAAATCAACAAAAGATACAAAGAGGCATGTTTATTACTATATAGTTTCGTACCGCACAAAAATTTGTACGGCACTCGTCAGATAAACAGCCTAAAATTACAACGGCTTCTAATTGATATACGATATCATATTACAGATAATTGCGTGACACAGGCGCTATTTAAGTTTTAAAATTACGTAAAAGAAATTTATTCGCGTGTCTGCAGGACGTTATCAGTTCGTTTCTTTTATTAAGTGTTCCTAGTTCAGGTTTATAGATAATGAAGAACTTTTCCCATAGGCATAAATTGCAGCGGTTTGATGAGGGGCTGTATGGTGACGCATGTTTTAGGATTTTCCAGGTTATTTTGTAGGTTTTTTCTTCTTCTTTTAGTTTCCATATGTGTTTACTCAGTTCAGTGCTAGATCGTTTGCTGTAGTTGTTAAAGGAGGCTTTATGGTTTGTAAAACGTGTCTTGAATGTATTTTCAGTCAGTCCTATGTATGTTTGTGGAGGTTCGTTGTCTTCTGTAGTGACAGTGGCTTGATATATAATGGATTGTGCAAGGCAGTTTCCGGTCAGCGGGCAGTCGTCTGGTTTTCTACAAAATAACAAAATAACTCATATTCCTCTACCGTCTGAAAAAGATTACAACAGAAAACTAATTGAAAAGACCGAACAACTCTGTAAGAGAATGCGATGGAGGGCGTACTTCTACCTGAATCCTGATATCAAAGGCAGCGAGAAAGAAACTTATGGTTTTAAATCAAATAAATCACCACCTCCAGTACCAGCTCTTCAAAGTTTTGAGAAAAAGCTCCTAAGCATGATTGAGAATGTCAAGTTTAAAAAAGTCAAATGCTGGTTTCAGCATAAATTAGCTACTGACATAAAGAACAACATCAACAAATCAGACGACCTTTTAATTCCTGCTGACAAGACATCCAACTTCTACAAGATGAATACTGCATCATACAACGACCTTCTACAGAAAAACATTACAAAGACATATAAGAAAGTAACGAACAATACTGAGAACTCCATCAAACGTGAATCAAAGAACATTGCTACAAAGCTAAATCTTGACGACAGAATTAATACTACTGCTAAGCGTGAAGCCTTTATAACACTCAAGGACCATAAACCTAACTTTGTAAATAATCCAACGTGCCGTTTGATCAACCCTACGAAATCTGAAATAGGAAAAGTCAGCAAACAAATCCTTGACCGAATCAACCAACAACTCATCAATAAATTCGGTCTTAACCTTTGGAAGAATACTAAGTCTGTCCTACACTGGTTCAACAATATCCAAAACAAGAACAATTATTCATTCATCGCTTTTGATGTTGTTGACTTCTATCCGTCCATAACCCTTGACCTACTAAATGCAGCGTTGGTATTTGCATCTAACCATGTACCGATCACCGATGATGAAATTAAAATAATTCTCCATTCAAAAAAGTCCCTCCTTTACAACTTTGGTGAGCCTTGGGCAAAGAAATCATCTTCTGACCTATTTGATATTACTATGGGGAGCTACGATGGCGCAGAATCTTGTGAGCTAGTGGGTGCATATATTTTGCATAGCATCAAGGAGAAGTATGGCAATAATTTTGGCCTATACAGAGATGATGGCCTAGGAATGATTGACGCATCCCCTCGTGAAATCGAGAACATCAAGAAAGATCTATGCGCCACATTCAACCAACATGGGCTAAAAATAACCATCGAAGCAAACAAAAAGATCGTCAACTTCCTTGATGTTACCCTCAACTTAACAAGTGGTAAATACATGCCGTACACCAAACCTAACAACGTCCCCCTCTATGTCCACAAGAAATCCAATCACCCACCATGCATCATAGATAACATCCCTAAAGCCATCAACAAACGCCTTTCTGAAATCTCATACGACGAAGGTTCTTTTACCGCTGCAACCCCCCTGTATCAGAAAGCTTTAAACGACTGTGGATATAAACACAAACTTACCTTTTCACCTTCTACACCCGACAACCAATCTTCTAACCCTAATAGACGTAACCGACACAGAAACATCATCTGGTATAATCCGCCATTCAGTAGAAATGTAGCCACTAATATTGGACAAACATTCCTAAAACTCCTTGACGATGAATTCCCTAAAGGCCACGTTCTCCACAAGATTTTCAACCGCAACACAGTAAAAATCAGCTACAGTTGTATGACAAACATCAAACAATCCATTGACGGCCACAACAAGTCCATATTACACAAGACTGACAAAGATACTAACAAGTCATGCAATTGTAGAAAACCAGACGACTGCCCGCTGACCGGAAACTGCCTTGCACAATCCATTATATATCAAGCCACTGTCACTACAGAAGACAACGAACCTCCACAAACATACATAGGACTGACTGAAAATACATTCAAGACACGTTTTACAAACCATAAAGCCTCCTTTAACAACTACAGCAAACGATCTAGCACTGAACTGAGTAAACACATATGGAAACTAAAAGAAGAAGAAAAAACCTACAAAATAACCTGGAAAATCCTAAAACATGCGTCACCATACAGCCCCTCATCAAACCGCTGCAATTTATGCCTATGGGAAAAGTTCTTCATTATCTATAAACCTGAACTAGGAACACTTAATAAAAGAAACGAACTGATAACGTCCTGCAGACACGCGAATAAATTTCTTTTAAGTAATTTTAAAACTTAAATAGCGCCTGTGTCACGCAATTATCTGTAATACTAGCCTAATTGACATTTAGTGAGTGCTGCCTAATATTGTTTTTCCTTATACAATAAACCGATTGCTCAAGGTTGTTCGCTTCAGAAATCGAAGCGCGAAATAAAATGCATGATTACTACAGAATATGCAAAAAATATTTCCAAAGAACTGGAATGTATTTTGTTTTCAAATACCTCATTTTACATGCGACTACCATTAGCTTTTACAAACTATTACATGACGCCGGATTGCTGTCATCTTGTCTTTCACGCCGTTGTATGCCCTTTGCCCCGCTCTATTTGAAACTAAATCTTGATAACTTTAGATCTGTCGTGAAGATGCGAAAAGCACGAGGCGATGCAAGGCAATTTAAAGGCACCAGATGAACTATTTAAGCTACTATTTACCGTAATTATTACTTCGAAAGATAGTATAAGAAATTGTAATATAATGAATTGAATATAATAACAAATGGCAGTGTTTTCAAAGCATTACATGAAGTAATCAGTTGACACTCAACGATGAGAAGACGCAGAAGGTTTTATAGTGTAGGCTCGCAAAGCATGGTGGTAAGAAGTAATTTTGCATTGTGGGATAGCAAGAACAAAGAAATCTATTGTTTTTTGCGACACTCGCTAAGCATTGTGGTCGTATCCAAATCTCGATTTTAGCTAGCTACTGAAATAGGATCGCTGCCTTGCTGCGCTCGCTCAGGCTCGCTCCGCTGCGGCAGCAATGATATCGTATATCAATTAGAAGCCGTTGTAATTTTAGGCTGTTTATCTGACGAGTGCCGTACAAATTTTTGTGCGGTACGAAACTATATAGTAATAAACATGCCTCTTTGTATCTTTTGTTGATTTGTCTGTCTAGAAATAATTATTAAGCTCTAGTTCGCAAACTATTGAGCACTCTGAAAGCAATTTTGCTTTATTTAAAGTTAAATTATATATATATATATATATATATATATATCGTTTTCCTCATATGTTTATCATAATAATCATACAATGTAAAAATATATATATATAATTAAACGTTTCAGTTATGTATAATATTCAAGTAGAAGATTGTAAACTACCTGAGAAGTGAGGTTTATAATTGTAAGAAAAAACGTATAATAAAGTTTCCATTATTAGCTGGGCTAAATTGGATGTACCTGTACTTAAAAAGCATGTTTTGACTTCCTGTGCCTTGCGTGACCAGATGAACACAACTGAATATGAACATCTTATTTGGCCCCTTGGTTTGAACTTCGCTTGTAGTTGAAGTTTAATTCAGAACTAACTCTGATAAAGTGATCAACGGCATCGACAATTTCATTCAAATGAGTTAATACGGAATTTTAAAGCAAGCCTGGTCATTCAACAAATTAAATGCGTTATTACACAGCGTATTTACATAGCAAAACCGTGAAAGAAATCAAGTGAAGCTACACACTGCAAACTGTTTGTTTTGACTCGTTTTCTTTCTTTTCTTTTTCACGTACCAAAGAAATATGTATTTTCTATTGTTATGTGATTGAATTCATTCAAGGTTCATTAAGAAGGTTGTTAATTGGAGTCCCTGGAGAAATTGTAATTGTATTATGCAGGTATTTAAGGAGACGCTTTATTCAGGTTCGTTCTCACACTCTCGCAGTCCATTTGCTGACGTCTTCACTATTCCCGCCCACCCTCCCCGTCGATTGCTATTTTTGTCCGTGTACCTGCTTCATTGAATATTCATTATTTGTCTTTCTCGGTTGATTTCAGGCCGTTCAGAGTTTACTAACTTCAACCGGTGTTTCCGCTGTGGGCGCGTCGGGCACTGGGCCAAGTCTTGCAGGGCCGGATCAGGGTGGTTTCAGTCAAGTTTGCCATCCAACAGGTCAAGCGGTTTCTATTATCCAAGCAGCACCGGAACTTCTCGCGTCGGATCAGGAAACGGTTTCGACGGAGCAAGTAAATGATGAGCGCAGTCTTGTAGACGACTTGGTCGAGGTAAACGAACGTTGTGATTTGGGTGAGTTTGAGAATTTGTCCGGCTGCACGAACCCGAGGCAGGTTAAAGGAAATTTGAAAAGGAACATTGATTTCTGGAGAAGCATAGGAGCTTGCAATTTCATTGTGTCCGTAGTTAAGGACGGTTATTGTTTGCCTTTTGAGTCATTGCCGCCAAGTGTCGATTTGCGAAATAATAAGTCCGCGATAGAACATAAAGATTTTGTAGACGGCGCCATCGAAGAACTGCTTTATAATTCAAGTCGACTTTCAGAAGTGCCATTTGCACCTCGCGTCGTCAATCCGTTAAGCGTTTCCATTCAACCGAACGGCAAGAAAAGACTGATCTTAGATCTCAGACACGTGAATAAGTACTTGAGAAAGCAAAAAGTTAAGTACGAGGATTGGAAAACAGCCATAGCGTACTTCCGGCCAGGGTCGTACATGGCTTCGTTCGATTTGAAGAGCGGTTATCACCACATAGACATCCATCCAGATTATCAGAGTTTTCTAGGCTTTGGCTGGAAGTTTTCCAAGAACAGTCCAATGCGATATTTTGTATTCACGGTGTTGCCATTTGGTCTGTCGTCAGCACCTCACATTTTTACCAAGGTGCTAAAACCACTAGAAAAATATTGGCGATTCCAGGGCGTGAACATAGCGTTATTTTTAGACGACGGTTTGATTATCGATTACGACGAAAGCACTTGTAGGGCCGTGTCAGAACGCGTTCAATCGGATTTGAGGAGGTCCGGGTTTATCAGTAACGACGATAAGTCGATTTGGCAACCACAACAATGCATTCAGTGGCTGGGTTTAATATGGAACAGTGCGCGAGGTACAATCCAAATTTCCGATCGACGGGTAAACAGCATAAAAGAAACAATCGAGCAAATTTTTCACGAAAAATCGTCGATTTCTGCTCGCGGTCTCAGTAGGTTTGTTGGCAAGATCATATCAGCGGGTGCCGTGTATGGGAATCTGTCTCGCATCATGACTAGATACTGTTCCATTTCTATTGCCGCCGCCCAGGATTGGGATTCCAAGTTCGAATTAGACGAGTATTGCCTTCGAGAGGTTGAATTTTGGGATTGGAATGCGGATAAGAAGAATTGTAGAACAATAAGTTACGAGGATTGTCCCAGGGCCAATTACATTGTCTATTCAGACGCCAGCGGTACAGGGTGTGGCGCACACTTGAATTTAAACGGCGAACAAGTGTGTCAGAAGTTATGGAAGGACGGAGAGAGTAAGAACAGCTCCACATGGAGAGAATTATCAGCCATCGAATACGCAATCGATTCGTTTTTGCCATTAATCAAGGGATCGTTTGTTAAATGGTTTTCCGATAGTCAAAGCGCTTGCAGAATCGTGCAAGTAGGCAGCATGAAAAAAGATTTACACGTGTTGGCAGTAAGGATCTTTCAGTTGTGCGCGGATAACGATATTGATTTAGAGGTGCAATGGATTCCTCGCACGGAACTCCAAAGGGCGGATTACATCAGTCGAATGATCGACATCGACGATTGGCAAATTAGCGCAAGTTGTTTTGAATGTCTGGAAAGGTTATGGGGTCCCCACACAGTGGACTGCTTTGCGAACCACTACAACACGAAGATCGGCAAGTTTTTCTCTCGCTTTTGGAGTCCCGGTTGCAGCGGGGTGGATTTTTTCGTGCAGAAGCTCGAAAAGGAGAATTGTTTGGTGGTTCCCCCAGTGGACACCGTAGGCAAAGCTTTAAACTATCTGCACGCTCGTCGCGCCAGCGCCACGCTGGTAGTTCCCTTTTGGCCGTCATCTTATTTTTGGCCATTGATTTCGCGCAAATTTTCGGATTGCATTCAAGGTCATAAGGTATTTAGCGGGAAATTAGCGCTCTCACATGGTAGGAACGTGAATTCGCTATTGGGCTCGGATCGTTTCTACGGAAACGTTTTAGCCGTGCGCTTGGTTTTCTAATCGATCGCAATTGATTGGGTTGAACTTAAGCTTGCTCTAGGGTACGCGTTAGTATCGAAAGCCCGTCACGATTGGCTGAAGGAGACTATAGCCCGGAAAGGAGTTGTATCTTTGTAGTAAAAAAAAAAAAAAAAGAAAGAAAGAAATCGAAAGCAAGAAGTTTATGTAAAGGCACTGGCCTGAGTCTAGAACAGAGAAAAGGAGGCACTGGCCTAAATCGAGATGGTTGTGGCGCTTGCCAACGGAACTCAGCTAAGTGGCGCTTGCCCATCTGAGGTGGAATGATTCAGTGGCGGTTGCCAATCAGGATTATAGGTGTCATTTGAATGGGACGACTTGACGTTGGTCATTTCGTTTCGTTCGTAAGACTTTGATTTGACTATATTTTGTCGTTTCAGATGTTTGCAAGGTGTCCCGATTGGAACGCGCTACCTGCTTCAATGCGACCAAATTTCAGAATGTTAGTGGAGCAGTTCCTTGAGTCTCGAGCTCCGTCGACGTCTCGGCGCTACTTGAAGGAAATGAGTAATTTTCGTATTTGGTGCAAGCGGCATAACATCGGCACAGTGCCTCCTTTTTCTGTAGCTAGCGTTGTTGTTTATTTAAGTGAATTGTATAATGAATGTAAATCATATAGCAGGCTGGTATTGTGTCACGCGGCGCTTAAATGGATGCACTCGTTTCTGCCATCCCTAGTAGGGAATCCTTTAGATAGTGGGGCCTGTAAGAATCTGTTGGAATCGGCCAAACGGCGTAAGCCCCCCGTAGAAAAGAAAACTCCCTTGTCGTCCGATTTAATGAAAGAAATAATTGAGAAATACGGAAGCGCTTCAGCCAATCTGATGGAGCTAAGATTGGCTTGTATATGTAGTACAGGATTCGCGGGGTTTTTTCGTTCTGATGAATTAAGTAGCATTTTAGCGTGCCATTTCGAGTTTTGTTCGGAGTATGTAAAAATTGATGTTCCCAGGGCCAAGAATGATATGTACAGGGAGGGAAATTATGTTTCTATTAAGCGTCTTAATAATGATTATTGTCCTGTTAGTTTGTTAGAGAGGTACATAAATATGGGCGATATTGACCTAAAGTCTACGACGGCAGTATTCCGCAAAGTACGATGGTTTAAGTCGAGTAATTGCTATAAGTTATATGGAGAGAAATTGTCGTATTCTAGATGTCGTGAATTATTTAAGAGCTGCTTGAAAGAGTTAGGTTATAATGAAAAGCAGTATGGTCTGCATAGTTTAAGGTCGGGGGGCGCAACTTGCGCAGTAAGCAATAATCCCGATTTGTCCGAAAGATTATTGAAACTTCATGGACGTTGGAAGACCGACACGGCCAAAGATATGTATGTTCTTGAAGACCCTTGTAATCGTTTGTCGGTCTCTTCTCATTTAGGCATTTAGCATCGCGTGTTTGTTTTCTCACTATTTCATGTACTTTAGCAAGTTAATTCTAATAAACGTCAGTTGGATTGCCTGAGCATCCAATCCATCATTATGTTGTATTGTTGTGAATTTATGCAGCGTTTAGATAGAAAATAATTTACGTTCGGTTGAGCGCAGCGAATTAGAACGTAAATGTCTTTTTATTTCTCTCGTTCAGGCTTGATAGACTAAATACTGCTGCCTCTCATGGGATTTCAACATCCAATAATCCCAATCCAGAACATTATAAAAATCATATTTACCATGTGAAAATATAATTGGGCTGATGAAAAATTAAGGAATCAGGATTTTTTGCTTCAACTCTAGAGAATCATCAATGACCGATGGTTGCTAAAAAAAACTAAGCAGACGTCATGTTAGTTTTCAAATCAACCAAAAGCAGCCGTTGATTGTAAAACGGTTTTTATGTCGAGCGCCTCGCGCTTACAAAGGCCCGACCACACAATGCAACATTTTCCGCTACAACATTGCAGAGTTGGACGCACAGTGCAAATGTTCATGTTGCGCGCGACGCTGCAAAAACTTTTGCGGGAATGCCAGTCTATCGTGTATCCAGGCCTTAAGATCTGGAGCTAGATGTTTTTGAAATACCCCAAATCAAATACATAGCAGCCATTCCCGAACTTATTTTATACTACAAACTTTTCACAGAGCGGCTTGCGTTTTGCGCTCGCAAGAGCTAAAATAATTATGTTCTAATTCTAAATCTGAGTTACAAAGGAACCAAAGGAAAATTTGTACCCCTAAGCTTTGTTGAGTGATTTACTTCTTGTACCACAAGAGCATTTCTAATATACCTGAGAATACTCGTGTTACGCTACAGATTTCCAATAATTATGTATTTATTAACCTCAATGTATTTTTGCGTAATTTTACTAGTGAAGCATTTTAAGGCGATTCCTCTATAATTGATCCTGGAGATTTTGTAGATTTTGAGTTATTTGTCTCGTAGCTAAGAAATAATGAGTGGGTCACCGTGTTTGGTTTGGAAATGTTTTACATCATAGGCAAGTATTTTAGCATTTTGCACGAACATTTGATGCATTCCAGCTAATTCGATGATAAGTCTATTGTGTCTCACAAATAAATCCACAGACTCAGAGTTAGCAGCATTTTAGTAGAAGATAAAATAGTGAATTGTCTCGTAAGAAAGTCCATTTTAACCTCGATAAAGTGCATTTCATTTAGCACATTTTCTACAAATTATTAAAAAGGCACTTTAGCGGGGAAACGTTCGACTGATTTTGGACATCTTAGTGCTCAAATACGCACGAATAACGTCCTTTTTTCAATGTTCCTACCAATAACTTTTTTTTTAATTTCCAAATTAATATGTGTTTCGCTACACTTATAATTAGTCTTTTCTGTGCATTTCATACTCTGAGTGATTTTGTAGTTCATTAATAAGTTTGGCAAGGGACTTTTTGTGACGTAGATTTCTTAGTGACAATTTTGTTCTTGCAGTAGTTGTTGGACCTAGCAGGGGCAGGACCAACTGCACAAAAATGTGCTAGCCTAGGCAAGGTTACCCAAGATTTTATATTTCATCTCAGGTCTAGATTTGTAGTTTCGGAATAGTCCCAAGCCTTTACCAAATGGTTTTGTAGGTTTAATTTAGTACGTTAATGCGTGAGAGAATCTTAGTATATACTCCAGTTTTTACACTATGACGCAGTCGGTTATAGGGTGTGATTGAAATTTAAGCAAGATTGACATTTAGAAAGTAGAGTCCATAGTACAAATGAGACTCCATGGTCAAGGTTGTGCAAGAAAGTTTTATTGGCCGGTCCAGATCTGGAGATCCTGGTGTACACCTTGATTGGATATGCCTGATAGTGTAACGTGAGTCTTGTTTGGGTTATCGCTCTACCTGATGCTAGAAATACTTGTGCAATAAGTCTTGTAGTTCAGAGTGAGTTCAGGGTTAGCAGGTGAAATAACAAGTTGTATACATTTCTAAAGCCAAAATCATTAATCCATAACAGTCATATCATAAATATCACTTATATTTGTTTTCATAGTAAAAACCATCAATAAATCTACAGTCATTCAATGTATACATTTAATTGGAAAGTTTAAATACAAGAAAGCTCCCAGCAGAAAGGTATGGTTTAATGTTGTCATCAAAGTGATCCCGGACTAGTTCCGTAACAAATTGGTGGAGAATATCCTGCGTGTCGGAAAAGGAACGCTCAAAGAATCAAAGAATTCAACAGAAAGAAAAGGTTACAAGTACTTTTGACTGATTGTGATGCCGAAGACAACAAAGTCGAATCTCTTATCCAAAAAGTTGAACTTGATAATTCTTAATTCGCTGCTTAAGAAACTGAACATGGCGAACAAAGAAATTTCTCATTTACAAAAGTGTTTTCAGAATACATCAAAAAATTATCAAGAAGAACTCAACGAAAAGGAAAGAGGACTTTCGAGCTTCAAAACATCATCGATGATAAAGAGAAAGTAATCAAATTTCAGCGACGTGAACTTCGGAATACATATGCGACCGCAGATCAACTTAAAAGCGACTTGAACTATACTTGGGACAGAATACACCGATCGATGCAAAGGAAAGATTAGACATTTGATCGAACAATTAGAGAAATTTAAGCAAACTAATAGACATTATTCTAGATAATTTTATTTTTATCACTAGTTGTTTTTTCTGCTATCAGTTTGCATCACGTGTAAGACGAGCAGTGCATCGGGAGATGCACAATAAATTAAGGAGGTGACTAGTATGTTAGACTACAGATTTCCAGTAATTATGTATTTGTTAACCTCAAGATGTATTTTTGAATAATTTACTAGTTAAACATTTTAAGTGTTGTAACCTTGACCGTTTTAATTGTAGGACTTGTGTATTGTTTCGACTTGTGTGACGAACCCTTTTTCACGATAACCCAAACAGACCAACGCAGGGTTTCCCTTTGACTCCAAACGTGATGTAAACAGGAAATAAGATTTAGTTTAGTTGTTATTTAAGGACTGTTTATTTTTTTACATTCGCACACTCTTTAGCGGTCTTTGTACAAACTAGCGAGGCAAGTTCGGGGTACGACTCAGTGTTGGTTGGAAAGTACAGCCCTAAGTAAGGAAAGTGGTCGAGAAAGGAACTCCTTCTGGCAGCCACTCCGACTAAGGAAAGTCTTTCTGGTTGGCCTGGCTCTATCCCGCCTTGTAGTACCAACCCTTGCTTAGGTTGTAATTAGCTCTTGTTCAAAGTCTAATAAACGAGTTGGCAGAGCAAGCGATTCTGCAAAGTCACTCCCTCTAGCTCGCAACATAAGTATCGACTGTCTAAGATCATACTGAAGAAGTTTTCAAGACTCCTCAAGTTAAACATTTTAGTAATAATTTAGTCATTAAATATATTAGAAATAATGTACTTACTTAATAGAAAATTAACAATTTGCTGTGATATCTCGTAGATAAATGAAGTGTTTATCTGAACAGCTGTAGAAACTTCTCAACACGCACTCGAACGTAGAACTACAAAGTTTAACTTGGGCGATGCCTAAAATGCATCCAACTCCAGACACTTCTTAATGATAATGAACCAATAGGATTGCTTGTAGTCCTTTTATGACGTCAGTAGGGGTCAAGTTTTTGACTTGTCTTTGGAACGTCATCGTTATTTGATTGGTTGAATATTGGATCGACCGGAAATAACTAGACGCACACGTGCCATGGCCAGGAATTACGGACATCGATTTTGAATTAATTAAAAAAAATACATATATGAATAAATTTTGACGCTTCAATGAACGCATACAAATCAACGAAAAAAAAAAAAAAAAAACTCATCTTGAAGCGTTTTGGAAGTGAAAATAAACGCATAAAGATTTCACCTATTTGCTTCACTCAGATCAAAAACATTCATTCTAAAATAACCCATGCACTAATTAAAAAAGATTGGCTCTTTTAATCTCGATAGTGCTTACTTTATCACGTACCTATACCACACCCACCCATGTATTACTCAAATTTCTTATTTAGAACCATTTGCCATCTAATTGTTTCTATTAGAAGGACAGGCGTAAACTCTTAAAAAGCTCAAAATGCATATTGGATATATAGTGTCGACCACAGACTTTGCATGGCTCAACACATGTTTGGGTCAGCTGTTTGATGTTGATGTTTGATGTTTGAGTCCATTGGTGTCTGACAACACTTATACCAAAAGTCTGTTGAAGTTTCGAAATTGTTTTCGCACGACTCGTATACACGATTTGGTTGAAATAATTTGTTTTGCGGGAAAATATCACAATCCATTTACAGCGAAATTCATTGCATCGCGACCTCGCGGCCAAAATGACAAGACTTGTCATTTTTAAGGTCTATGTAAACTTTGACATAAACAAGACGTTCTATGAAGCGAAAACTGTGATTGGCACTATTGAAATGTACTGCAAACTCGCACGAATTTATGTTTGTTTTCATTGCAGATTTATGGTTCTGGAACCTGACCTTAAATTGCGATGAAGTAGAACCAACGTATTGTAAACTGCACTTAATATACACTGAGCGACATATTAAATGACATTGCCTGAAGTGCAACTAAGTTTCCTCTTTAATATTATAAATTCGTCCTGTAGCTGTACTACTTGAAAAAATATCGGATTCCATCAGGAAATTGGAACAGAGATCGCAGTTTTTAGCCATGCATTTATAGCACCCAGCTTTCTCAACTGTGAAATTCGATTTACATATCGATGGTACCAGGTTTTTTGTTCTCCTATGAGCTGGCATATTTGGAAAAAATAGTTTTAAGAATCGGCGAGGATTCTAAAAAGTGAATATTAGATTTAATGATATCGGAAATATTGGGCAATCTAGGGTTATAGTTAAAAACCAGGGGAAACACTTTTGTGGCGAGGGAAAATTACTGGATCGAGATTAAAAACGTCTGCGCAGGAGGCTTCTAGTTTATACTAACAGAGAATCGATTTCGCTGATTGATAAAAACAATCCATTTTACAAGCTGCATTAAAATTTATGGAAATAAAAGCACATGTGGTTACAGGTAAAATGATCAAAAACAATAGTATTGTTTTTACTATTGTTTTTGATTATTGTACCTGTAACCACATGTCCTCTTAGAGGGCTTTTATTAATGCAGCTTGTAAAATGGATTGTTTAGTCGAAAGAAAAGATAACAAAACTGTAGAAATATATGTAATGACTAAAATCATGAAAGAAGTAGAGCGGTTGCACTTAATCCGTGAAATTGTACTAGCTAAATAATGCAAAGTAGCGCTGATTGAACAATGAAAACAAGAATTTTTTACTATTAGTTAGTATTAATTACTTTGGCACACAGTTTAACTATGTTTTGACACACAGTTTAACACAGTTTAACTATGTTTGCTCTAAGATTACAAAATTATTCAAATAAATTTAATTTGAAGTAATTAAATACAAGATTCAGTAAATGTTCGTAGGCCGTGTTAAGATTCATTAATCAAGATTTTGCTTCATCAGCCTTGCATTTTTATTATCCAAGCTTTCGAGCAACTTGCTCTTCATCAGGGTAAACGGTTGTGACAATTACAAGAAATCACGCATGTAAATACACTGCGCGCGCTTCTAAGACGTTAAAAACATGGGTCAAACGTATTATTTAACAAAGACAGTGGCCGGAATCTACCAGACAGTTATCGTAGTTTGTTTAATGATTGTAATTAGAGCACGCGCAATTTTACTTGTACAGCGCGCGGATTGTTTTTAACGTCTTAGAAGCGCGCGCAGTGTATTCACATGCGTGATTTCTTGTAATTGTCACAACCGTTTACCCTGATGAAGAGCAAGTTGCTCGAAAGCTTGGATAATAAAAATGCAAGGCTGATGAAGCAAAATCTTGATTAATAATTAAATACAGTTGATGAAAAATAAACATGAAAGCAAAAACACACACATGTCAAAAGTTCAAGCTTTCATGGGGATTCTTCACACCTTGCGTGACGTCCATCACCGTGACATTTCAAATTTTAAAACAACAATAGCAAGATGAGTACGCCTCAATCGAGAGGTAGTAAAAGTTTCCAAAACTCTATATAGACATCCCCAAGGGCACACAAAGGCTCCATTCAAGAAAGGTAAATTTAATTTAAATATTTATATCGAAAATATTTCATTGAATAAAACCCAGTTCACTCATGACTCATCCAGACTTAAACCTAAGAGTAAACACGTCGAGGTTTCAAACCTAATCAACAGTGAAAGTAATGGCAGGAATGCAAAGAAATATAGGAAACTTAGAAAAAAGATTATTTTGTATTTTAAAATGCTAACTAGTGTAAAACCAACTGATCGTCAGTGCGATCGACGAATGCCGTGATCCAAACTACAACTACGGTCCAGATGAGGAAATTCACAACAAACATTACAGAAATCTGCAAAATCATAAATCGAAAAGGACTTGTGTACATCGCCAAAAACTACATCTGGCTGTGTAGGCAAAATAGCACAAGATTATTTCATTCAAAGTGGTATAAACTCACCCACATATGTAATCAAGCTCTCAATCGGTTAGTAATATGCCCATGCTTGCACGACTTCTCTCAGTTCGTTCAGAATGCATTCGTACGTAAACCCAATGTTTATCAAAAAAACTTGCAAAAACTTTCACTCAAGCAGAAATATTCATATAATAATTGCAACTATTGACTATAAATGGAAATATTTCTAAAAATACATCACATAATCAAACAACTAGCGTTGGGTTCCCTGTCTCTTTCGGGAGATCTTCGTAAACGCCATATTTATCGAAAAATGTGTAACACAGTTCACATAGATGAAGATATTTATATAAGAAAGAGCAATAATGGAGAATAAAAAATCATTAAAATCATTAAAATCGACTAAAACTGACTAAGTCAATTCCGAATTGACGAGTCAATTCCGAATGCCTGCCGAAACTGAAACTGCATGAAACTGAAACTGTTTTAATTGCACACTTTTGATTGAGATTGAAATAGACATATAAGATAATAGACATATAAGATAATTAATTGTATTTAAAATAATAATGAATTGTAATTTGTCTTTATTTTCTAGCAATTTCAAGTAATCAATAAAGCAAGAAAAAACCCGGAAGCTTACCTGTTTGCTAGGGATGTTGTTTGGATCGAGTTGAAAACACTCAACATCCAAACCATTCCTTCCATTACTTGCTGTTACCGGCAGGTTAAAAAACTTTGTACAATTTGTAGCATGATAGTTTACAGGTATAAACGTTGTGCCATAGTCGATGGATTTAGCAAAGTACATAGCGGCGGGGACTTCGTACATGAACGTCACAACTGAACGATACAGCATCAATGTAGTCCCAAAGTCTATCTGTAAATAAACTGGTCGAATAAAGTTTGCAGATTTCCAGAAAGTGTTTGAAAATTCTGCATCGATAACATTAGATGCTGGGTGACTTTTGTCTTTAACTGAAGCATCACAGACACGGAGGCACGATGAATCAAATGATAGACAGTAGTTCTCGGGACCATTGAGACCACAAGTTGAACTTGCATTCACCACGAATGTACTTTCTACATCTGTAGGAGCAGGAAAACATGGCCCAGTACTACAGTCTTGCTGGCTGGATGTCAGAGCAATTAAGCTCGATAACAGTAGAGGCACGAAGAAATTTGGAATTGACAGAACGACCATTTTGTCCGACATAAACGCTGGCTTGATCAATACTGTGTAATTTATGCGCGTTTACTGTCGATTTTCAGACCACATACGCAGTTATTTGTAAATTGTGGCACTCTTCGAGGATTACACGAAAAGGATTTGCGTGAACGATGGATATTTGATGAAAATAAACCCAAAGATTGCAGTTTTGTGCGTTCAGCAATTTAAAGTGGATAAAACAGTTTTCTCGTTAACACACTTTCACTTTCATTTCCAGAAAGTGATCTGATAAGGCCTGTTGCTTCCGCTTGATCGGTGTTACCTTGGCAACGATCAACAAACGAAAAACGCGGAAATAGTTCTCTGGAATTCAAGCAGCTCTAGAAAAGTGACAATACAGCAATAAACTACACACCAAAGCAGAGAAAAATAGGACATAATTCAAACTTTTTTACCAAGCTCATTTCGAATCAATTACATGATTTTTTGAATCGAAGGTCTGTTTTTTGTTCTTAAAGCTTACAGCGAAAATCGTTTCATCACGACCTCCAATGTCGATAAGATTTTGGTCTTTTCTGATCGGCCCATCATTCTTGAGGGCGGATCTTTCACGGACTCGTTCAGTGATTGGTTGATTTGAAAGAAGCTCCGCCCCCAAACTGATTGACGGTTCAGAAAAACCCAAAATCCAAACAAAATTTGTAATTTGCTCGTCGCGATGCAACGATTTTGGCTGTAAGCGACGTACATGTTAGCTTAATGTTAGCTGACTCATTTTTGCAGGATAAATAAAGTATCATTATTGCTCTGGCCCGAAGGGCCCAGAGCTGAGGATTGCAAACCGATCGTTCGGAGGGTCAGAAAATGATTTTCCCTTTACTACGCACCCTCGTGAAAAAACGTGATAAGAAGAAGACATCCGAAGACGTACGAAGTAGTATCGGCACATCTACGCCTATTGTCCGGAAAATCGAAATGTCTCCGAACTGCCGCGATCACTACCGATCTCGTTTTTCCATATGCCATCGGGCATAATTCGGAAAACAGGCACATGTTCGATGTGTTCTTAGCTCCTTTCCCGCAGTTAAACGCCAGAAATACAGTGCGTGATGACAATGCTAGGCCGTTGTACCCGTTCATCAGCTCTGAAGATGTTGAATGAATAAAGTAGCTTAGAAAGGCAAGTTATTTTCTGCATATTATGCTCAACTGTTGTCTGCAAAAGCTGTCTTAGGACTTTTTAATTTGTTTATGTGACATTTTTTCGTGACGCCATACTTTTTGTGTGATTCACGTCGAACAGTTTGTCCATTTGCTTCTGAGATTTGTCGCCCACTCTCTGTGCAATTCACTTCTAAGCTTAACTAGCTTTATAAGCAAGCTGTTTAGATGAAATTTAGAAATTAGTAATCAGTACCGGGAATCAGTAGTAGACAGGCGATCGCCGAAAACGGCCATCATTCAGAACTAAAAAGCGTTTTGCCCATTGCATTTTACTAACGCATTTGTTTATAATGATGTTTTCTTGTTCTCGGTTACCTCTCAAAATTGTTTTCATCGATACCAAAAATAGTAAACTTCACTGTGACCGACGACATTGACAATGAGAATATTTAATTTGACCTTTGATTTGTCTATCAGTGTCACGCAACTGCAAATATATCCTTGTGCCTCAAGTCAACAAAATACCTTAGCATAAGTATATCAAATAGAATCTCCTTTAAAAACAGAAAGAAAAAAATAATAATAATCAACTTAAGTATGGACGTCACTTCCAGGTTCATGTCACACAACTGAGCTATGAGTAGTTTCACTTCTCGAAACCCAAAGGCTCAAACGCCGGTGAGAGAAATAAAAACTTCACAGAAAAATTCAAACATTTTATCCCAAAAAGCGGCCAGAGCGAGAAGCCATTTTGGCTCTTGTTATTATTAGAGCAAGCTTCAGTGTTTGTGGGAAAACGCTAAAACACTGCTGGACATTTTCCAATGCAAGTGTTGACTTAGTTGTCAAAAAATAAGAGTCAACTTATTAATTCACGGTACGGAAATCGATTATTTTCATTAGGTACCTCAGGTAAACTTTTAGCACAGTTTCACTTTCGCGTCAGTTTCAAACTTATCTCGAAAAACACTTCAGAATTGAGTGTCATATTCCTATGGTCTACTTAACAATGTATTTGCAATAATTGTAACATTTCCAAGATTTTCTTGATGAAGAATTAGTTAGTATTAATTGCTTTGATTATATTTCACAGTTTAACTATGCCTGCTCTAAGATTACAAAATTATTCACATAAAATTAATTTGAAGTAATTAAATACAGTTCATGAAAAATAAACATGAAAGAAAAAGCACACACATGCAAGTTCTTTGTCACAAAATCAAAATTTCAAGCTTTCATGAGGATTCTGCGCACCTTGCGTGACATCACCGTGACATTTCAAATTTTAAAACAACAAAAGCAAGATCAGTACGCCTCAATCGAGAGGTAGTAAAAGTTTCCAAAACTCTATATAGACATCCCCAAGGACACACAACGGCTCCATTCAAGAAAGGTAAATTTAATTTGAATATTTCTATCGAAAATATTTAATTGAATAAAACCCAGTTCACTCACCCAGACTTAAACCTAAGAGTAAACACGTCGAGGTTTCAAACCTAATCAACAGTGAAATTAATGGCAGGAATGCAAAGAAATATAGGAAACCTAGAAGAAAAATATTTTGTATTTTAAAATGCTAACTAGTGTAAAACCAACAATCGTCAGTGCAATCGACAAATGCCGTGATCCAAACTACAAACGGTCCAGATGGAAATTCTTAACAAACATTACAGAAATCTGCAAAATCATAAATCGAAAAGGACTTGTGTACATCGCCGAAAACTACATCTGGCTGTGTAGGCAAAATAGCACAAGATTATTTCATTCAAAGTAGTATAAACTCACCCATGTAATCAAGCTCTCAATCGGTTAGTAATGCCCATGCTTGCATGACGTCTCTCAGTTCGTTCAGAATGCCTTCGTAAACCCAATGTTTATCAAAAAAACTTGCAAAAACTTTCACTCAAGCAGAAATATTCATATAATAATTGCAACTATTGACTATAAATGGCAAATATTTCTTAAAATACATCACATAATCAAACAACTAGCGTTGGGTTTCCTGTCTCTTTCGGGACATCTTCGTAAACACCATATTTATCGAAAAATGTGTAGCACAGTTCACATAGATGAAGATATTTATATAAGAAAGAGCAATAATGGAGAATGAAAAGACGATATTTCTTGAAGTGAATTAAATTTCAATCATTAAAATCGACTAAAACTGACTAAGTCAATTCCGAATTGACGAGTCAATTCCGAATGCCTGCCGAAACTGAAACTGCATGAAACTGAAACTGTTTTAATTGCACACTTTTGATTGAGATTGAAATAGACATATAAGATAATAGACATATAAGATAATTAATTGTATTTAAAATGATAATTAATTGTAATTTGTCTTTATTTTCTAGCAATTTCAAGTAATCAATAAAGCAAGAAAAAACCCGGAAGCTTACCTGTTTGCTAGGGATGTTGTTTGGATCGAGCTGAAAACACTCAACAGCCAAATCATTCCTTTGATGGCTTGCTGTTACCGGCAGGTTAAAAAACTTTGTACAATTTGTAGCATGATAGTTTACAGGTATAAACGTTGTGCCATAGTCTATGGATTTAGCAAAGTACATAGCGTCAGGGACTTCGTACATGAACGTCACAACTGAACGATGCAGCATCAGTGTAGTCCCAAAGTCTATCTGTAAATAAACTGGTCGAATAAAGTTTGCAGATTTCCAGAAAGTGTTTGAAAATTCTGCATCGATAACATTAGATGCTGGGTGACTTTTGTCTTTAACTGAAGCATCACAGACACGGAGGCATGATGAATCAAATGATAGACAGTAGTTCTCGGGACCATTGAGACCACAAGTTGAACTTGCATTCACCACGAATGTACTTTCTACATCTGTAGGAGCAGGAAAACATGGCCCAGTACTACATTCTTGCTGGCTGGATGTCAGGGCAATTAAGCTCGATAACAGTAGAGACTCGAAGAAATTTGACATTGACAGAACGACCATTTTGTCCGATATAAACGCTGGCTTGATCAATACTGTGTAATTTATGCGCGTTTACTGTCGATGTTCAGACCACATACGCAGTTATTTGTAAATTGTGGTACTCTTCGAGGATTACACGAAAAGGATTTGCGTGAACGATGGATATTTGATGAAAATAAACCCAAAGATTGCAGTTTTGTGCGTTCAGCAATTTAAAGTGGCTAAAACAGTTTTCTCGTTAACACACTTTTACTTTCATTTCCAGAAAGTGATCTGATAAGGCCTGTTGCTTCCGCTTGATCGGTGTTACCTTGGCAACGATCAACAAACAAAAAACGCGGAAATAGTTCTCTGGAATTCAAGCAGCTCTAGAAAAGTGACAATACAGCAATAAACTACACACCAAAGCAGAGAAAAATAGGACATAATTCAAACTTTTTTACCAAGCTCATTTCGAATCAATTACATGATTTTTTGAATCGAAGGTCTGTTTTTTGTTCTTAAAGCTTACAGCGAAAATCGTTTCATCACGACCTCCAATGTCGATAAGATTTTGGTCTTTTCTGATCGGCCCATCATTCTTGAGGGCGGATCTTTCACGGACTCGTTCAGTGATTGGTTGATTTGAAAGAAGCTCCGCCCCCAAACTGATTGACGGTTCAGAAAAACCCAAAATCCAAACAAAATTTGTAATTTGCTCATCGCGATGCAACGATTTTGGCTGTAAGCGACGTACATGTTAGCTTAATGTTAGCTGACTCATTTTTGCAGGATAAATAAAGTATCATTATTATTATTAGAGCAAGCTTCAGTGTTTGTGGGAAAACGCTAAAACACTGCTGGACATTTTCCAATGCAAGTGTTGACTTAGTTGTCAAAAAATAAGAGTCAACTTATTAATTCACGGTACGGAAATCGATTATTTTTATTAGGTACTTCAGGTAAACTTTTAGCACAGTTTCACTTTCGCGTCAGTTTCAAACTTATCTCGAAAAACACTTCAGAATTGAGTGTCATATTCCTATGGTCTACTTAACAATGTATTTGCAATAATTGTAACATTTCCAAGGTTTTCTTGATGAAGAGAAACATTTTTAAATCGAACGCCAAATTAAATTAAAGATGACGTACTTGGTCGAAACAGAAAACTTGCTCAGAAACTGCCAACTCATCGCGTTGTATCTTGGAACAAATCCTTTTGTGCATGTCTGAAACACTTGCATGACGAGCCTAAAACAACCTCATGTTTCCGATTAAAGAGCTGCTTTTTAAAAACGTAATAAAGAACATTGCCTTTTCTGAGAAAATATCAAAAATAAGTCGGTGAACTTAACACTACACCATTCAGACTCCTGCATAAAACTAAAGACAAAACTAAAAGGCCATCTTAAGCAATAGTCTCATTGTGAGGGAGCGTGAGGAGGAAGCGGAAATCAAACAATAAGCCTGTGATTTATACCAATTCATAATTTCAATTTGTGCAGGCTGGGGATTATAATATCATGGGGAAGGAGGGACAGGGAATGTTGGGAAAGTGAGAAAATAGCTCCATTTATGTTTAGTCCACTTGTAATAAATTATGTTATATCAGGGCTCCATTTAAACTAGCTAGATTGGATGTACCTGTATAGATATTGACTTAAAAAAGCATGTTTTGACTTCCTTCCGTGACCAGATGAACACAACTGAATATTAATATCTTATTTGGCCCCTTAGTTTAAACTGCGGTTGTAGCTGGAGTTTAATTCGGAACTAACTCTGATAAAATGATCAACGGCATCAACAATTTCCATTCAAATGAGTCAATACGGGATTTTAACTGTTTTAAAGAAAGCTTGGTCATGCAACAAATTGAATGCGTTATTACACAGCGTATTTACATTGCAAAACCGCGAAAGAAATCAAGTGAAGCTACACACTGCAAATTGTTTGTTTTGACTCATTTTCTTTCTTTTCTTTTTCACGTGCCAAATAAAATGATCAAATGTGCCTTGTTATTTCTCTCGTTCAGGCTTGATACATGAGGAGCCGGAGCCCTTGACAACCAATCTGATTGTGTCCAAATTGGACACATTCGCCAAATATTTGCTATGTAAATTAGGTATCTGAGAACCTTTTACCGGTGTGATCAGGAATTCCTCTGTCAACGCTCTTTCGAAACCAAGAGTTTGCCAGCACCTCGCTATTTTTAGAATGGCAAGGAACTCAACTACAGTATGGCATTAGGGTTTAGTTTTGCTTTTATTATTATAGTACTGCACCAAATGATATTATATTTGCTCTTCGCGATCTATTTTGATATTTTAGGATTTCTCGGCAGTTCTTGTTTGTAATACGAACTGTAAGCCAATTAGGTTGTGGTCATTCAGTCATTCGGTGACCTGACCCAACGAGAACAACAAATTTGATTCATGCCGCCGTACTTAAAACTTTGTTGCTGCTCTTTGCTTGAAGATATTTGGTCTTTCGACATCAATATATTTGGAAAATCGTTTGCACAGGAAACGACAGAGACGCGAAGGAGTTCAGATAAGTAAACAAAACACGTTCAGTTTAGTAAAATATAAGTTTTCAAGGGATTTTTAGAACAAACAAAACTGGCGGGAACTAGATAATTTTCTTGAGGGTTATGAGTTTATGGTCGAAAAGTTTTCAAGGCCAGGTTAAAGGCTCCTTGCCCTGAGATCTTTTAGTTTGACTTTAAATCAAAGTTCTCTAGTCGATGGCGCAGAAACGAATGTTCCTTAGATCATGATCGGCGCAATCACATTGAGAAATACAGAGATATTTACTAAATGTAGAACGTAGAGATATTTAGGGCATTAGTAAGAACAGCGTCCAGGTGTATCACCGGAGTACGCTGGAGGTAGAACGTAGAGATATTATATTTAGTGCAATAGCTAGTCCAGTGTCCAGGTGTATCACCGGAGTACGCTGGAGGTAGAACGTAGAGATGTTATTTTTAGTGCAATAGCTAGTCCAGTGTCCAGGTGTATCACCGGAGTACGCTGGACGTAGAACGTAGAGATGTTATTTTTAGTGCAATAGCTAGTCCAGTGTCCAGGTGTATCACCGCAGTACGCTGGAGGTAGAACGTAGAGATCTTATATTTAGTGCAATAGCTAGTCCAGTGTCCAGGTGTATCACCGGAGTACGCTGGACATAGAACATAGAGATGTTATATTTAGTGCAATAGCTAGTCCAGTGTCCAGGTGTATCACCGGAGTACGCTGGAGGTAGAACGTAGAGATCTTATATTTAGTGCAATAGCTAGTCCAGTGTCCAGGTGTATCACCGGAGTACGCTGGACATAGAACATAGAGATGTTATTTTTAGTGCAATAGCTAGTCCAGTGTCCAGGTGTATCACCGGAGTACGCTGGAGGTAGAACGTAGAGATGTTATATTTAGTGCAATAGCTAGTCCAGTGTCCAGGTGTATCACCGGAGTACGCTGGACATAGAACGTAGAGATCTTATATTTAGTGCAATAGCTAGTCCAGCCGGTCCAGGTGTATCACCGGAGTACGCTGGAGGTAGAACGTAGAGATCTTATATTTAGTGCAATAGCTAGTCCAGTGTCCAGGTGTATCACCGGAGTATGCTGGACGTAGAACGTAGAGATGTTATTTTTAGTGCAATAGCTAGTCCAGTGTCCAGGTGTATCACCGGAGTACGCTGGAGGTAGAACGTAGAGATGTTATTTTTAGTGCAATAGCTAGTCCAGTGTCCAGGTGTATCACCGGAGTACGCTGGAGGTAGAACGTAGAGATCTTATATTTAGTGCAATAGCTAGTCCAGTGTCCAGGTGTATCACCGGAGTACGCTGGAGGTAGAACGTAGAGATGTTATTTTTAGTGCAATAGCTAGTCCAGTGTCCAGGTGTATCACCGGAGTACGCTGGAGGTAGAACGTAGAGATGTTATTTTTAGTGCAATAGCTAGTCCAGTGTCCAGGTGTATCACCGGAGTACGCTGGAGGTAGAACGTAGAGATGTTATTTTTAGTGCAATAGCTAGTCCAGTGCCCAGGTGTATCACCGGAGTACGCTGGAGGTAGAGCGCAGAGATAGTTCAGTCCGCGTACTTTTGAAAACACAGAACTAAGCTAAGATCAATAATTTGGGTCACCAACAGTACACCTATTTATGGTATTTGGCCTTTATCCGATAAAATTTTTTTTCATTATGAACGGAAATTAGCATGTCTTCCTGTAGCTTTGTTTTTTTTAAACATTTTAGATTAGAAGGAAAAGTTTAGGTTAGAAGGAAAAGTATCTACAGCTTAAAACAACTCATCACAGTAAAGTGTTAACTGGATTACGAGTCTTCTATAAATGGATTAAAAATCTGATACTCCGATACTAATGAGCTTAAGTCCAGCGTAGCAACCAAGTACTTACAGCTCAAAATTCGTTCCGGCTCCTCATGTTAAATACTGCTGTCTCTCATGGGATTTCAGCATGCAATAATCCCAATTAATCCATAATATAAAATTCTATTGACCATGTGAAATTAAAATGTTTGGGCTGAAAAATTGAGGAATCAGAGAATCATGAATGACCGATGGTTGCTAAAAAAGAAGCCGTCATGTTAGTTCTCAAATCAACCAAAAACAGCCTTTGTGAAACGGATTTTTGACGAGCGCCTCGCGCTTACAAAGACCGGAAAACACACAATGCAACATTTTCCGCTATTGAACATTGCGCGCAACATTGGAGCATTGCAAATGTTCATGTTGCGCGCGACGTTGCAAAACCTTTAACAGGGATGTCAGCCTATCGTGCGTTCAGGCCTTAAGATCTGGAGCTAGATGTTTTTAAATTATCCCAAATCAAATATACACCAGCCATTCCAAACTCCTTTACTACAAACGTTTCACATGCAGAGTGGCTTGCGCTTTGCGCTTTCAAGAGCTCGCTCAAATAATTATGTTCTAATTCTAAATCTGAGCTACAAAGGAGCCAAAGGGAAATTTGTAGCCCAAAGCTTTGTGGAGTGATTCACTTCTTGTACCACAAGAGCATAGCATTTCTAATATATCTGAGAATACTCGTGTTAGGCTACAGTTTTCCAGTAATTAATTCATTAGCCTCAATTTATTTTTGAGTTTAAGCATTTTAAGTGTTGTAGCCGTAGCCGTTTCGAGTTTGTGCATTGTTCTTGGGTGACACATCCTCTTTCATGTCTTTCACTGTAACCAAAACAGACCAACGTAGGATTTCGCTTTGACTCCAAATGTGAAGTAAACAGGAAATTATATTTAGTTGACATGTTATATGAGGACTGTCAATATTTGTCACACTTGCACATTAACTAAGTCTTTGTACAAACTAGTGGGGGGTACGACTCAGTGTTAATTGGAAAGTACAGCCCTAAGTATTGAAAGTGGTGGTATAAGGAATTCCTTCTGACAGCCACTTGTAGCTTTTCAAGTGTTCCGAAGTTTGTTCACCTCATCATGAAGATTATTGTTAAAAAAAATCGATGATCTAGCTGGCTACTGTATGGAACTAAATAATTCAAATACACAACCGTACCGCGTGCGATCTTGTCAGCATAGCTTAAATGTAAAGAGGAGATTTGACAAGGTTTGATAAGCCATTGGGCTTTATGTCAAATTTCCTCGCCAATTATATTAGTATTGTGATATGTAATATTTTATTTATTAATACTGGCAAATAAACAAATATTCAAGGTCCAAAGTTCCAAGATTGGTGAGATTTTGGCGAAATTTCGAAATATTGCGAGTGGCATTGAGGTGTATATTGCTAATTTAAAGTTATAGTTCATCAGATTTTGTAATACAGTGAATATGATTAACCATTCTTTGACCATCAAAACATCCAGTGTGTGATGACACCTGTCTGTTTAGTCAGTTCAGAAGGCTAAGCTATTGTAGGTTTCTCAAGCTCAAGTTTAAGAAAAAGCGTATTGTCTACAACATAGTTTTCTGTGGCTAACGCTTCATGAGATGCAAATTTACTGGGTCCTCTCCCAAGATTTTCATCTGTTGTTGGCCTTTGAAAGTTTTTCATAGATTGATCAGGGATTAATATATATACCATATTTGTACGCTGCGAAGGATTTGGTTTCTGATCTATGAGGATGAACTTGATTTTCCAATCAAAAGCCCAGGTTAAAAAGCCATCATACTCCCCACGCATGACAATCAAAAACACTGATACGTGGGTACCCTGACCAACACCATTGCCATTGGGAGCTAAGTTTAGTTTCAGTCTATATCCATACCTGTGCGTATAGAATGGCTCGCTGTAAAGTTGGATATCACAACCTGACTGTTTTGCTGTCTCTAGTTGTTGACTAAAGTCCTTTATCTTCCAGATATAACTGTAATGATTGTCATCGTCTTTGGTCATTGTTGGTGGGTTCCTATCTAAATGTCGAGGTTTCTCAAGCTCAACTTTCACAAAAATTATATCATCTACAATATACTGTTCGGTGGCTAATGCTTCATGAGATGCAAATTTAGGTAATCCACATACAGTGTTGTCATCTTTTGTTTTCTTTGAAAAATTACGTTTAACGGATTCATCTGAAGGGAGAAAACTGCACCCAAGATTTTTCTGTTGTGCAGGATTTGACTTCTGATCCATGAGGACGAAACTGACTTGCCAATTAAAAGGCCAGAGTAACAAGGAGTCAAACTCCCCACACATCACAATCAGGTATACTGATACGTGGGTACCCTTGCCAGCATCATGTCCATTTGGATATAGCTGTAGCTTCAGTTTGTATCCATGTCTGTGGGTATAGAATGGCTCGCTATAAAGTACAATATCATGACCTGACTGCTCTGCCGCTGTCTCTAGTTGTTGACTAAAGTTATTCACTTTCCAGACAAAGCTGTAATAATTTTCATCATTTGTAGTCATTAGTAAGGGATTTCCATCCAACTTTTTCTGAATGCCATCTATAGTGTTGGCAGGGAGCATTTGCATTTTCATCTCATCCAACTCTTTTTGAATGTCTTCGAGAGCGTTGGCAGGGAGCATTTGCATTTTTATCTCACCCATCTCTTTTTGCATGCCTTCCATAGCGTTGCAGGTAGGTAGCATTTGTATTCTCATATCATCACTCTCTTTTCGAATGCCTTCGATAGTAAGGGGTATTTGCATTTTCATCTCATCCATCTCTTTTCGCATCCGTTCGATAGCGTTGGTAGGGGACAATTGCATTTTCATCTCATCCATCTCTTTTCGAATGCCTTCGATAGCGTTGGTAGAGAGCATTTGCATTTTCATATCATCCATCTCTTTTCGAATGCCTTCGATAGCGTTGGTAGAGAGCATTTGCATTTTCATCTCATCCATCTCTTTTCGAATGACTTCAAAAGCTTTTTCAGGGGGCATATTCTTCTTCATTTCGTCCATCTGTTTTTGCATACTCTCAAGAACGATCGTTGTCTGGTTTTGAATTGACGAAATCTTTTCCATCGCCATGGTAAGGTGTTGTTTTACACTGGTTTCAAGGTGATCATTTAAAAGCTTTCTTTGTACCTTAAAACATCATAAAGGACTTTGTAAGTGTAGCCTCAGACTAAACAAGAAATTTAGATGGTGAAATGTGGAAATATAAAAAAAAATTATCAAAAGGTGGTCAGTTTCATGAAAATTGGGTTAATCTAATTCTCTTACAGTAAAGTCACATCCAATGTTTTGATAACTACACTGTACAATGGCCAGCGGACACACAGTGGATGTATGACTTGAAACCTGATAAGAAATAAAAACCGTTAAAAAAAAACATTGAAAACTTTTTAATTTTTAAATTGCAGACATAACGGAAAATTAAACATGCCAACTAAAAATACATCAATTTCAAGGGTTGTTCTAAACAATATTAATGTCTTTCATGATACTCAAGGAATATTCTAGACTAGAGCAGTCTTACTTTTTTTGCTCCGCATTTCCCTCGTCCACGTCAGTATTTTAAAACCTTGGGGTCTTTACTGAATCTGAGGAAAAGTTGGACTGCTCGCAGTCTTGTATATTCCAAAAAACTGTCATGTGCAATCCATCCGTACAGCCACCCCGTTAATATGTTCAACCCGCTATTACGATCACCTCATTTTGCCCCGACAACTTGAGATCGCATTGAATCTCTTATAGAAAATACTCAGTTATAATACGATCACCCGCTATTACGATCACCTCATTTTGCCCCGAACACTGAAGAGATTGCACTTAATCTCTTGTAGAAATACCACGTTAATACGTTCACCCCACTAGATACCTGTTCTCTTTTGATTGTCTCCCCACATTCATTTGGGCAGCTTACAGGACATTGTGGACATTCACCGCTATGTACCTTTGGTTGACAAACATGAATTATTATATTGATATAACTTTCTTATAATTCAGCAAGAATCGTAAGCTTGATATATAAGCATGCGTGGCGCTTATTCAAAAAGTGACCTTGTTCCGCTCCAGGACAGGTACACCACGGTGCACGGCGTGGAAGCCTATTTGCACAAATCAAAAAATTCCATTTGGAACCATTCAAAAAAATTAAATTTGAAGGTATCTTTGTTCGTACCTAAAATCCTTTTTCTATATTTCATAAAACTGCATGTTCTTTATTAAAAAATACTTTGTGAAATTTACCTCCAATAAAAAAGACATTACAGCAATCTTGCAGTGAGGGCATGTCACATTCCTGAACAGACATTCATCTTGTAGGTGTCCAACCATTTCATGACGAGGTTTTCTAGTGCCACAGATTTTGTTAACACAGTCCACAATTTTAAAATCGCATGTCTTTTCGTGGTTCTGTGCGATAGAAACATTTTAAGCATACGTGTGAATCCATGTAAATTTTTGCTGCTACTATCACTGCCACTGCTGCTACTGCTATTATATTTCTACTGTTTCTTTACTGCTACTATTTTAATACTTTGATGTTTCTACACGGTTAATTCTATTACAGCTGCTACTTTTAGTTTCTCAGTGTGTGTACCTCAATATCTCGTAGTTCTCCTCGCCATTTGCAAGCTTGTTCTGGACACTTTATCATGAGTGACAAAATTCTTCGGTTCATTGCTTTATCTTCAAACACCTAATTTGAATGCAATAAATACTATATTTTGAATACTATAAAAGTATTTATGAATTTAATGTGTTTTATATATTTTATTGGTTTCATATTGTACAAGTTCTATACGACAATAGTGCAAAGTGTGTTGAATTTCACGACCATGCAACTTACATCTTGTGGAGTAAGAGGTTCCTCGTCTTCTGGACATTGTGGATTCCTAATTGAACATAAAAAACGGCTTTTAAAAATATCGTACCCCTCTAATGAAATAGAACACTTTTCAATCAATTGCAATTTATAACATGTCTTCCATAAAGATTTGTCTGTACCTAGATATTGTGCGCTAAGTGAGTCAGCTTTTGATTCGTAGATATGCATGTCGCTGTGTTTATATGACGCACATAAATTTACTTTTAATCTCGGACATTTTTGAGAAGCATATGAAGAATGACGAATTTACAGTTAAGAGATGTAATTCAGTGTCTCATTCGTAAACACGTTGTAAAAGCATAACTGTGATTTGTGATAAGAGAAAAATGAGAAGAGCTAATATGGTATGGCGTCGGCCGAGTAAACCGTTATAGCAGGTCACCTAGAACCCCTATCTTTTCCTAACTTACCCTCCCCTCCCATCCTTCTAAAAATTACTCCTTTGATGCCCAAGGGTGTGGTAAGTTATATTCAGCATCTTTCTCTTATTGTTTAAATCGTACTTTTAATTAAAATTAATTAAAACTATTGGATTATCGTTGGATATGTTGAGGGTAAGCGAGCGCAAAAATATTCAATGGTAATCAAACTTGCATGTTATTAAGATTTCAGTCAAGCATTTTGAATTCGAAGTCGACCTAGACTATAGTTTATTTGCTGCAAGGCAGTCAAAAGAATCGATAACTTCAGAGCTCAATGAACAACACTTGCTCTATTCAAGCACTGTTATTGACCAAAAAGCTGGTTAAATTCAGCTTACCTCTTGATTGCCTCTTGTAAACATTCTTTACAGAACTGATGTCCACACTTGGCCGTCTGTACAGGATTTTTCATTACAAGTTGGCATATAACGCAAATGTAGTCGTCAGGTACGTCCTGAACGAACTCATAGTCGTATCCAGATGGCATTGCAGTGTTATAAGCCATTTTAGAACGAGAAACCTCCGAATGTAGCTCTTCCTGCTTTGTATTTAATCGAAGTTAAGCCCTTTCGAATCATGGAATTTGACTTAGCTGGCTTACAAGACAAGCTCCAAAGATTATAAAAATATTTATGCTACCTGGAAAAGTTTTAACGTATGAACTCAGTAATCATGTGGTAGCTCTTTGGACTTCAATTCCTCGAAAGAGATTAACCAACGAACTCATAAATGTGAAAACCGCATTTATCCTGATCATGAATATTGTCGCGACTGTCAGCAGGGCACTATTAGAAATCGAAGAATGAAGGAAACAAAGAAAAGCAGTGAAGCAAAAGGAAAACAAACATTTGAGGAATCGTAAAATGTTTAAATGCTGGTTCACATGTATAATGTCCTGAGTATCATATTCATCACACAGGTGTGAAAGAAAGACAAGCATTGCTAATGAACAATATATACACTACTCAGTCTGCGTGTGTTGGTTGTACTTATGCTTGCGTCGCTAGTGAAAAGACAAGCACTGTTAATGATCATTACACTAAGTCTGCGTATGCTGCTTGTGCTTATGCCTGCGTCATCTCAACTTGTGTGGACCAGGCTTATTTTATGCATGAGCTCAGTCAACGATATGAATGTAGAGGGTAGTATGTATGGACAAAAGTCTTGCTAACCAGAAATTTTATTGAAGCTTGATGACAGATTGGTTTGTTATGCAGGTCTGTGGGACTGCTAAATTCTTTCAACTACGTAATTGATGTCACTGATGAATAATCCGACTTCATCGATCCTGCGGCGCGTGGGAAGACGAGTTGGGGTTGATAGCCATAGGGGAGTGGGGAAAGAACTATCTCTTGAGCAGTGGTTGAAAGAAGTTTGTCAAGTGCACTGACTGTAATGGCTTAAACATTTAGCGCCATTAAGGGGGTAAAATGAGCGCACCGCCGTCCTCGTGTATATTAGTCAATTTAAGAGTTTACGTGCTACCGACATAAAAATGGGACTCTTTACCTTCACCTTTAGATTAGGATTCTGGTGTAGAGAGGTTAAAAAAGTCTTTATGTTAGGGCCTTATTGACATCACAACATCCAGTACGTATTGACACTTGTCTGCTTAGTCAGTGAAAAAGACTAAGTTATTGTAGTTTTTCAAGCTCAAGTTTGAGAAAGAGGTTATCATCTACAAGATAGTTTTCTGTGGCTAGTACTTCATGAGACACAAAGTATGTGTATCCTTTTCCAGTGTCATCGTAATTTGTTGTCTTTCTTGGAAAATCTGCCGGAGATTTATCAGGAGTGAAACCTATTTGAATACCCTTTCGCTGTGAAGGATTTGGTTTTTGATCCATGAGGATGAACTTGAATTTCCAATTAAAAGGCAATGTTAACAATCTATCATACTTACCGCGCATGACAATCGATCAAGTATACTGATACGTGGGTGCCTCTGTCATCACCAAAGCCATTGGGATTAACCTTCGCCGGGGAGCTTGTATCCGTACCTGTGCGTATAGAATGGTTCGCTGTGAAGATGGTTATCAAGACCTGACTGCTTTGCTGTCTTTAGTTAAGTTGTTGACTAAAGTCTTTTATCTTCCAGATATAACTGCAGGGTTTTTTTTTTTTTCATCTTTAACAACTGTTGGTAGCTGATTTTCGTGCATAAGAAGGTCTAGCTTGAATGAAGTTCACAGAGGGAACGTGCTTTTTTAACTCATATATTTGGTTTTGGACATCTTGAATGGCGTTGGAAGGGAGAATTTGTTTTTTCATGTTATCCATCCTACACTTCATCACGTCATCTGTTTTTGCATACTCTGAAGAGCGATGGTTGTCTGGTTTTAAATTGACAAAATCTTTTCCGTCGCCATGGTAAGATGTTATTTTACGTGGTTTACAAGGTGATCATTTAAAAGATTTCTTTGTACCTTTAGATAAGCATAAAAGAAAATGAAACTTGCCTAATTATCTGATCGAGCATAAGATAAATAATGATTGTAGAGGTTTAAAGCTTACCGTAAAGTTACAGCCAATGTATTGATAACTGCACGGTACAATGGTCAGCGGACACTCACTTAATGTGTGACTCGTAATCTGACATCAAATCGAAATAGTTATAAATTTAAGCTTTTACTATTTCTGATTTAAGAACCTTTCTTGGTTTTAATTAGTTTGAATGGACATTGTCTGAGGATGCCTTTTCAAGCTAGTGCTGTACTTCTTGAGGCATTATCAGTTCCTTGGGGATCTATACTTGGCCCTCGCGATGTATATGGCTAAAGGCCTCGGTTCTCGGTAATTAACCATATTTAAATCACTACTAACAACAACAAAAATTAGTTTCGATGAAGAATATTTATTGACTTTGTAAACAGTAATCAAAGCATAAAAAGCAAATAAGAAAGTAACGGCTTCAGCAGGTGGATTTATATGGAAGTCCAAAAGTAAAGTGAGAAATAGGCTAGGTGGAGTATAAAAATAAAAAGTTATTTCATTTATATGAAACCATTCATTCGTGACGTTGGGATATTGAGTTCAATTATGAATTACTAGTAAAAATAATTATATAAGTAAAAAGCCGCATTTCGTTAAAGTTGCGATCCGTAATTATTAACCGACGATTTAACATAAATCAAAGAGGATCATGTGACTGGTGTAGTGCTCATTGGAGTTAAGGTGTTGGGAAACTGGTTTTGTGTTATATCATTGACGTTGATATTGCAAATATGATCAGGTTACTTGATCACCAAGGGTCGTCACATCTTTTTTTCGGTGTTACAGATTTCCATTCATTCCTCGATGAGTCTCTAGAGACTATACTGTTCTATCAATGATTTCATGCTTTGTGCTGGGTTTAAATGTTTTACAATTAGATAAAAGATGCATTTTCATATCCAGTAGTCTTTGCGACACGTCGACCAGTTCTGTCGTTCATTGTTTCTTGACGAAGAGGTTCATACATTTTTACTGGATCACCGTGTTGTGATGTTTTCGTCCTTGGGTCGAGCTGTTGGTAATGACTAGGGTTTTGACTGGTCTGGTTATTGTCGTTACTTCCTGGTTTGTCATTTCTCGTATTTTGGTCAATATGCTCATAATGACTGGGGTCTTCTCTGCCTTGTCTGTTGTCTGGTATTTCGTATCTGCTTGACGATTGTGGTGTTGCATGTTGTGGGTCGTCGACACGAGGATCAATGAACTCGTACAGATCACCTGGTACGTTTGCTGTTGATAAAACTTCCATTTCAGTGGCCATGGGGTTCTGTAAATTAAGAGTAATTTATCATCTTCATTTACTAAATTAACTATATGTTGATTTCCAAGGATACATGTATGTCCTTATTCCCCCTTTTTTTTTTTTTTATTTCTTTAAACTTTTTCGTTCTTCCTGTCTTTCTACCTTCCTTAGCTTCCTGGCTTAGTTCCTTCTTTTTGTTCTCTTTCTTTCTTTCTTTCTTTCTTTCTTTCTTTCTTTCTTTCTTTCTTTCTTTCTTTCTTTCTTTCTTTCTTTCTTTCTTTCTTTTTTTTTTTTCCTTTTTTCCTTTCTTTCTTTCTTTCTTCCTTCCTTCCTTTCTTCCTTTCTTTCTCGTTTTCTTTCTTTCTTTATCTCTCTCTGTCTTTCTTTATCTTTTGTTTGTGTCTTTCGTTCTTTTCCTTCTTGCTCAGTTTCTTTTTTTTTTCTTCTTCTTCTTCTTCCTTCTTTCCTTTCTTCTCGGTTTTGTTTTCATTTATTCCCAATTGCTCTCAATCGTAAATAATACTATGATGTCCATGACCCAGGCGATGTATTCGGGGGATAACATGTCGTGGAGGTTCGACGTATTTTTGGGGGGTTGACAATTTTCGTTCTGGGTATTTTTTGGGTCAAGACACCTCCCACGTATTTTTCAGGTCTTAAAAAGAAACCGGTATTTTTTGGAGGTTTTCACATTTCTGAGCTAAATTTTTGTTTGGATCCGTGTATATGTCAGTTTTGCCATTCACGCACGCTTAGGAAGGCTTCGGCGAGCCGTCATTTATACAGCACACTAATTCTTTAAATGAAGACAGTTTTTATCGTTCGTTACAGTTCCAGCTGTTTGAAAATGTGAAATTTAATTATCGGTCATATTCGCAAAGTGGATATAAGAAGTATGCTAAAATTTCATATATAATGAGGATCTGTCTGTAAAATGTCGAGCAGTAGGGAGGATGAACAGAGATTAACGGACACACAATTTAATTAAGTTCTTTTTTGTTGTATGCAAAATCATGCATTAGAAGAGCCTGTTTAATTCAATAAATCAGTTTTGAGGTATTCAAGTATATTGTGCTTTTTTGGGTTTGAAATTTGCATGCCATGTATTTTTTGGGTGTAAAATTTCAAATTTTTTTTGGGTTGCAATGTGAAGCTCCGTCGGACTCCCCCGTCATTTTACCCCCCGAGTACATCGTCTGGGGTCAATGGTTTGTCAATATTCATTACTTACTTCGTGTGCTTCGGTATCGTTTGTACTTGAAAAACAAAGAACAAAATGTGAGTCAGGCAAGCGTTTGTTTCAATAATATGTGGTAAATTGACTTGCCTAGTGAGGAGATGAACAAATGAAGGTTTGACTTTCAAAAGGAAGGAAGAAAGAAAACAAGGAAAAGAGGGAGAAAAAGAAAGATATAAATACCTTTGTTCTGTTCGTCTGTTTTTCCAAATGCACACCACAAGTACAATGATGACTAGTAAAAACACTGCAAGGGAGGCTGACAGGGCAATAAGAACTGTAGAAGCTGAAAGAAATGACGTCATTTACACAAACCTATTGTTCTTTTGGCCTTTAAATTTTTCGGTGATAATGAGCTTAAAATGCAGAATTTTTGAGAAAGTAATTATTCATATGCATTTATTGTCATCATTGAGTTACTTCATCTAGGAATAATCCATTTCCAATTCTAACCGATTTTGATCGTCGTCCCCCTTTAATTGCTGTATATTTTGTAAGTCTGGCTCCGTTTACATTGAAAGTAGATAATGCTATATAAGTGGATAGATCGTTCGACATCCAATGGATATAATGATAGATGAGATAAGAGTTATCCACTGTATAGATTTTGTATAGATTTTATCCGCTGGATAAGGAATTATCCGCTGGATAGCGCTATTCACCCCTTGTACAACCGGCCCCTGATACAATGGATTTATCTTCTGCATAAGAATATATCCAACGGGTAGCGCTCTCCACTTTTCAAAAAATAGAACCTGCATGGACACTGGGAATAGTAATCAAGTAAACACACAAACAACTACAGTGCAAATCCTGTAAAAGATGAACAGCAAGTGGTAACATGACGAGTATGTACGAACCGCTGGACGGAAGTGGCCTCAATTACGGTTTTAACCTGGATTAGGGCTACCTCTATGAGAGAGTCGTATATATAGTCTCCCCTAGCATTACAGTCGAGTGCAAAAGTATGAACAGCTAGAAATTATCCTTTCAAAATTATCCATTTGTCCAAGACAATAGAAGTTGGAGACATGCGAAGATGTTATCACTTGCTGCTGTGGAAGATGATGAAATGTTTTGTACAAAAATATATACTTACAATATCCCGTTTGCTGGGTAGCAGTCGATGAACGTGTACAGTCTGTGTAACCTAGAAAACAAACAAGAAACATCACTACAGTCAGTGCGCTTACATGTAAAGACTAGCTAGCTTGGTAATTTCCTATCTGCAATGATATACATGAAAAAATTATCGATGCTGATTGGCTAAGAACAGTGCTGTATTAATCCAATTTAGTTCAGAAAAAAAGAAATTTAGTGCAAATTTGAGTTCCCAAAACCGCGCGAAAATCAAACTTTTCCTAGTTTTGCTAATGTTCACATTATCTAGCATCAACTGACTATGCATATTCTGATCACAAAAGGAGAATGGAAAAAAGGCGAAAAAGTTGAGGATTTTGTAGTGTTTTGAATGTAATAATATAACCTAAGAAATCTCTGCAATGTGATTGGCTGAGAGGAGTGGTATTTTAGCTTGATTTTGAAATACCTGCATGCCTACAGAAAATGACAGTTTCCCATAGTAACCGCTTTATTTCTTTGCAAGAAAGGCACAAAAATTGAAGCCAGATTAGGAAGCCTTCTCCCACTAAAATGAAATTATTACTCGTGCCCAGGCCGTCTACAATCGGCGCCTTTTTGAATGACACACATTTGTGGAAGAAAATTACCTATCTTACTAAAGTTGTCCTCACTGGAAACTAAGTTTGTTTAATTCAGTCATTCCCCCCCCCCCCTCCCCCTATTCAATGTTGAGGTGAGAAAAGTCTCCCACACTAGAATCTGACCAGTGGACAGCGTTGCTTAGGGGGCGAGGGTGAAAAGGTCGCAATTCATAAACGTAGAATTTTGACCATTTTTTGAAAGTGTGTCGGCAATTGCAATCGGCGCGGATTGCAGTCACACTTTTGTTACATTAAGGTTTGTCATCAAACTTTAGCAATTACTTACTTTGAAAAGAAGGTGTCGGGGTGACGCCAAGAAAACCAGGCGCACACGAGTCACACTTGCCACCAATGAAATTTGCTTTACAATCACATTTACCCGTAGTCTGTAGAGAGAAGAATACAAGAATATAAACAGTAACAATGAATTCGATAACTATTTTACTAACTAACTAACAAACTAACTAACTAACTAACTAACTAACAAACTAACTAACTAACTAACTAACTAACTAACTAACTAACTAACTAACTAACTAACTAACTAGCTAGCTAGCTAGCTAGCTAGCTAGCTAACTAACTAACTAACTAACTAACTAACTAACTAACAGAAGCGGAAGCACAGTACGCAGACTTAGTGTTGCATTTCTGTTTGAGAGAAGACAGTGGACAGTGCATACTGAGTCAGCGCACGTTGTTTTCGCTTCTGCTTTCTTCCCCCGCGAAAACCTGGCACATAACATTTCAAATTTTAAATTCCCACAAATATGGTTTGAAGCCAATTCAATGATTTTAACCGCTAACCTCATCACATTGTTTTTTTGTAGAACCTTGTGGATGACAACTACATGCTAAACATCCCACACCACTAGAGAAATAAAACGCGTTGGCTTCACATCGATCACATGACAATCCTACAACTCGTGGTAGACATTGACACTGTCCAGTAACACGATTACACGGTGTGCCTGAACGACTTCCAGTTGAATTGCATTGACATGCTGTGAAGTACAATTAGAAGTATTATTAACATAGATGAACCAATTGACCAATCAGAGCATGCATGATGTTCCAATTATTGTATTGATATATTATATACCCTTGTATATACGCGCGCTCTGATTGGCTGAAAGCTGTGCTTTATCAGAGGACGGAGCATAGTTCTGATGTCGAGCTCGCGCGCCTTTTTAAATTTTGTACTGAGAAAATCAAAAGTTTAATTCCCTTGAATATTTAATTGCCCATTAATTCGCCTAAAACTTGTGCTCTCCTGACATTGCTTTTGTGCTCCCGTCGCTTCCTTCGTGCTTTATTAGTGAACGGAGCACGGGGAAAAAAGCTGTACCTTTTGATAAATTCAATAGAAATGGCACCAAATGGACTTCCAGAACCCCTGGAACCCTCTCTTAGCTAGCCATGTACGCTCTTGGTACATAAAGGTTTGTCATCAAACCTTAGTAGATACTTACTTTGACAAGGAGGTGTCAGGGTGACACCATGAAAACCAGGCGCACACGAGTCACACTTGTCACCAATGAAATTTGGTTTACAATCACATTTACCCGTAGTCTGTAGAGAGAAGAATACAATAAAATAAATAAAAACAATAACAATGGACTCGATAAAAGTCTACCACGAGCACGAATATTCGTTTCTGAGCCATTTAGTAAAGTCGTTCTAAAGAGGGAAGGAAGTAGAAGTTGAAAAACCGTACGCACACTTAGTGTTGCATTGCCGTTTGAAAGAAGACAGTGGACAGTGCATACTGATTCTGCGTATGTTGCTTACGCTTCTGCTTTCGTCCCTCGCAAAAACCGGTAGTCAGTCAATGATAACCGTCACGAATTTGTACAGGCTAGCAAAATCATTATGACGCATAAAAGATTTTTCCATAGATACCATAGCAACCGTAGCAAGTGTAGCAACCGTAGTAAGCGTAGTAAGCGTAGTAACTGTAGCAAGCGTAGTAACTGTAGCAAGCGTAGTAAACGTAGCAAGTGTAGTAATTGTAGCAAGCGTAGTAAGCGTAGTAACTGTAGCAAGCGTAGTAACTGTAGCAAGCGTAGTAACTGTAGTAAGCGTAGTAACTGTAGCAAGCGTAGTAACTGTAGCAAGTGTAGTAACTGTAGCAAGTGTAGTAACTGTAGTAAACGTAGCAAGTGTAGTAATTGTAGCAAGTGTAGTAAACGTAGCAAGCGTAGTAAACGTAGCAAGTGTAGTAATTGTAGCAAGTGTAGTAATTGTAGCAAGCGTAGTAACTGTAGCAAGTGTAGTAACTGTAGTAAACGTAGCAAGTGTAGTAATTGTAGCAAGTGTAGTAAATGTAGCAAGTGTAGTAATTGTAGCAAGTGTAGTAACTGTAGCAAGTGTAGTAACTGTAGCAAGTGTAGTAACTGTAGCAAGCGTAGTAACTGTAGCAAGCGTAGTAACTGTAGCAAGTGTAGTAAACGTAGCAAGTGTAGTAACTGTAATAAACGTAGCAAGCGTAGTAATTGTAGCAAGCGTAGTAAATGTAGTAAGCGTAGTAACTGTAGCAAGCGTAGTAAGCGTAATAAATGTAGCAAGCGTAGTAAATGTAGTAAGCTTAGTAAACGTAGTAAGCGTAGTAAACGTAGCAAGCGTAGTAACTTTAGCAAGCGTAGTAACTGTAGCAAGCGTAGTTACTGTAGCAAGCGTAGTAACTGTAGTAAGCGTAGTAACTGTAGTAAGCGTAGTAACCGTAGTAAACTTAGTAAGCGTAGTAACTGTAGCAAACGTAGCAAGCGTAGTAACTGTAGCAAGCGTAGTAACTGTAGCAAGTGTAGTAACTGTAGCAAGTGTAGTAACTGTAGTAAACGTAGCAAGTGTAGTAATTGTAGCAAGCGTAGTAACTGTAGCAAGTGTAGTAACTGTAGCAAGTGTAGTAACTGTAGCAAGTGTAGTAACTGTAGCAAGTGTAGTAATTGTAGCAAGTGTAGTAAACGTAGCAAGTGTAGTAACTGTAGCAAACGTAGCAAGTGTAGTAATTGTAGGAAGTGTAGTAATTGTAGCAAGCGTAGTAACTGTAGCAAGCGTAATAACTGTGGCAAGTGTAGTAACTGTAGCAAGTGTGTAGTAACTGTAGTAAACGTAGCAAGTGTAGTAATTGTAGCAAGCGTAGTAAATGTTGTAAGCGTAGTAACTATAGCAAGTGTAGTAACTGTAGCAAGTGTAGTAACTGTAGCAAGTGTAGTAACTGTAGCAAGTGTAGTAACTGTAGCAAGTGTAGTAATTGTAGCAAGTGTAGTAATTGTAGCAAGTGTAGTAATTGTAGCAAGTGTAGTAATTGTAGCAAGCGAAGTAACTGTAGTAAACGTAGCAAGTGTAGTAATTGTAGCAAGCGTAGTAAATGTAGTAAGCGTAGTAACTGTAGCAAGTGTAGTAACTGTAGCAAGTGTGGTAACTGTAGCAAACGTAGCAAGTGTAGTAAATGTAGCAAGCGTAGTAAATGTAGTAAGCGCAGTAACTGTAGCAAGTGTAGTAACTGTAGCAAGTGTAGTAACTGTAGTAAACGTAGCAAGTGTAGTAATTGTAGCAAGCGTAGTAACTGTAGCAAGCGTAGTAACTGTAGCAAACGTAGTAACTGTAGCAAACGTAGAAACTGTAGTAAGCGTAGTAACTGTAGTAAGCGTAGTAACTGTAGTAAGCGTAGTAACTGTAGTAAACGTAGCAAGCGTAGTAACTGTAGCAAGCGTAGTAACTGTAGCAAGCGTAGTAACTGTAGTAAGCGTAGTAACTGTAGTAAGCGTAGTAACCGTAGTAAACTTAGTAAGCGTAGTAACTGTAGCAAACGTAGCAAGCGTAGTAACTGTAGCAAGCGTAGTAACTGTAGCAAGTGTAGTAACTGTAGCAAGTGTAGTAACTGTAGTAAACGTAGCAAGCGTAGTAACTGTAGCAAGCGTAGTAACTGTAGTAAGCGTAGTAACTGTAGTAAATGTAGCAACTGTAGTAACTGTAGCAAGCGTAGTAATTGTATCAGGCATAGTAAATGTAGTAATTGTAGTAACTGTAGTAACTGTAGTAAGCGAAGTTACTACGCTTACTACAGTTACTACGCCTGCTACAGTTACTACGCCTGCTACAGTTACTACGCTTGCTACGTTTACTACAGTTACTACGCTTCCTACAGTTACTAAACTGGCTACAGTTACTACGCTTGCTACGCTTACTACATTTACTACATTTACTACAACTTGCTACATTTATTACGCTTGCTACAGTTACTACGCCTGCTACAGTTACTACGCATGCTACAGTTACTACACTTACTACAGTTACTACACTTGCTACATTTACTACAGTTACTAAGCTTACTACGTTTACTACGCTTACTACAGTTACTACGTTTGCTACAGTGACTACGTTTGCTACAGTTACTACGCTTGCTACAGTTACTACATTTGCTACAGTTGCTACAGTTAACTACTCTTGCTACGGTTACTACGCTTGCTACGTTTGCTACAGTTACTACACTTACTACGCTTGCTACAGTTACTATGCTTGCTACAGTTACTACGCTTGCTACAGTTACTACGCTTACTACAGTTACTACGTTTGCTACAGTTACTACGCTTACTACAGTTACTACGCTTACTACATTTACAACGCTTACTAAAGTTACTACGTTTACTACAGTTACTACGTTTACTACAGTTACTATGCTTACTACAGTTACTAAACTTGCTACGTTTACTACAGTTACTACACTTGCTACAGTTACTACCTTTACTACAGTTACTACGCTTGCTACAGTTACTACGCTTACTACAGTTACTACGTTTGCTACAGTTACTACGTTTGCTACAGTTACTACGCTTACTACAGTTACTACACTTACTACGTTTACTACGCTTACTACAGTTACTACGTTTGCTACAGTTACTACGTTTGCTACAGTTACTACGCTTACTACGCTTACTACGCTTGCTACGGTTACTACGCTTACTACACTTACTATGTTTACTACGCCTGCTACAGTTACTACGCTTGCTACGTTTACTACAGTTACTACGCTTGCTACATTTACTACAGCTACTACGCTTACTACATTTACTACAGCTACTACACTTACTACGGTTACTACGTTTACTACAGTTACTACGCTTACTACAGTTACTACGCTTACTACAGTTACTACACTTGCTACAGTTACTACACTTGCTACAGTTACTACGCTTGCTACAGTTACTACGCTTACTACAGTTACTACGTTTGCTACAGTTACTACGTTTGCTACAGTTACTACGCTTGCTACAGTTACTACATTTGCTACAGTTGCTACAGTTACTACTCTTGCTACATTTACTACAGCTTCTACGCTTACTACATTTACTACAGCTACTACAATTACTACGGTTGCTACGTTTACTACAGTTACTACGTTTACTACAGTTACTACGCCTGCTACAGTTACTACGCTTGCTACGTTTGCTACAGTTACTACGCTTACTACGTTTACTACGCTTACTACAGTTACTACGTTTGCTACAGTTACTACGTTTGCTAGAGTTGCTACAGTTACTACTCTTGCTACGCTTACTACATTTACTACGCTTGCTACAGTTACTACGCTTGCTACAGTTACTACGCTTGCTACGTTTACTACAGTTACTACATTTGCTACAGTTGCTACAGTTACTACTTTTGCTACGGTTACTACGCTTGCTACGTTTGCTACAGTTACTACGCTTACTACGCTTGCTACGCTTGCTACAGTTACTGCGCTTGCTACAGTTAGTACGCCTGCTACAGCTACTACACTTGCTACAGTTACTACGCTTGCTACGTTTACTACAGTTACTACACTTGCTTCATATACCACAGTTACTGTCTTCACTATGGCGATTTTACACCTTGTTGCTATGAAAATTCTTCAACATAATAAAAACAAGTGCTTCTTTGCATAAATTCGTGACGGTTATCATTGACTTGCAACCCAAAAACCTGGTACATAACATTTCAAATTCCCACCAATATGATTTGAGCCAATTCAATGATTTTAACCGCTAACCTCATCACATTGTTGTTTTGTAGAACCTTGTTGATGACAACTACATGCTAAACAACCCACACCAATAGAGAAATTAAATGCGTTGGCTTCACATCGATCACATGACCGTCCTACAACACGTGGTATACATTGACACTGTCCAGTAACACGATTACATGGTGTGCCTGAACGACTTCCAGTTGAATTGCATTGACATGCTGTGAAGTACAATTAGAGGTTTTATTAGTATAGATGAACAAATGGCAAAATGTACGCCTCCAGACGAATTCGAGGGATGTGACTTGTTCTAACCACATTTTGACGTCATCTGTGCATCTGTTAGAGTACAGACCCACGAAAAAAATGAATCCAATTTGCTTTATACAATATTCATCGAAACATTTCAACCAATCAGAGGGCGGATGTTACAACGTCATCAATGCGTGCGTACCGTGATCACACGCGGGTTTTGACCAATCAGAGCATGCATGATGTACCAATTATTGTATTGATATATTATATACCCTTGTATATACGCGCGCTCTGATTAGCTGAAAGCTGTGCCTTATCAGAGAACGGAGCATAGTTCTGATGTCAACACCGGGATTTCGACCGCGCTAGCGCATTTTTTGAATTTTTGTACGGAAAAAAAATTAAACGTTTTCCCTTGAATATTTACTTGTCTATTTACTTGCCTACGACTCGTGCTCTCCTTACACTTTTTTCGTGCTCTCGTAACTCACTTCGTGTAGTATTAGTGAACGGAGCACGGAAAAAGCTGTTCAATTTGATAAATACAATAGAAATGGCACCAAAGGGAATTTCAGAACCCCTGGCACCCTCCCTCAGCTAGCCACGCTCTTTGTATACATTTAAGGTTTGTCATCAAACCTTAGTAGATACTTACTTTGACAAGGAGGTGTCAGGGTGACACCATGAAAACCAGGCGCACACGAGTCACACTTGTCACCAGTGAAATTTGGTTTACAATCACATTTACCCGTGGTCTGTAGAGAGATCAATACAATAATCTAAACAATAACAATGAACTATATCAAAGACTACCGAGAGCACGAATGTTCGTTTCGGAGCCATTTAGTAAAGTCGTTCTAAACAGGGAAGGAAGCAGAAGTGGAAGCACCGTACGCTGACTTAGTGATGCATTTCTGTTTGAGAGAAGACAGTAGACAGTGCATACTGAGTCTGCGCGCGTATGTTGCTTACGCTTCTGCTTTCGTCCCCCGCGAAAACCAGGCACATAACCTTTCAAATTTCAAATTCCCAAAAATATGGTTTGAAGCCAATTCAATGATTTCAAACGCTAACCTCATCACATTGTTGTTTTGTAGAACCTTGTGGATGACAATTACATGCTAAACAACCCACACCACTAGACAACTTATACGCGATGGCTTCACATCGATCGCATGACAATCCTACAACACGTGGTAGACATTGACACTGTCCAGTAACACGATTACATGTTGTTCCTGAACGACTTCCAATTGAATTGCATTGGCATGCTGTGAAGTACAATAAGAAGTATAAATTATTAGCACAGATGAACAAAGGGCAAAATGTACGCCTCCAGACGAATTCGAGGGATGTGACTTGTTCTAACCACATTTTGACGTCACCTGTGCATGTATTGGAGTACAGACTCACGAAAAAATTGAATCCAATTTGTTTTTTTATATTATTTGTCGAAATATTTCAACCAATCAGAGGGCGCCTAAGATTTGATGACGTCATCTATGCGTGCGTACTGTGATAACACGCGGTTCTTGACCAATCAGAGCGTGCATGATGTTCCAATTATTATATTGATATATTAATATATACCGTTGTCTATACGCGCGCTCTAATTGGCTGAAAGCTGTGCTTTATCAGAGAACAGAGCATAGTTCTGATGTCAGCAGCGGGAGCTCGACCGCGCTCGCGCACCTTTTTAAACTTTCTGCTGAGAAAATCAAAAGTTTAATTCCCTTGAATATTTACTTGCCCATTTATTCGCCTAAAACTTTTGCTCTCCTGACATACTTTTGTGCTCCCGTCGCTTCCTGCGTGCTGTATTAGTGAACGGAGCACGGGGATAAAAGCTGTTCTATTTGATAAATACAACAGAAATGGCACCAAATTGAGTTCCAGAACCCCTGGAATCACCCCTTAGCTAGCAACGCTCTTGATACATAAAGGTCCGTCATCAAACCTTAGTAGATACTTACTTTGACAAGGAGGTGTCAGGGTGATATTGTAAAAACCAGGCGCACACGACTCACACTTGTCACCAATGACATTTGGTTTACAATCACATTTACCCGTAGTCTGTAGAGAGAAGAATGCAATAAATAAAAGCAATAACAGTGAACTCGATAAACGACTACCACGAGCACGAATGTTCATTTCTGAGCCATTCAATAAAGTCATAAAGAGGGAAGGAAGCAGAAGTGGGAAAACCGTAAACAGACTAAGTGTTGCATTTCTGTTTGAGAGAAGACAGTGGACAGTGCATACTGAGTCTGCGTATGTTGCTTACGCTTCTGCTTTCGTCCCTCGCGTAAACCAGGCGCATGACATTTCAAATTTCAAATTCCAACAAATATGGTTTGAAGGCAATTCAATGATTTTAACCGCTAACCTCATCACATTGTTGTTTTGTAGAACCTTGTGGATAACAACTACATGCTAAACAACCCACAACACTAGAGAAATTATACGCGTTGGCTTCACATCGATCACATGACAATCCTACAACACGTGGTAGACATTGACACTGTCCAGTAACACGATTACATGGTGTGCCTGAACGACTTCCAGTTGAATTGCATTGACATGCTGTTAAGTACAATTAGAAGTATTATTAGAACAGATGAACAAATGGCATAGATGAATTATTAGTATGACCGTCCTACAACACGTGGTAGACATTGACACTGTCCAGTAACATGATAACATGGTGTTCCTGAACGACTTCCAAATGAATTGCATTGACATGCTGTGAAGTACAATTAGAAGTATTACTAGCATAGATGAACAAAGGGCAAGAGTGGAATACACCTGTAATATAGGAGGTAATACACCATCTAGCTACCACTGCTTATATAAATGAGCTGCTTAAAGGAATAAACATTATTGTTATCGGGTGAGATATCTCACTAGCCGAAAGGCCAGTGGGAGGGTTTAATTTTATTATCATTATTATTATCATTATTATTGACAGTACAAACGTATGAATGCTAAATAGATAGGGCGTATAACGTAACCTATACCTACATAACAGGAAGAAAAAAAATTACTAATTCTACATTATAAATATTTAAAAAGAATACGATATGAGTCTATAAGGTAAATATTAAGAGGGCATTATATTATTCCTTTAAAATGTCTATTTAAAAGAAATCGTTGCTAAAAGTTTGTAATGATACTAAGACGTGGTTGTTTTGAAGAAAGTCACTATGATACCGTCCTCACAGTTTGGGCCATTCACGAACGCCGATTTTGAGACGACACTTATCTGAAGAAAATGTCGTCTCTCTGTCGATGAAAATGATACGAGAATCGCGATACTTGTCATTTCACTATGGCTATGCATCTATTGAAGGACATTTGCATTTTGATAATGGAAACCAAATCATACTTGCATTAACTGAATTCACAGATGCATGCCTGGTTTAACATTGCTGGTAAAAGTATTTTAAGTGCAACTGTAACACATCTCTGGAAGTATGAGAACTGTAGCTAGAAAACTGAATGTCTTTAAATGGTGAGTGAACATAATTAGCGTTGAGCACTGACAGCATTTTTGATGAAATTTTAGTTTCACTGGCCCGTTCAGACATGGAAATTAAGACCGATTTTTAGATTATGATGGCCATTTGAAGCAAAAGACCTGGCCCTGATCATCCAAAAATCAGGCCAAGGTAAATTTGTGCATTTATAGTGCCTTTAGTGATAAGCTTGAACTGCCCTACTTTTCTCACCTCTACTGCTCAAACTCTCGGTACCATACAGCCTTAATGTACATAATACACCAATAGTTTACCTTCACATCCTGAAGAAGAGTTCCAGTAATTTGGTTGACATGTGTCACACGCCCTCCCCTGTACTCTTGGTTTACAATAACATTGACCAGTCGTGGGGTGACAGTGAGTACGGTTGGAAATGTTGGGTACTCCATTTAGATTGCATCCACATGCTGGAGATTAAAACATACAATTGGTTTTCATTGTGAGCGTCATTCTGGGTGACAAAGCCCTAAGAGTTGACTCTAATATATACACAACTATATTATCATTATATTATGGCATAAAAGGATGCTTATGCATAGCGGTTGTGATTTTTTGGTTTGGAAATTTTCAAACAAGTTTTCTATTTTTTATTATCCCAGTTTATGATAATGAATATATCTGGTTTGAAAAGTTTTTAACTCCAATCCCAACTCCCCATCATCCCCCCCCCCTCCTCACCCCACCACTCCCGTCCTCAGGCCCCCCTTAAAAAAATCAAACCACAACATACATGTAGCCACCTTAAATATACTATACATCTATTTCTCTTATCCCAAATTGACTATTTATGATTTTTATCAATCTGATGAAATATTATCTACAAGGATTCCAACATATCTACTATGGTATAAAAAGGTATATGTACGTGTTGATTGTAGTGTTAGTTGGAAATTAATAAACTTGCTAAGGCCGTAAGAGGCACAAATTACCTGAAGACTTCAGGCAGCTTCAGAACTGACTAGCTTCAGTTCATTTCCAATCTATTTATGCATATTTTTAATCTATTTACATTAAGGCATATTTGTAACTTACGTATACAAGTTCTAGAGTGGTTCATCATAACAGCACTGTTCTTGTAATGTTCCACTTTACACAGCTCACACTTATCACCAGTTGTATTGTCAGTACAGTTATCACATACTCCATATCCCTTGGTAGTATTGTAATGACAGCTTACTGCATGGTTGTTACAGCCACAATCTAAATATAACAGAGAAAGAGATCATTTTTGTTACATCAAGAATCCATGCACTCACGGCATAGAGTATAAGTGAATGAATGTTGTCAATCATTCAGTGGGATTGAAATTAGAAATGAATGGAGTCACTTACTGGAAATGAGATTTGTAGCGGAATGTGCTATGTTGCAGAAGTTTCGGTCGTGTGACGACCGCACGTCAATAGAGTAAGTTTCCTATAACTGCATGTGTAAATGGCGAGGTCACGGAATGGTATATATGGTTCGAGTTTTGAATGTTTTTATAGACACCGAACCACTGATAAACTCGTAGCAAAGCGCATTACACTGGACGAAAAATTGGATTTGCTACCCTTTACTGGGGAAGCAAATGTGGTGCAAATATGTAGTAAACCGAATGTAAATCTGGTAAATACCGTATTTGCCAATGGGATGAAAAATGGGATGAGCAAATGCGGTATTTACTACATTTGCATTATGTTTACAACATATTTGCACCACATTTGGAAGCCAGTAAATGGTAGCAAATCCAATTTTTCGTCCAGTGTTACGTTTTTACAGTCATACGAAATGATGGATAAATCGATCAACATAAATACAATGCACTTATGCTTAATGATAACAATTGTTTGCGGTAATGACCCACCTTCGCATGATTTTCGCATCTCATAAGGTTTGTTGTTGAAGAGTGGTAAACATTTTTCACAGTTTTTGCCAGTTGTATTCCTCTTGCAGTCACACTCAGTGCCATTGGCCTAGAAACGACGGTAAATACACAATTAATACAACAATAAAAAACGCAAACAAATATATAAGAAATTGCAAATGAAACAGTAATCGATCAAACAAACAAACAATTCAAGTCACAAGGTACAGGGATATTATGACCCATAAATTGTCGTTTTCCGCAGGAAAATTGATATTTATGAGTAATACCTAAAATCTAAAATGAATTTACATAATTCGCCGTCAAACAATATGCACCAGGACAAAGGACTGAAAGTCCCGTATGTAGCTTGGCCATGTGACCTGGCCTTCGAGGCCTTACACTCACTTTTGGATTGTGTAGCAAGGTCTTCTGAGATGCTAAGCGGGGAGGTGGTGTACCTCAGGTACAGTGGGCCAAAATCGTTAGATTTTAGGTAGGTATTACTCATAAATATCAATTTTCCTGCGAAAAAATATATGACATATTTATTTCGTAAACTTAGCCTAAAATCTAACATGAATTTCGGAATGTCATGAAAGGTGGTGGGTGAGCACACTTCCATACGGTACCAATATCTGGATAAGAGACCAGCTTCTAATTGCTAGTAGAGCATCAGAAATCCTGTATAGTCTTGTCTCCTTTGGAGACAGTGGCTCCCGGCTCAGAGTCCTGGAAGGCAACAGAATAATTCAAGGAGCATGGCCGTCTCGCCAGTCTTCCCAGATACTAGATGCAAGGTCTACACACAAGAAATAACTAAGAACAAAAAAAAAAAATAATAATAATACTATGTACATTATACCCCTGCTACCAGAAGAATTCTTCTGAGGGGGAAACAATATGCACAAGTCCAACACCATGATCAGACGGTCGTCTGTGCCACAGAAAGGGGCCCAAGTCGGCGAATCTGTTCAGAGAAGCCAGACATGTCCCGCAGGTAGAAGGTAGTGAAAGTGTTTTCATTGTTCCAGTAAGCAGCCTTCAAAATACTCTCCACTGGAGCACAATTGAACACTGCCCATGATGTGGCTAATGATCTCACTTCATGTGCAGAGATACCCACAAGCCCTCGAACAAACTCAGAGTTACCTGCCGACATGTACGCCTGCCTGATGGCCGACTTGATCCACCTGGAGATAAACTCTGGTCGGAATTTATAAGTGCGCGCCCGCATTTGGCACAGTTTGTTGTCTGGCTCATTCTGGCTGGCAATAAAAGTCCGAAGGGACTTTAACACCACTGGTGGGTTCGAATTCCCTTTCTCGGTGATTCTTAGCTTTAGCTACAAAAACTGGATTCGTGAAGATTGTTACATCGCACTTATGACGACCAAACCGCAGGGAACCTGGCATGTCTAGCTGCTCAGGATCCGGTTCAAGTGACAGTGCGTGTAAGCAGCTCACTCGCTTTGTAGCAGTGCTAAAGCCACCAAAAACACAGTTTTCCATGTGAGGAACTTGGCCGCACATGCCTTCAGAGACTCAAAAGGCTTCTCCAGGAAAGCCTGGAGAACCAAAGCTAAATTCCACTGGGGCACCACCTTGGGGGACAGGATTGGATCACTTCAAAGACGAATACCAGCTACAGTGAAACCGAAAAATTGTGCGGATGATCGATCAGTGTAACCTTTAATTTGAGGGTACACGGAGCCAGTTTGCGGCCTGAGAACAGGTACTCAAAGAACTTGGCTAACTGCTGAACAGTGGCTTCAAGAGGACTAATCTGTTTCCCACGACACCAATCCTCGTACACTCCCCACTTACAGTCGTAAATGCCGGCGGTGGATGCTCTAACTGTCTTGCAGAGATGCCTGGTAACTGCTCCAGAAATCTGTTTGCTCTCGTAGTCCACGCTTGATAAGTTCCACGCGAAACAGATGTATTCGTTTCGGCTGGCTGTTGAAAAATGTCTGACCTGGAGCTGGCGCAACAGCCGGGCCAGAGGTGGGATTTCCCGTGGAATGTCCACTAACAATCTCAGCAAAGTGGGAAGCCACGGTTGGTAAACTGCAGAGGCGCTACCAACACCATTCGGACACTTGTTCGAATGCAGTAGAACCACCCGCTGCATCATGGCAGTCGGAGGAAAAGCGTGCACTCAGCGATTTGGACTGACATGACCATCTGGAACTGGGAACACAAATGCTGCCAGCTTGTGGATGTGTCGAGTTGCAAACAGGTCCAGCTCTGGAGTATACCAAATGAAGAACATTTGGCTCACTACGCTTGGTGTGCAGGGACCACTCTGTGCCTCTCACCTGCTCTTTTCTTAACAGCCAGCTGTCTGCTAGAATGTTCAGCAGACCGTGAATGTGCCTCACCAACAGGGTAATGCCTTCTTGCTGTCACCCAAGTAGGATCTCACATGTCAGGTGGAACATGGCTGGAAACCGAGTCCCCCTGGCTTCACAGATATATAGGCCACGGATTCTTTTGAAGTGTTGTCTGAGTGGACCATCACTACTTGGTTCCTCAACGTGGGCAAAAAATGATGGATTGCCCTTTGAATAGCCAGCAGTTCCAATTCGTTCACGTGGCGTTTCGACTCCTCTGCTAGCCACAGGTGTGAATTAAGCTGGCTGCACTCCGCAGTGGGCTCCCCACCCATGGCTCGAGGAGTTTTTGAAGATGGGTGACTGAGGGATGGGCGCATGAAGCGGTCTCCCCTGAAGGACGTTGCTAGGTTTGGCCCACCATTTCAAGGAATGGGTCCAGAAAGGCGTGATCCAGCACAATCCTCAATCTGACAACTTGGCTTGGCTTGGCCACCAGTGAGCAAGCAGTTACAATTGAAGGGGCCGATATTTCAGATGTAACAGATTCGGCATTGATTCTCCTCTAATCCATAAAAAGGGACAGACGACCACCCACTGGAATATTTGCAAGTGGTAGGTCTGTTAAGAGAGATGTGGGACAGGGGAAGGCCACCACCCTGTCCAGTCAGTAGTTTTTGGGGCCTCATTTGCTCTTCTTTGCGGGACCCCCTGGGATTTGGCGGCTTGCACGCTTCCCAGGAGCCGTGCCGCTGGATAACTCTGAAGTTGGGTGACGAGAACCGTGAGACCTGGCTGGCCGAGTCTGGAACTTCGTCGAGTGAGTGTGCTCTTGCTGCCCTGTGGAAGTCGAGGCAGCATGGGCTCTTCTGTTGGAAACAGACTGAGATATTTTATTTTGTTCTGTCCACTCTTTAGCGACAGGCGTAATTTGACCTGCGAACAAGGAAGATCAGTAGTCCTTGGTATGGTGCACAGGTAATTCTTCATCTGCTGATCTCCTGCTACTTTAGACTTGGCTAGAAAGCAATCTCTCCTTGCCAAAATTACATTGCCCAACAGCTTGGATTCGATATTGGCTAAATGGGACAAGGCCCTAGCCTGAGACAATTTCAGATTGAGCAGCATGTGTGCACGAGGTGACAGCGACTCTGCACTTACTTGACCCACCTCTGACAGAAGCTGCTGCAGGAGCTTAGTAGAAGCAACATAAAAGTGCTCAATGTATGATAACACACTCAATGAGCTTCTCACCAAGGCTTCCATGACTTTGAACTCAGAAGCCTTGACCGTGACGCAAGATTCTGCGGAGCCCAATAGATGGTGATTAGCATCCAGCACTTGAGGGCACGCCTCTACCACTTGGTCATGGAGGCGGTATGATGCTGCTTGGAAAATCTGGGAGCGGGGTCATCCCTTGAAGAACCCATGTTGCCTTAGCTTCTCCCTCAAAGATAGAACCAGAGCATAATTCTCTTTAATCTGTCTCTGCGTCTCAGCAAGGATCAATTGAAGAGATGGGTCCTCAACCCTTGAATGGTCCATTGAACTCGGTTGTGATCCTATACCGAGAGCTCAAACACCTCTCCTGATTCCAAGCAGGGAGAAATGTCAAAAATAATCATCAGAATCTACAAAATCGCTGATGAAAATCTAGAAAATATCCAGATAATAACGTAGTTGAAGTGAAAATAGCAAAAACACTTAAACTACAACGGTAATAACCGCTAACGCCTGGTGCAGTATTTAAATTTCTCGTTCATTATTAGCAAACTCGTGAAGATAAATCCCGATAATTCACGAGCAAAAAGTGCGTTAACCTCTAAATATAAGCTATTTAAACAATAAGTTAAAAGGGCAATATTCAGTGAGAAACCTGTAAATTTTACCAATGGCATTAGAAAATCATATATTTACCTTACAACTTGAAGCTTGGCCATTACAGAAGCAAGCTGCTGAAACAAGCCAGTCGTCTATAGTGAAGTACAAACTTTGCTTAATCTGTATAGGTGCAGTTGAAGCATTAAACTGTGCTGGTGTAATATAGGTCACTAGCTGAAGCTGAATATTTGTTGCAAGAAAAAATGTCTGATTTTGATGACTTTCTTTGATCGCCTTTGCTGTTGTTGGATCTTTCATGGGTGCATACTCAATCTAGACAAAAAAATATGGTCATTTTATAAGTTACAGGTCAAATTTAATTTTGGCTCATTTTATTCTCGACACAGGTTAAATTTTTAACCTACAATCCAATATAACTGGTTGAGAATTTTTTGCAGAGATTACTGATCTTAATTCGTTAGCAGTTTACCACTCAGATCAAAAACATTCATTCTAAAATAACCCATGCATTCCAAAAGATTGACTCTCTTAATCTCGATAGTGCTCCTTCCTTTCAAAATGTCTACAAGGATCCGCCGCTCTCTCCGACTAACCAGGTAAAGCAGTTGCCCATTTTATTACGTACCTCTACCACACCCATCCATGTATTACCCAAATTTCTTATTTAGAACCATTTGCCATTTATAAGTAATACCATGACCCTGAGGGATATTAGTGATTAAATGTCCCCGAAGCCGAGGGAGGTTTAGTGGAAGTCCCGAGGCCGTAGGCCGAGGGACTTTTACTAAACCTCCCGAGGCTGAGGGGACATTTAATCACTAATATCCCGAAGAAGTCATGGTATTACTTTGTAATACCATGATCACCGAGGAAATAAACGAAAATATACTTCGCTGTTTGTTCATCCAAAACTTGAAAATATTATACAATTCTTTTACCAATTGTGCGTAACCCTGTTCTCTGGGGGCTTTCGAAAATAGATTTCTTTGTTATATACTTACAATGAACAAGTATTTATAGGTTGTTAATCAATTCGAAAGCTAAATTGTTTTTCATAATGCTTTCTTTGCTTCGTCATGCTCATGCGCAAAATAGAATGCATAGATCCCACACGCGTAAGAGTGTGCAGTGGTAAGAGGTGTCGGTGCGTTAGAAAGTTACAGAGTTTCGGGACAGCGTGCAAAGTTGTCCTGATCGTCCCGATGATTGATATATGAGGGACAACCACTCATGAATAACATGAGGGACGATTAGTTCTAATCGTCCCTCATTAATTATGGATGAGGGACGATTAGTTCTAATCATCCCTCATTCATAATTAATGAGGGAATATTAGAACTAATTTTCCCTCTTTCTATTCATGAGGGAGGGATGTTAGCGATTAAACGTCCCTCCAAAAACAATAGATCCCGAGGTGATCATGGTATTACTTCGTAAATTGTTTCTATTAGAAGGACAGGCAAAATGCATATTGGATATATAGTGTCGACCACAGTGTTTGCATTGCTCAACACATGTTTGGGTCAGCTGATTGATGTTGATGTTTGGTGTTGATGTCCATTGGTGTCTGTCACTTATACCAAAAGTCTGTTGAAGTTTCGAAATTGTCTTCGTACGACGTACACGATTTGGTTGAAATAATTTGTTGACAAATCTTGTCATTTTGAAGGTCTATATAAACTTAGATCTAGTAGTATCAGTAGCCGACACGAAAGCTATGCTACTTCGGCTACTGTGCACAAACTTTATATGTTCTATAAATTTCTATTTGTTGATTATTCTGGTATATGTATATTAATAATTATTATAAAAAATCTGTAAATATGGTGCAAAATCAATAAAAAAGTCTAAAGTCTAAAAAAAACTCTAGACATAAACAAGACGTTCTATGAAGCGAAAACTGTGATTGAAATGTTCTGCAAACTCGCACGAATTTTTGTTTGTTTTAATTGCAGATTTATGGTTACGGAACCTGACCTTAAATTGCGTTGAAGTAGAACCAACGTATTGTAAACTGCACTTCAGTAATACAGTGAGCGATATAAATGACATTGCTTGAAGTGCAACTAAGTTCCTCTTTAATCTTATAAATTAGTCCTGTAGCTAGCTGTACTTGGAAAAATATCGGATTCCATCAGGAAATTGGAACAGAGATCGCAGTTTTTAGCCGTACATTTATAGCACCTAGCTTTCTCAACTGTGAAATTCGATTTTTATTTCGATGGTGTCAGGATTTTTGTTCTCCTATAAGCTGGCATAATAGATGATTTATTTGGGGAAAAATGTTTTAAGAATCGGCGAGGATTCTAAAAAGTGAATATTAGATTTAATGATATCGGAAATACCGTATTGGGTAATCTACGGTTAAGCTAAGAACCAGGGGAAACACTTTTGTGACGAGGGAAATTTACTGGATCCAGATTAAAAACGTCTGCGAGGAGGCTTCTAGTTTATACTAAAAGAGAATCGATTTCGCTAATTGATAAAAACAGTCCATTTTACAAGCTGCATTAAAATTTATGGAAATAAAAGCCCTCTTATGTGGTTACAGGTAAAATGATCAAAAACAATAGTATTGTTTTTGATTATTTTACCTGTAACCACAAGTCCTCTTTGAGGGCTTTTATTACCATAGATTTTAATGCAGCTTGTAAATGGATTGTTTAGTCGAGAGAAAAGATAACAAAACTGTAGAAATATGTGTAATGACTAAAACCATGGCAGAAGTAGAGTGATTGCACTTAATCCGTGAAATTGACTAGCTGAATAATGCAAAGTAGCGCTATTAAAAAATTATAGAAAACAAATAATTTTTTACTATTAGTTAGTATTAATTACTTTGATTATATTTCACAGTTTAACTGTGCTTGCTCTAAGATTACAAAATTATTCACATAAAATTAATTTGAAGTAATTAAATACAGTTCATGAAAAATAAACATGAAAGAAAAAGCACACACATGCAAGTTCATTGTCACAAAATCAAAATTTCAAGCTTTCATGAGGATTCTGCGCACCTTGCGTGACATCACCGTGACATTTCAAACTTTAAAACAACAAAAGCAAGATCAGTACGCCTCAATCGAGAGGTAGTAAAAGTTTCCAAAACTCTATATAGACATCCCCAAGGACACACAAAGGCTCCATTCAAGAAAGGTAAATTTAATTTGAATATTTCTATCGAAAATATTTAATTGAATAAAACCCAGTTCACTCACCCAGACTTAAACCTAAGAGTAAACACGTCGAGGTTTCAAACCTAATCAGCAGTGAAATTAATGGCAGGAATGCAAAGAAATATAGGAAACTTAGAAAAAACTATTTTGTATTTTAAAATGCTAACTAGTGTAAAACCAACAATCGTCAGTGCGATCGACGAATGCCGTGATCCAAACTACAAACGGTCCAGATGGAAATTCTTAACAAACATTACAGAAATCTGCAAAATCATAAATCGAAAAGGACTTGTGTACATCGCCGAAAACTACATCTGGCTGTGTAGGCAAAATAGCACAAGATTATTTCATTCAAAGTAGTATAAACTCACCCATGTAATCAAGCTCTCAATCGGTTAGTAATGCCCATGCTTGCATGACGTCTCTCAGTTCGTTCAGAATGCCTTCGTAAACCCAATGTTTATCAAAAAAACTTGCAAAAACTTTCACTCACTAGCAGAAATATTCATATAATAATTGCAACTATTGACTATAAATGGCAAATATTTCTTAAAATACATCACATAATCAAACAACTAGCGTTGGGTTTCCTGTCTCTTTCGGGACATCTTCGTAAACACCATATTTATCGAAAAATGTGTAGCACAGTTCACATAGATGAAGATATTTATATAAGAAAGAGCAATAATGGAGAATGAAAAGACGATATTTCTTGAAGTGAATTAAATTTCAATCATTAAAATCGACTAAAACTGACTAAGTCAATTCCGAATTGACGAGTCAATTCCGAATGCCTGCCGAAACTGAAACTGCATGAAACTGAAACTGTTTTAATTGCACACTTTTGATTGAGATTGAAATAGACATATAAGATAATAGACATATAAGATAATTAATTGTATTTAAAATGATAATGAATTGTAATTTGTCTTTATTTTCTAGCAATTTCAAGTAATCAATAAAGCAAGAAAAAAACCCGGAAGCTTACCTGTTTGCTAAGGATGTTTACATCGATTCGAAAACACTCAACAGCCAAACCATTTCTTCGATTACTTGCTGTTACCGGCATGTTAAAAAACTTTGTACAATTTGTAGCATGATAGTTTACAGGTATAAACGTTGTGCCATAGTCTATGGATTTAGCAAAGTACATAGCGTCAGGGACTTCGTACATGAACGTCACAACTGAACGATGCAGCATCAGTGTAGTCCCAAAGTCTATCTGTAAATAAACTGGTCGAATAAAGTTTACAGATTTCCAGAAAGTGTTTGAAAATACTGCATCGATAACATTAGATGCTGGGTGACTTTTGTCTTTAACTGAAGCATCACAGACACGGAGGCACGATGGATCTAATGATAGACAGTAGTTCTCGGGACTATTGAGACCACAAGTTGAACTTGCATTCACCACGAATGTACTTTCTACATCTGTAGGAGCAGGAAAACATGGCCCAGTACTACAGTCTTGCTGGCTGAATGTCAGGGCAATTAAGCTCGATAACAGTAGAGACTCGAAGAAATTTGACATTGACAGAACGACCATTTTGTCCGATATAAACGCTGGCTTGATCAATACTGTGTAATTTATGCGCGTTTACTGTCGATGTTCAGACCACATACGCAGTTATTTGTAAATTGTGGCACTCTTCGAGGATTACACGAAAAGGAATTGCGTGAACGATGGATATTTGATGAAAATAAACCCAAAGATTGCAGTTTTGTGCGTTCAGCAATTTAAAGTGGCTAAAACAGTTTTCTCGTTAACACACTTTCACTTTCATTTCCAGAAAGTGATCTGATAAGGCCTGTTGCTTCCGCTTGATCGGTGTTACCTTGGCAACGATCAACAAACAAAAAACGCGGAAATAGTTCTCTGGAATTCAAGCAGCTCTAAAAAAGTGACAATACAGCAATAAACTACACACCAAAGCAGAGAAAAATAGGACATAATTAAAACTTTTTTACCAAGCTCATTTCGAATCAATTACATGATTTTTTGAATCGAAGGTCTGTTTTTTGTTCTTAAAGCTTACAGCGAAAATCGTTTCATCACGACCTCCAATGTCGATAAGATTTTGGTCTTTTCTGATCGGCCCATCATTCTTGAGGGCGGATCTTTCACGGACTCGTTCAGTGATTGGTTGATTTGAAAGAAGCTCCGCCCCCAAACTGATTGACGGTTCAGAAAAACCCAAAATCCAAACAAAATTTGTAATTTGCTCGTCGCGATGCAACGATTTTGGCTGTAAGCGACGTACATGTTAGCTTAATGTTAGCTGACTCATTTTTGCAGGATAAATAAAGTATCATTATTATTATTAGAGCAAGCTTCAGTGTTTTTGGGAAAACGCTAAAACACTGCTGGACATTTTCCAATGCAAGTGTTGACTTAGTTGTCAAAAAATAAGAGTCAACTTATTAATTCACGGTACGGAAATCGATTATTTTTATTAGGTACTTCAGGTAAACTTTTAGCACAGTTTCACTTTCGCGTCAGTTTCAAACTTATCTCGAAAAACACTTCAGAATTGAGTGTCATATTCCTATGGTCTACTTAACAATGTATTTGCAATAATTGTAACATTTCCAAGGTTTTCTTGATGAAGAGTAACATTTTTAAATCGAACGCCAAATTAAATTAAAGATGACGTACTTGGTCGAAACAGAAAACTCGCTCAGAAACTGCCAACTCATCGCGTTGTATCTTGGAACAAATCCTTTTGTGCATGTCTGAAACACTTGCATGACGAGCCTAAAACAACCTCATGTTTCCGATTAAAGAGCTTTTTAAAAACGTAATAAAGAACATTGCCTTTTCTGAGAAAATATCAAAAATAAGTCGGTGAACTAAACACTACACCATTCAGACTCCTGCATAAAACTAAAGACAAAACTAAAAGGCCATCTTAAGCAATAGTCTCATTGTGAGGGAGCGTGAGGAGGAAGCGGAAATCAAACAATAAGCCTGTGATTTATACCAATTCATAATTTCAATTTGTGCAGGCTGGGGATTATAATATCATGGGGGAGGAGGGACAGGGAATGTTGGCAAAGTGAGAAAATAGCTTCATTTATGTTTAGTCCACTTGTAATAAATTATGTTATATCAGGGCTCCATTTAAACTAGCTAGATTGGATGTACCTGTATAGATATTGACTTAAAAAAACATGTTTTGACTTCCTTCCGTGACCAGATGAACACAACTGAATATTAATATCTTATTTGGCCCCTTAGTTTAAACTGCGGTTGTAGCTGGAGTTTAATTCGGAACTAACTCTGATAAAATGATCAACGGCATCAACAATTTCCATTCAAATGAGTCAATACGGGATTTTAACTGTTTTAAAGAAAGCTTGGTCATGCAACAAATTGAATGCGTTATTACACAGCGTATTTACATTGCAAAACCGCGAAAGAAATCAAGTGAAGCTACACACTGCAAATTGTTTGTTTTGACTCGTTTTCTTTCTTTTCTTTTTCACGTGCCAAATAAAATGATCAAATGTGCCTTGTTATTTCTCTCGTTCAGGCTTGATAGATTAAATACTGCTGTCTCTCATGGGATTTCAGCATGCAATAATCCCAATTAATCCATAATACAAAATTCTATTGACCATGTGAAATTAAAATGTTTGGGCTGAAAAATTGAGGAATCAGAGAATCACGAATGACCGATGGTTGCTAAAAAAGAAGCCGTCATGTTAGTTCTCAAATCAACCAAAAACAGCCTTTGTGAAACGGATTTTTGACGAGCGCCTCGCGCTTACAAAGACCCGAACACACAATGCAACATTTTCCGCTATTGAACATTGCGCGCAACATTGGAGCATTGCAAATGTTCATGTTGCGCGCGACGTTGCAAAACCTTTTACAGGGATGTCAGCCTATCGTGTATTCAGGCCTTAAGATCTGGAGCTAGATTTTTTTAAAATATCCCAAATCAAATATATAGCAGCCATTCCAAACTCCTTTACTACAAACTTTTCACATGCAGAGTGGCTTGCGCTTTGCGCTTTCAAGAGCTCGCTCAAATAATTATGTTCTAATTCTAAATCTGAGCTACAAAGGAGCCAAAGGGAAATTTGTAGCCCAAAGCTTTGTGGAGTGATTCACTTCTTGTACCACAAGAGCATAGCATTTCTAATATATCTGCACGAGAATACTCGTGTTAGGCTACAGTTTTCCAGTAATTAATTCATTAGCCTCAATTTATTTTTGAGTTTAAGCATTTTAAGTGTTGTAGCCGTAGCCGTTTGGAGTTTGTGCATTGTTCTTGGGTGACACATCCTCTTTCATGTCTTTCACTGTAACCAAAATAGACCAACGTAGGATTTCGCTTTGACTCCAAATCTGAAGTAAACAGGAAATTATATTTAGTTGACATGTTATATGAGGACTGTCAATATTTGTCACACTTGCACATTAACTAAGCTAGTCTTTGTACAAACTAGTGGGGGGTACGACTCAGTGTTAATTGGAAAGTACAGCCCTAAGTAAGGAAAGTGGTCGAGTAAGGAATTCCTTCTGATAGCCACTTCGACTAAGGAAAGTTTTTTTTCTGGTTGGCCTGGCTCTACCCTGCCTTGTAGTACCAACTCTCACATAGCTTGTAATTAGCTACTGTACAAAGTACAATAAACGAGTTGGCAGAGCAAGACGACCCCTAGAAAGTTTCTCGTAACACTCGATGCACTCACCTGTACCTAAACTTTTGAGCGCTTCGTGCACGTATTTGCATGATTAAAAGTAATATCATCCATCCTAGTGCTCAATGGGCCTAGTAAATATTTAGAAGTATACAATGTGATCATTAACTTTGAATGAATGATGAGCTCGTGCGCTCTCGACCAATCAGACTCACTCTAAAAATAGCATCAAACGGGGCATATCAATTGTACAAAGACCTATCACGCGCGATTCTTTCTCTTACCTTTTGAGAGTGCTTAAGGAAACAAGATACTGGATATTAACATTCCCTGGCTCTATTCACACAGTCTGTTTGCGTGCTATATTTTATTCACTGAAACGTTCGCTGCTCACCGAAAAGGGTATATTTCATGCAAACTCTGTATCGCCAGTTGTCGGGTCCGTGCCTTAGGTCTGAATCGAAACGTCGCTGAACACGTCGCTGAGAGGGGAGGGGAGGGAAAGGGACGGGCGTTGCTTGTTGATTATCAACATAGAATTTATTATCTCTACAACATCACTACTAACCGTGGTTTTCACGGAAACATTTTATTTACTAACAAAATTTAATTGTACCTAACATGCACTAGTTTATTATACTTTAACTTAATGTAACTCCCTGAGTCCGATATCATAGAACATATACGGTACATGAGAAATCTTTTAATCAATTCAGGGAGGCCGTGTAACACAAAGCATTTACAGGTGATTAATACTGATTTACATGTTAGCAATCGTAGTTTGTAGTGTTCACCCACTTATATTCTTTATCACTTTAGCACGCTAAAACTTGGTATTCATGTAATAGCTACGTACGATCGCAGAAAAAGGGATTTAGTGATCGCAGTAATCAAATTAAAACCAACTCTAGTGCTTGCTGCACTTCATCAGGGAGCTAGAGATAGTGTTCTATGATAGATACGTTTCTATATGTTCGCTGAACACAGTTTTTAGAGATCGTATCAATTGCAGCTTCCATGGAAACATCTCACAGAACAAATATTTTACTGATGTTAACTCGGATGGCCACACAGAGGAAACCAAAGCAAAATTCCCTTAGCTTCAACTTTCATTTCAGCCGCGTGCGAAGGAAGATGCATTTTTTTTCTTCACATTTTTAGAGAAGAAAAAACATGAATTCTGCTCGTGTTTAGAGTTGTTTTACTAAATTTTATACTTTGCGTCACCTTTTTTATGACCTTGTTAACGCCTTGAATTTTTGTCTATTTTCCCCCAAAAGGTATTCAAGCTCTAGAACTTTATATAGCCTTATCAAACTCATTAATAATTCATTAGAAAACACAATGGAAATCACTACCGTAACGTAGATCTTTATATCGGATAAAGATTTTTGTTCATTTGCATAAACTTTAACTTGGATTTTCTAAGCCAAAAGTAGTCAAACTTGGAAAATTCTGGTCCAATATGATAATTGACAACTAGACGTTTGATAAGTTCGGCTCGGATCTTTATCCACCGATATAACACGCTCTCTCGTTCTTTATACATTACTTCAAATAATTTTCACGGCAAGCTAGCGGATCGGATGGCGACAGTTTGTTACTTATGTCAAAGAAAGATTTTTCCCGTTTGTTAATTATCAAAAATCATGTGTATTTCTTCTCTCCTTGTTTTTGTTTGTTTTGCCTTTTTTTTGGGGGGGGGGGGGGGGTGCAACTACCGCTTAGTCCATCATTTGCAGCTTTTCAAGTGTTCCGAAGTTTGTTCACCTCATCATGAAGATTGGTGAGATTTTGGCGAAATTTCGAAATATTGCGAGTGGCATTGAGGTGTATATTGCTAATTTAAAGTTATAGTTCATCAGATTTTGTAACACAGTGAATATGATTAACCATTCTTTGACCATCAAAACATCCAGTGTTTGATGACACTTGGCTGTTTAGTCAGTTCAGAAGTAGTAAGGCTAAGCTATTGTAGGTTTCTCAAGCTCAAGTTTAAGAAAAAGCGTATTGTCTACAACATAGTTTTCTGTGGCTAACGCTTCATGAGATGCAAATTTACTGGGTCCTCTCCCAAGATTTTCATCTGTTGTTGGCCTTTGAAAGTTTTTCATAGATTGATCAGGGATTAATATATATACCATATTTGTACGCTGCGAAGGATTTGGTTTCTGATCTATGAGGATGAACTTGATTTTCCAATGAAAAGGCCAGGTTAAATAGCCATCATACTCCCCACGCATGACAATCAAAAACACTGATACGTGGGTACCCTGACCAACACCATTGCCATTGGGAGCTAAGTTTAGTTTCAGTCTATATCCATACCTGTGCGTATAGAATGGCTCACTGTAAAATTGGATATCACGACCTGACTGCTTTGCTGTCTCTAGTTGTTGACTAAAGTCCTTTATCTTCCAGATATAACTGTAATGCATGTCATCGTCTTTGGTCATTGTTTGTGGGTTCCTATCTAAATGTCGAGGTTTCTCAAGCTCAACTTTCACAAAAATTATATCATCTACAATATACTGTTCGGTGGCTAATGCTTCATGAGATGCAAATTTAGGTAATCCACATACAGTGTTGTCATCTTTTGTTTTCTTTGAAAAATTACGTTTAACGGATTCATCTGAAGGGAGAAAACTGCACCCAAGATTTTTCTGTTGTGCAGGATTTGACTTCTGATCCATGAGGACGAAACTGACTTGCCAATTAAAAGGCCAGGTTAACAAGGAGTCAATCTCCCCACACATCACAATCAGGTATATACGTGGGTACCCTTGCCAGCATCATGTCCATTTGGATATAGCTGTAGCTTCAGTTTGTATCCATGTCTGTGGGTATAGAATGGCTCGCTATAAAGTACAATATCATGACCTGACTGCTCTGCCGCTTTCTCTAGTTGTTGACTAAAGTTATTCACTTTCCAGACAAAGCTGTAATAATTTTCATCATTTGTAGTCATTAGTAAGGGATTTCCATCCAACTTTTTCTGAATGCCATCTATAGCGTTGGCAGGGAGCATTTGCATTTTCATCTCATCCAACTCTTTTTGAATGTCTTCGAGAGCGTTGGCAGGGAGCATTTGCATTTTTATCTCACCCATCTCTTTTTGCATGCCTTCCATAGCGTTGCAGGTAGGTAGCATTTGTATTCTCATATCATCACTCTCTTTTCGAATGCCTTCGATAGTAAGGGGTATTTGCATTTTCATCTCATCCATCTCTTTTCGCATCCGTTCGATAGCGTTGGTAGGGGACAATTGCATTTTCATCTCATCCATCTCTTTTCGAATGCCTTCGATAGCGTTGGTAGAGAGCATTTGCATTTTCATCTCATCCATCTCTTTTCGAATGACTTCAAAAACTTTTTCAGGGGGCATATTCTTCTTCATTTCGTCCATCTGTTTTTGCATACTCTCAAGAGCGATCGTTGTCTGGTTTTGAATTGACGAAATCTTTTCCATCGCCATGGTAAGGTGTTGTTTTACACTGGTTTCAAGGTGATCATTTAAAAGCTTTCTTTGTACCTTAAAACATCATAAAGGACTTTGTAAGTGTAGCCTCAGACTAAACAAGAAATTTAGATGGTGAAATGTGGAAATATAAAAGAATTATTAAAAGGTGGTCAGTTTCATGAAAGTTGGGTTAGTCTAATTCTCTTACAGTAAAGTCACATCCAATGTTTTGATAACTACACTGTACAATGGCCAGCGGACACACAGTGGATGTATGACTTGAAACCTGATAAGAAATAAAAACCGTTAAAAAAAAAAAAACATTGAAAACTTTTTAATTTTTAAATTGCAGACATAACGGGAAATTAAACATGCCAACTAAAAATACATCAATTTCAAGGGTTGTTCTAAACAATATTAATGTCTTTCATGATACTCAAGGTATATTCTAGACTAGAGCAGTCTTACTGTTTTTGCTCCGCATTTCCCTCGTCCACGTCAGTATTTTAAAAACTTGGGGTCTTTACTGAATCTGAGGAAAAGTTGGACTGCTCGCAGTCTTGTATATTCCAAAAAAACTGTCATGTGCAATCCATCCGTACAGCCACCCCGTTAATATGTTCAACCCGCTATTACGATCACCTCATTTTGCCCCGACAACTTGAGATCGAACTGAATCTCTTATAGAAAATACTCAGTTATAATACGATCACCCGCTATTACGATCACCTCATTTTGCCCCGAACAATGAAGAGATCGCACTTAATCTCTTGTAGAAATACCAGATTAATACGCTCACCCCACTAGATACCTGTTCTCTTTTGATTGTCTCCCCACATTCATTTGGGCAGCTTACAGGACATTGTGGACATTCACCGCTATGTACCTTTGGTTGACAAACATAAATTATTATATTGATATAACTTTCTTATAATTCAGCAAGAATCGTAAGCTTGATAAGCTATGCGTGGCGCTTATTCAAAAAGTGACCTTGTTCCGCTCCAGGACAGGTGCATCACGGTGCACGGCGTGGAAGCCTATTTGCACAAATCAAAAAATTCCATTTGGAACCATTCAAAAAAATTAAATTTGAAGGTATCTTTGTTCGTACCTAAGGAACCATAGTACTCTATGGAATACAATTGAGTGCACTATGTACAACATAATTCTGCATGCCATTTTGAATCCATAGTGACAAAGGCGACAAAATGATGGTTAAGTTTACTGAAATCATTTTTCTATATTTCATAAAACTGTTCTTTATTAAAAAAACTTTGTGAAATTTACCTCCAATAAAAAAGACATTACAGCAATCTTGCAGTGAGGGCATGTCACATTCCTGAACAAACATTCATCTTGTAGGTGTCCAACCATTTCATGACGAGGTTTTCTAATACCACAGATTTTGTTAACACAGTCCACAATTTTAAAATCGCATGTCTTTTCGTGGTTCTGTGCGATAGAAACATTTTAAGCATACGTGTGAATCCATGTAAATTTTTGCTGCTACTATCACTGCCACTGCTATTATATTTCTACTGTTTCTTTACTGCTACTATTTTAATACTTTGATGTTTCTACAATCTACAATAATTCTATTACAGCTGCTATTTTTAGTTTCTCAGTGTGTGTACCTCAATATCTCGTAGTTCTCCTCGCCATTTGCAAGCTTGTTCTGGACACTTTATCATGAGTAACAAAATTCTTCGGTTCATTGCTTTATCTTCAAACACCTAATTTGAATGCAATAAATACTATATTTTGAATACTATAAAAGTATTTATGAATTTAATGTGTTTTGTATATTTTATTGGTTTCATATTGTACAAGTTCTATACGACAATAGTGCAAAGTGTGTTGAATTCACGACCATGCAACTTACATCTTGTGGAGTAAGAGGTTCCTCGTCTTCTGGACATTGTGGATTCCTAATTGAACATAAAAAAGGCTTTTAAAAATATCGTACCCCTCTAATGAAATAGAACACCTTTCAATCAATTGCAATTTATAACATGTCTTCCATAAAGATTTGTCTGCACCTAGATTGTGCGCTAAGTGAGTCAGCTTTTGATTCGTAGATATGCATGTCGCTGTGTTTATATGACGCACATAAATTTACTTTTAATCTCGGGCGTTTTTGAGGAGCATATGAAGAATGACGAATTTACAGTTAAGAGATGTAATTCAGTGTTTCATTCGTAAACACGTTGTAAAAGCATAACTGTGATTTGTGATCAGAGAAAAATGAGAAGAGCTAATATGGTATGGCGTCGGCCGAGTAAATCGTTATAGCAGGTCACCTAGAACCCCTATCTTTTCCTAACTTACCCTCCCCTCCCATCCTTCTAAAAATTACTCCCTTGATGCCCAAGGGTGTGGTGAGTTATATTCAGCATCTTTCTCTTATTGTTTAAATCGTACTTTTAATTAAAATTAATTAAAATTATTGGATTATCGTTGGATATGTTGAGGGTAAGCGAGCGCAAAAATATTCAATGGTAATTAAACTTGCATGTTATTAAGATTTCAGTCAAGCATTTTGAGTTCGAAGTCGACCTAGACTATAGTTTATTTGCTGCAAGGCAGTCAAAAGAATCGATAACTTCAGAGCTCAATGAACAACATTTGCTCTATTCAAGCACTGTTATTGACCAAAAAAGCTGGTTAAATTCTTAAGCTTACCTCTTGATTGCCTCTTGTAAACATTCTTTACAGAACTGATGTCCACACCTGGCCGTCTGTACAGGATTTTTCATTACAAGTTGGCATATAACGCAAATGTAGTCGTCAGGTACGTCCTGAACGAGCTCATAGTCAGTATCCAGATGGCATTGCAGTGTTATAAGCCATTTTAGAACGAGAAACCTCCGAATGTAGCTCTTCCTGCTTTGTATTTAATCGAAGTTAAGCCCTTTCGAATCATGGAATTTGACTTAGCAGGATTACAAGACAAGCTCCAAAAAATATAAAAGATATTCATGCTACCTGGAAAAGTTTTAACGTATTAACTCAGTAATCATGTGGTAGCTCTTCGGACTTCAATTCCTCGAAAGAGATTAACCAACGAACTCATAAATGTGAAAACCGCATTTATCCTGATCATGAATATTGTCGCGACTGTCAGCAGGGCACTATTAGAAATCGAAGAATGAAGGAAACAAAGAAAAGCAGTGAAGCAAAAGGAAAACAAACATTTGAGGAATCGTAAAATGTTTAAATGCTGGTTCACATGTATAATGTCCTGAGTATCATATTCATCACACAGGTGTGAAAGAAAGACAAGCATTGCTAATGAACAATACACTACTCAGTCTGCGTGTGTTGGTTGTACTTTATATGCTTGCGTCGCTAGTGAAAAGACGAGGAGATTTGATAACTTTGATAAGCCCTCGGCTTTTTGTCAGGTCTCCTCGCCATTTTAGCTGCATATTTAATTGTAAAATATATATGTGTATTATGAGCTAAAATGGTGTATAAATAAACACAGACAAACATGCACACAAAAAGACAAGCACTGTTAATGATCATTACACTAAGTCTGTGTATGCTGCTTGTGCTCATGCCTGCGTCATCTCAACTCGTGTGGACCAGGCTTATTTTATGCATGAGCTCAGTCAACGATATGAATGTAGAGGGTAGTATGTATGGACAAAAGTCTTGCTAACCAGAAATTTTATTGAAGCTTGATGACAGATTGGTTTGTTATGCAGGTCTGTGGGACTGCTAAATTCTTTCAACTACGTAATTGATGTCACTGATGAATAATCCGACTTCATCGATCCTGCGGCGCGTGGGAAGACGAGTTGGGGTTGATAGCTATAGGGGAGTGGGGAAAGAACTATCTCTTGAGCAGTGGTTGAGAGAAGTTTGTCACGTGCACTGACTGTAATGGCTTAAACATTTAGCGCCATTAAGGGGGTAAAATGAGCGCACCGTCGTCCTCGTGTATATTAGTCAATTTAAGAGTTTACGCGTAGGAGCTACCGACGTAAAAATGGGACTCATTACCTTCACCCTTAGATTAGGATTCTGGTGTAGAGAGGTTAAAAAAGTCTTTATGCTAGGGCCTTATTGACATCACAACATCCAGTACGTATTGACACTTGTCTGCTTAGTCAGTGAAAAAGACTTAGCTATTGTAGTTTTTCAAGCTCAAGTTTGAGAAAGAGGTTATCATCTACAAGATAGTTTTCTGTGGCTAGTACTTCATGAGACACAAAGTATGTGTATCCTTTTCCAGTGTCATCATAATTTGTTGTCTTTCTTGGAAAATCTGCCGGAGATTTATCAGGAGTGAAACCTATTTGAATATTCTTTCGCTGTAAAGGATTTGGTTTTTGATCCATGAGGATGAACTTGACTTTCCATTCAAAAGGCCAGGATAGTATGGAGTCAAAGTCACCAGGCATAATAATCATGTATACTGATACATGGGTACCCTTGCCAAGTCCATTGGGATCCAACCTCAGCTTCAGCTTGTACCCATATTTGTGAGTATAGAATGGCTCAGTGTGAAGTTGGATATCACGACCTGACTGCTTTGCTGTCTCTAGTTGCTGACCAAAGTCCTTTATCTTCCAAATATAACTGTAATGATTGTCCTCGTCTTTAGTCATTGTCGGTGGGTTTCTATCCAAATGTTGAGGTTTCTTAAGCTCAACTTTGACAAACATTACATTATCTACAATATACTGTTCAGAGGCTAATACTTCATGAGATACAAATTCACTGGTTCCCCACCCAATGTTATCATCTGTTGTTTTTCTTTGAAATTGTTGCCTTGACGATTCATCGTGAATGAGCATGTATTCAATGCTCTTCTGTTGTGAAGCATTTGGTTTCTGATCTATGAGTATGAACTTGATTTCCCAATCGAAAGGCCATGTTAATGCGGAGTCATAGTCACCAATCATGACAACCAGAGCTACTGTTACATGGGTACCCTTGCGAGGACCAACTCCATTGGGAAACAGCTTTAGTCTCAGCTTATAACCGCAATTGTGCGTATAGAATGTCTCGCTGAAAAGTTGGATATCACTGCCTGACTGTTTTGCTGTCTCTAGTTGTTGACTAAAGTCCTTTATCTTCCAGATATAACTGTAATGATAGTCATCATCCTTTGTCATTACTAAGGGATTTACATCCAAGTCCTTTTGAATGCTTGCAGTCTGGTTTTGTAGAGACAAAATCTTCTCCATCGCCATGGTAAGATGTTGTTTTACGTGCTTTTCAAGGTGATCATCCAAAAGCTTTCTTTGTACCTTAAGAAATCATAAAGGACTTATTGAGAGTTGCCTCTGACTGAACATCACATTAACATGGTGAATTGTGGAAATTGGAGTATCAAAAGAGAGTATCAAAACAGGATCACAAAAAGTTCGTGTAATTTTTTTTCTCACCGTAAAGTTACATCCAATGTTTTGATAACTGCATGATACAGTGGTCAGCGGGCACTTGGTAGATGTATGACTTGTAACCTGATATCAAATAAAAACTGTTTTGAAAAAATAACATTGAAAACTTCTAGCATTGCAGGGTCAAGCTAGGAGAAAATTTAATTTGCATGCCTTATTACAACAATTTCATGGCTTATTCTAAACAGTACTTTTCTTAAGACATAAGTCTGATATTCTTAAAGAATTACTCAGTAAGCGTAACTGTATATACTTCAAACATCCAGTCATTACAATATGACATGTACCTGTTCTCTTGTGATCGTCTCCCCACATTCATTCGGACAGCTTACAGGACATTGTGGACATTCACCGACATGCACCTTTGGTTGACACACACATGAATTATTATATTTGTGTAACTTTCTCATAAATGTTTCAGGTATCGTATACTCAATAAGCTACTCGCGGGGCTTATGAAGAAACAGAATTGTTCAACATGACCCCATGGAGCACAGGGGCTTATTTGTGCAAGGGGCCAATTAAATTACCGAAATTATTGCATCATGCAAAGTAATGAAATGCTTTTTATTCATAACTAAAGAAAACATTAGACTGCAAGCAGTCCCACTTTTCCCTCCAGGTCTTTACCCAGATACTTTGCCCAAATATAGAAAAGTGTTGATAGCTGTGCGAACGGCAATTTTTATTGGGAATTGTTCGATATATGGAGTGAAAATTACTGCATCAGTTTCTGGACGTTTGAGTCGATAGCAAAAAAAGTGAAAAAATGATGGCTAAGTGTCCTGAAATCATTTTTCTCTTATTTCGTAAAGACTCTTTAAAGTTTGTAATATTTACCTCCAACAAACAAAACTTGTACGTATTTTTGCAGTGAGGACATGCAACAATCCTGTACTGACATTCATCTTGTAAGTGTACAACCATTTCATGACGAGGTTTTCTAACGCCACAGATTTTGTTGTCGCAGTCCACAATTTTAAAATCGCATCGCTTTTCGTGGTTCTGTGTGATATAAACATTAATCATACCTGTGGATTCTTCTACATATTTTGCTGTTACTGCTACTATACGGCTGTTACTTCTAATGTCCATACTACTTCTTACTGATATTCAAATGCTTTAGTTTTTTGTCTGACTTCATCGCAGTGCTACTGCTATATTACCTCGATATCTCGTAGTTCCCCTCGCCATTTGCAAGCTTGGTTTGGGCACTTTATCATGATTGATAAAATTCTTCGGTTCATTGCTTTATCTTCAAATACCTAATTTAGATCCAATCAGAGTCATTAGCCGAAAAACAGAAAAAAAAAAACAGAAAAAAAAAACCAGAAAAAAACCAGACGCTCAAATTCAGTTAAAGCGCACACACTAAAACCATGAAACAACTTAGTAACTAATTAATGCTAAATAGTACCGAAATCCTTTGCTTCCCATTTATAATTAATTAGTCAGTGCTATTTTGAACTATTTAGCACTCTGTTTCATGCTTTTAAGGCCTAGCTCACAGCTCCCTCGTGTGTACCTACGATTAAAGTTTTGCTTCGTGGTCATGCTCCCTGATATTAAACTGGTTAAATATGAGGGAGCAAGCTCTGGGAAAAAAATTATTACATCTGTTACATGCAGCATGCTCCCTCGCTGGTTGTCCTAGTTGTCAATGCAAAATGACATGGAGCGTGTTGCTTTATTCAAGTCGACCTTTAGTGTTTGAGCTCTATAAAATTAAAGTGTTTATATAGATTCCATGTTTTGTTCTTACATTGGCCATGGTTTTCAAGCTTTATGTTTGTACAATATAATACAAAGTGTATTAATTCTACGACCATTCAACTTACGTCTTCTGGAGTAAGAGGTTCTCTGTCTTCTGGACATTTTGGATTTCTAATTGAATAAAAAACTGAATAGATAGAGATCAGATAGACTAGATAAGAGACAGCTAATATTAAAGAAATATAGCACAGGACACCGACAATTTTGAGTCATGTAGGATATTTAGACTATTTAGTATAAATGACTCGCTCTGGGAAGCGATACGTTTTTCGAATGAGGAAATTATATTGTCCTTCAGTAGCATTTGGAAGTAATAAAGCCAGGGTTGAGGCCATACACTACTATACACTACACGTTCTTTAATAAATTTAAGGTGGCTCGACCCCATAATTTTACATGAACACCTTCCAATTTTGGAACTCTCATGGCTAATAACAGATTGACTTCAATTTCATATCCATTATCACACATTAGTTACACATAGACTGAAAAGCAATACTGAATGTGTTTTGGGGAGATCGGGTGGAATATCACGTGATAATGACGTCAAATGGGTTTTAGCTTCGGGTCGAATTTTGGCTCTCAAATGCATTTGCTAAGGAAATGCTCGATGCTTCATATATTTTGGATGTTTGCCTTCCTCTGAAAGAATTAAGTCTCACTAAAATCTAGAAGACGGATTTGGAAATATTTTAGGTCCTTTAAATTAAGGGTATAATTTATGAAAAAATAAAAATAAAGACCACACTCCCCTTGGCAAATTTTACTACTTCTTGGATATTTATTTACCCCCAAAATCGCACTTCATGGAAATTTTAAAAACTGGCCTGGAAGGATATAAGCAACGCCATTTCGTCAAAGTGAATGATATGTGAATGAAGGCTAAATACAGATATTTATTGTATACCAACTGCACTACCCCGTAAGAGTTGTGCGGTTCTATTGGCTTGCTATTTCCGGCTTTGGACCCGAACAATATCAGGGTCGTAACCAAGTGGGGTGCGCTGAGACGCGAAACGGAGATCCAGGGCCAACCTATGGTGAATGTACACCCCCTGTAGAAGCGAAAGGTCCGCTTATCTACAATCATGATCCCTGTCTTCCCCTCGAAATATCACTAAACATTTCGTGACCTTCATGAATACTTCTTGAAATCAATAAACTAGCATTTGACATGATAAATTTAAGGGAAAAAGAATCGTTGCCTGGCGTACGTTTTTCAAATAATGAACCTTTAATTGCAAACCAAACAAATTCTATGTTTCGGCTTAGCTCATAGTTCGATGATAATTGCCGCTGGTCATACGTACTTTTGCTCTGTTGCTTCAAAAAATCATCTTCACATAGCCGAAGAGATTGAAATGTAAAGCGGAATGACATATTGCCCAGTCTTACGGGACGCGCGGCCGTATGAACACTGGGTTCTTGTTATGAAAATGGTCTTGCCCAAGAGATCAAACCGTACGTAAAGATTAGTGTTGCTGCTCGCCAGCCTGGGGCTCTTAGCAAAGAGCTTTTAATCAGTTATACGTAACAAAATTTCTCTTCTCTTTTAAGGAAGAAAAAACTAAAAACTACAGCAGATCAGAAAGAAGAAAGCTTTGACATTTATCCGCTTATCCAGAGTTTTTGTCAAGTCATGTCAAATCAGTCACCGTACTCATTATTTTTCAAATTTACTTCTAAAAATTAAAATTGAAATTACTCGCATTTTCATTTCTACACTAGTTTTTTAGCAACAAAGATTTAGAAAGATAATTGGAAAATCTTGACAATTTAGAGAACATTTTCACGATAAAAAGACGTCGGCTAATCAATAGACCATTTTACAGCCACATCTTGGTCAACCACAGCCTCAACAAGATTCAAGATTCAAGATTCAATTTTATTTGCATTTGAGTATATAACAAATTGTAATTACATAAAATACAAAACAATTTTAAGGACATTCTAGTGTCATGAGAGTGAAAAAGGAAAAGATATATAGTATTTAAAGGTAAAAAAAATAAGCGAAAATGCTGGAGAGCTGAAGTAACTAAAAGTTTTCAAGGCCAGCTCCCCAAAAGTTGACAATTGCTAAGAGGCGCTTCACTATAGTCATTGTATAGTCATTTACATGCGCAAGTTGGACTAGGCGCATGCAAATGGCTATGGCGTAAAGATAAATTATTATAAGTTGAAAATGGAAATTCTGAGAAAAACGTCAATTATTAGGATAATATTATAGTTAAGTATAAGATAGCAAACAGCCTGATTTTATTCTTTTCTTAAAAGTTTTCCTTGGCAATTTTTTTAGTTCATTATCTATTGAACTCCAAACTCTAGGTCCTGAGTATTTAAGAGAAAATTTTCCGTAGTTGGTAGAGACAGAGGATGTGTGAAAGTTTTGTGAGGAGTGACGTGTATAGTGTGAGTGGATTTCAGAGATCTTTTTAAAGTAATTTGAAAATGAGGATGGAAGTAGATTATTGGTGTAGTCAAACATGAACAAAGCTTTTTGAACATAGACTAAATCATTTAATTGTAAGATACCAAGCGATTTGAATAAAGGAGGAGCGTGTGTCCTTCTATCGGAAAAGGTCATAAGGCGGATCACTTTATTGTTCAAAACATTTAGTTGTTTCAAGTTTGTTTGATAAGCATTTCCCCAAATCATACAGCCATACTGTAAATATGGATAAATCAAAGAATAATAAACTTGTTTGAGGCTATCTCGGTCTAAGTAAAATCTAAGTTTTGATATGATTCCAGTGTTTTTAGATATCTTTTTGCAAATAGTGTTGATGTGCATTTTCCAATTGAGGTTTTGATCTAGTATTACCCCCAAATATTTAATTGAGTCAGCCTTTTCAAGAGTAGAGTTATCGATAATAATGTGTGGTATGTTTTCAGGAATCTTTCTTCTTCCAGACGAAAAGATGAGACATTTAGATTTCTTGACATTTAGGGATAATTTGTTGGCTTTAAGCCAATCGGAAACATTTGCAAGTTCGGAATTACTTGCATTAATAAGACTAGACAAATTGGAATCTTTCATGAAAACATTTGTGTCGTCAGCAAAAAGTCGAAAGGATAGATGGTCACTGCTATTTGCAAGGTCATTTATGTAGATTAGAAATAATAGCGGCCCAAGAATGGAACCTTGAGGAACACCACATAAAGTTTTAATTCTATTCGAATTGATACCATTAACACTAACGAATTGATCACGATTGGTTAAGTAGCTAGAGAACCAATTTAAAGCAGTACCTCTAATACCGTAATGCTGCAATTTGTCTAACAAGATATTATGGTTGACAGTATCAAAGGCTTTAGATAGATCAATAAAGATACCGCAAGTAAAATAGCCATTGTCAATAGCACTTAATAAATTATCAACAATCTCAACAATAGCCATTGTTGTTGAATGTTTTTTCCTAAAACCGAATTGAAATTTATATAAAACATTATTCTTATCAAGAAAGGAAATGAGACGTTTATACATAAGTTTTTCTAAGAGTTTTGATATAGTAGGCAATAAAGATATGGGCCTGTAATTGTTAGGATCATGTGGGGAATCCCCTTTGTGAAGAGGAACAATTTTAGCTAGTTTAAGAATATCCGGAAAAGCACCAGTAAGGAAAGAAGTATTAAAAAGAATGCTCAGAGGATGAGATATGTGGTCTCTTGCAATTTTTAGCAGTGACACAGGAATATCAAAAGGTCCAGATGATTTAGATGAATCCAAGGAAGTGATAATGTTATTAATTTCCAAAGGATCTGTAGGTAGAATGAAAAAACTGTCAATAAGAGAATTTTGAGATAAGTACTGCTTAAAAGACTTAGAACTAGAATCTATCGTATTGGCTAGTTTTGGTCCAATGTTCCTAAAATGATTATTAAATTCATTTGCGATTTCATGTGGATTGAATATATCCCTACCGTCTTTAATAAGTTTCTGGGGCATGGAGGCAGAGTTACCTCTTAATTTAATAATCTGATTGATAATTTTCCACGTTTCTTTTGTGTTATTATTTAAGCGCTGTAGCTTATCTTTGAAGTATTTCTGTTTACTGAATTCCTTTAAATGGGTTAATTTATTAGCATACTTCTTGTAGTATTCTTTTTGTGGAGCATTACCCTTCAAGAAATGAGAATAATATAGTTTTTGTTTATGTTTAATTGACTTGAATAAGCCAGGCGTTATCCAGGGCTTACAAGCTAACTTGGATTGCTTTTTAGAAACATTTATATATGGAGCATGCACATCAACAACTGAATGAAATTTAGTAAAGAAATTGGTAAATGACAAATTTATGTCTACATTTGTATCAATTGACCAGTCGGTTTTGATTAAATCTTCACGAAATTTCTTTTCGTCAAAGTTTTTAAAATTGCGAATTTTTTTGGAACGGAAATTTTTGTTGATTTTACTATCACTGACAACTAAGAAAATGGGCAAATGGTCTGACAAATCATAAATACAAATTCCAGATTGAATTTGCTTGTCTATTGTGTTTGTGTATATGTGATCAATAAGTGTTTGTGTATGGTCAGTGATGCGAGTGGGTTGTGTAATGACTGGGAAAAGAAAATTAGAATACAACATATCAAGGTAATCCCCAGTGGCCTGATGAGTTTTGCATTTTAGAAAATCAATATTTATATCACCCATAATAAAAAGCTTTTTCTTTTCAGTCGAAACCACTTCTAGTGTATCAGAAAGTGAATTAGTGAACGTATCAATATCAGAATTCGGATGTTTATAAATAACAGCAACAGCATGTAATATATTCTTTTCAGTTTGGTAACAGCTTGTGAAAAGGCAAGAATTAGAAATGCATACAAATGAACCAGGGAGGTGTAAATGAACAAAGCAAATACTTTCGATTTCGACAGGTTTGTTCTTTGTCCCATTTACACCGGCCTCCCTGGTTCATTTGTGTGCATTTCTTGCCTTTTCATGAGCTGTTACCAAACTGAAAAGAATATATTACATGCAGCCGAGGCTGTGGTTGACCAAGAGTATAGCTGCAATAATAATAGTGCAATTTCTGAATCTCAGTTGTCCTTTAAAAGTTTTGTTGTGAAATGAATTGAGGTCTTCTTTGCTTGCATTCTGCAACATATCATTAAAGAAATTGTATACGAACTAGACGCACACGTGCGTTCACTCGTGCCCCGGGAGGATCCAATGACCGGCCCCGTTCGTACTCTTCCCGGGAAATAGTTAACCGTAACATAAAGACCCTTTTTGAATCGGCTAACTTAAACTAAAGAATATCTGATTAGAGTGCATTTCATATGTCTGTGAAATAAGATCAAGTTATATGTGCCTATTTAGTTGCTATTTAGTTGTTATTTAGTTACTACCATTGGACCAGAACTTTCTTATAATAGCAATACACTGGAGACATCAAATACACAAGAGAATTGAGACAAATGACTTTGCATAATAGCTTTTAATTACTTTATTAGAGTGCTTACAATATAATATATCCGTGAAAAACTTTGCAAACAAAATTGTGCAATTTAGTACAAATTACAAAACTTAGAAATAAGCGAATTGTAAGAATGACAATAAACATCAAAAATGGCTCAACGCACCCTTAGCTTTATTCATAAAATCCCGCTGTTTCTCCCAAAAGAAACGAGTCAAACACAGCTAAATGTAAGTCACGACAACAGACACCAGAAACGAGTCAAATGCACCCTTAGCTTTATTCAAAACTCCCGCCGTTTCTCCCACAAGAGACGAGTCAAACACAGAAAAATTGAAATAACGACAACAGACACAAGAAACGAGTCAAACGCACCCTTAGCTTTATTCACAAATCCCGCTTTCTTCCAAACAAAATGAGTCAAACACTGCAAAAATACAACAACGACAACAGAGACAAGAGATGAGTCAAACACAAGGACATTAACAAAACTAACCAAAAGTGATACGCTCTCAGTTGAAAGTAACTAGATGCATCCATCCGGACTTGCTTCACGACTTAGTCTAGCCTAGTACTAGACCTGACAAACTTGTTGCTCTTGTACATTTGCACGTGCAAGAGGTACCTTAGAACTTACCTTCACGGCTCGCTTACTTCTTAACACTAAATAGTCTAGTGACAAAATTGTGCAAATTTGTGCAATTTCTTACAAAGGTTTTCATGGATATATTGTAAGCACTCTACTTCAAATGAACCTTCATTGAAAGAAACAATGAAGGTTCATTTGAAGTAATAAAGTAATTAAAAGCTATTATGCAAAGTCATTTGTCTCAATTCTCTTGTGTATTTGATGTCTCTAGTGTATTGCTATTTCAAGAAAGTTCTGGTTCAATGCTAGTGACTAAATAGCAACTAAATAAGCACAAATAACTTTGATCTTATTTCACAGACATATGAAATGCACTCTAGTCAATTTGTCTGTCAGCAGCTATTAGTCTTTGCCTTTGTCCTTCTATTATCATGCATGGGTATTATATATCTCCGACATGCAAAAATATACCAGTTTATTCAACTTTTTATTTCACTATGTATCTCAATTGTTTGCTGTAAAGATTTCTACAACGGCGTTTTTGACACAATAACAAATCGTGTATTTTTTCGTTCATGTTTCGGATGTTTTAAGACGTTACGTGACCAACAAGGTCAATGGAACCTAGCCGTTCCATGCAATGGTCTGGTCTTAAAAATCAGTACTAAAACCTCTCAAGACCTCTTGAATGCTTGAATGAGGAATATAATTGACTTGCTTCTATGTATGGTTGTTTAGCAACATGTAGGATGAGAAATTCGTAGATTCCTAGCTCATAGGAAATAGTCTTTATCGCGAGGGCCTTTTTTCAAGTACTCCATTTAGAGTTCGATATTCGGTCAAAGTATTGCTGCGCCGTCCCGGTAGGGCCGAGCGTTTAATCGTTCTCTTGCCTCCGAGGGCCGGGGAACCACGCGATTTTAACACTTAATTATTACATGTTACTTTCCCCGCTGTTCTTCGGGGGTTGGCGGCCGTGGTTTCAGTTGACTGATGCATTAATAAATGACTTACCTCAATGATACCCACTGGGTGATCACATGTACGAGATATGACAACGATAAGATTTTGTCCATAATCAAGACAAGTTTTCCAGAATTCACTGTGGCAAATTTAATAATCATCTGGAGATTTCAACTCAAAAGGATCTTAAAAGTCTTTTAATTCGAAAAAGTGTGTCCACCGTACCAAACACAGACTCGAGGCAAGCTTGAAAGAATTGTAGAACTCCAGTGTTTCTAACCTATCCAAATCACCATTCGTTCTTGGTATGAAAGGATTTAAAGTACCGTTGTCCTCTAATCAAGAATGTGTTTAAAAGTACTACTAAACATGCTAAAAACAGATATATAAACATACATTTTTGAAGGCATAAAGTACATTCATTGACCAAGCCAACCACTTGTTATTTGTAGCAAATTTATATGTTTTTGTGACTCTAGAAAATGCGTGACAGTATTGCGTGACAAGATTTTCGAAAGCCAAGCAACATGAGAAACAGATGGCATTTTCAGCAAAGACTTTTCCATTAATTTTAATGAGTAACATCAGACTTTTATCATTAATAATAAACGCTCGACTACAGGTTGGGTTTTTTTTCGACTGATAATCGAAAACAGATATGTCATATAGTATAAATCGATATGGTATGTAATCTTGCACTCGCAAGAATTTAGAGTTTTGGGTTTCACCCAAAATTACAGAGCTCATGCAAGGAACTATTGCAAGCTTGATTTGACAACTGTTGTATATCAGTACAACAAAACTAATAATATAGTTAATATGATCTTAAACAACAGAATTAAGCCTACCTCTTCATCGCCTCTTCCAAACATTCTTTACAGAACTGATGTCCACACTTAGCCGTCTGTACAGGTGTTTTCATCACAAGATGGCATATAATACAAATGTAGTCATCAGGTACCTCCTGAACGAACTCATAGTCGTATCCAGATGGCATTGCAGTATTACTAGCCATTTTAGAACGAGAAATCTTCGAGAGTAGCACTTCCTGGTACGATTCGTCGGGCTCGAAGCGAAGCTCACTCTCGAAAGCTGAACTTTTGACCACAAAAATGAACAACGTGTCATGTGGATATCAGGCTCACACCAAAATAAACATTCACAAAAATGGAAAATATTCGGACAAAGAAATCAAAAGACACGAGCTACTGACTTATTATCTGAATAGCCGACAACAAAGTTGCAGAATTTTTTGACTCAAACATACACTGTCCACCGTGTACTCACTGTACAGTTGCGTGACAAAAATGTCATGCAATAGGAGGCGGTTCTTTTTACTTCCTTCATTTGGGCTTCCTATGCTTGAGGTACGAAGCCATAGTCGCATCCTGTGCATATTGCAGTATATTAGCCATCTTAGGACGAGAAATCTTTGAGAGTAGCATTTGTTGTTGAGTTGCTTATTGAAGTCAAAGACACTTCATGAAATTTTAAAATTTGAACTTTAGATTACAAGGATCCCAAAGCTGTCATGTAAGTAAAGCTTTCAATAAATAAAAACAAAACAGAACAGAACAACAAAAAATATCAAAAGAAATAAGGAATGAAAGAAAAAGCAAAAAGGGAAAGGGAAAGAAAAAACATGTGTAACAATATATCGTGTTCTAGCTCTATATATGGAATTAAAATTGCTTATTTAATTCAAATGAATTAACAAATGAAACAGATCAGTTGTAACTGTAGAAATATACAAATTATCTTGATCATGAAGGTTGTCTCTAGTTGTTGACTAAAGTTCTGGCTTTCCAGAAAAGCTGTAATAATTGTCATCAACTGTGGTCATTAGTAAGGGGTTTACATCTAACTGATCTAACTTTTTCTGAATGCCTTCAAAACTGATGTCAGGAAGAATTTTCATTTTCATCTTATCCATCTCTTTTTGAATGCTTGCGATAGCGTTGGCTGGGAACATTTCCTTCAAAATCTCGTCCATTTGTTTTTGAATGCTTACAGTCTGGTTTTGTAGAAACTTATGTCTCTCCATCACTCACGCACATCTTCAATTGTTCAATTAGAACTGGAATTTTTCCATCCGATTGGAAGCTAGCTAAAGTGACACCTATTTTTAAAAAAGGTGCCAAATCGGATGCAAACAATTACCGACCAATTTCTGTTATACCGGCTGTAGCCAAGATTTTTGAGAAAGCAATTCATGACCAGTTATATGAATATTTGAATACTAATAATTTGCTGAATAACTGCCAGTCGGGCTTTAGAACTATGCATAGTACACTTACGGCTCTATTAGAAGCTACGAATAGCTGGTCTGTCAACATACATAATGGACTACTCAATGCAGTAGTATTCATCGATTTGAAGAAAGCCTTCGATGCCATTGATCATCTCATTCTACTACGTAAACTTAGGCTTTATGGATTTGATCGATGAGGGCTCCCTCAGGTGGTTTGAATCATACTTGTCTAATCGCTCTCAAAGGTGTAGTGTAAATGGTCATTTGTCAAAAACGTATCAAATCACCTGCGGAGTTCCTCAAGGCTCGATTCTCGGCCCTTTACTGTTCTTGCTTTACATAAATGACTTGCCTAATTGTTTGTGTAAGGCAAGACCAAGAATGTATGCCGACGATACAAGCATCAGCCTTGCCTCATCGTGTCCAAATGTCTTGGAAAATGAGATGAGCAATGAACTAACAAGCCTTAACCGATGGTTAATATCTAACAAATTGAGTTTAAATGTTGCTAAAACAGAATTTATGCAGATAGGCTCTCGCCAAAGAATAACGGCATGCAATGATTATCAGATAAATCTTCAAATCGAGGGCAATGATATAAAAAAAGTTGACAGTACCAAGTCACTAGGGGTGTACATAGACGAAAACTTGTCCTGGAAAGCTCATATAGTTACATATTTCTAAAAAGATATCCTCCAGAATTGGGGCATTGAAACGCCTCAGGCCATTTGTATCTACCGATACTGCCATTAAAATCTACAACTCATCGATTAGACCACACTTCGATTATTGTAGCCCAGTTTGGGACGGCATGTGTGGTTTATATATTTCAAATGACAAATTGCAAAAACTTCAAAACCGAGCAGCCCGAGTTATTCTTAAATGTGGCTATGATACTAGTTCATCTGTATTACTTGACAGATCTAGACTTGGGTGGGATAATATATCCTTGTCTTTTAAAAAGCAGAAAGCTGTAATGATGCATAAAGTTGTTAATGACGTCACCCCAGCCTATCTGAATGAGATGTTCACAAATACTGACACCGGCTACACATTAAGAAATAACGAAAACAAATTACAATTACCAAAACCAAGGACAGATTATCTTAAACGCAGTTTTTGCTATGACGGAGCAGCTGTATGGAACAAGCTACCAGAAAACATTAGGACAACTAGCTCCTTAGGGGTTTTCAGAAAAAAACTAAAGAAGCACTTCTCTGCAGTAGACTCCCACACGGCAATCATGTAAAACAGTATTAAATTTCAATGTAATTTTACTGATGATTTTTTTCCGTGTTTAAATAAAGTTATCTTATCTTATCTTATGTAAAATTTAGATTCCAGTCACAACCATTTAGTTGTCCTGATGTGAAAAAGAAGTCATGACAACAGAACGGGAACAAGTACTTACGTACAGCCTGCGTTGTTGGCAGTGTGTTTTACGAAGAGCGGAGAGCTAGAAATGAATATGCACCTAAAACCGCAGACCGCCACCAACGTAGGCTAGACTTTGCATCGCCAACAATTAAACTTCAATTCTCTGTGTCGATGGCGTCATGATCAGACATCAAGGTTGTGCATATGATTATTTTGAATTGTCCATGTCTTTACAAAACTGCTCCGAGAGATGTATCATCATTCGTTATCAAATCTTAAACATGTGGTCACGTGTCCTATTACGCATAATACTCACCATGAAAGATATTATGGGTGCAGTTTTGTAATAAGCGCATTAAAACGTAAATAACATGGTAATCTCAGTTTTTTTAAGTGTACCACTCCTTTACAAAGACCTACAGACGTTAGAATTATGGGAAGAAAGCGAGTCCGTAGATCAGGAAGTACAAGTTGTGTGAGTGAGATAAACAAGGGAGGGTGATAGAGTTAAATAGCGTTGACTTCTCAGCGAACTGTTAAAGTGCCCGGGTTCAGTAAAGTGCACCTTACACCATGGTATTTCCAATTTTGATAAAAAGTCCGACCATGTATTTCTAAGAACTTCTACGATAAAACATGTAAAATTACTCGACTTGGATGAATTCCAAAGCTTATACAAAATTTTAAACATCGGAAAAAGGGGCCTTTGAGCTTCCTGTGGTGGCACACCTGAGAATAATTATATGTGAACTTGGTTGACTAATTTGATCGTTGAAGTGATGTAGATTTGAATACACATAAATTTCACTCAAAGCTGCTGAGAACTGATTTTTCGTATTTATATAGGCAAAAAAAGCCGAGCAAAAGCTTCAATTCCGAAGAGTCTGAAGTCGGAGTGAATAAATTTCCGCCTGCATGGGTAGGCGTCATACTCTTTTGCCTGTTTGCACAAAAGACTTTTGAAACAAACAAAAGAGTGTGACGTCTATCCAGGCTTAAGTTTTGGAAAGTGTTCCATGCAACTCCGGCCAAACTTTAAAATTGTGTAAAAAATTCGGAATTCATTCAAATTGCGTAATTCAGTTTTTCGTGCAAGTCCTTAGAAATGCTCGAACTTTTCGTCAAAAAGGGAAATAGCAGGAGGTTAGGTGCACTTAAAGTCCGGCTACATTGAATTTCGGCCTTTGTATGGAACAAGCTTACTGGAACTCTGGTCTCCACAGCCCTTGCTCAAAATTTCATTGATAACCGGTCACCCCAACTCCAGTCTCAGCAATTATTGCTGCGTCTTACCAAAGTGTGCTTAAAAAGAAATAAGATAGTGGATACTAATATAATAATCACTAGGTTTTATTTACACAGTTTTGGCAACTGAGATCTGCCATATTTTATTTAATGTAATAGCATGGTTGCCTCGGATTCTATTGTTCCGAGAGGAGCATTTAATGGCTAAATGCCCCCTCACTGCTACTAATCGAACCTCATGCATAAGCATTAGGTACGATTAGTAACTAATCGTACCTAATGCATAAAACATGAGGTACGATTAGTAACCAATCATACCTCATGTTTATGCGAGAGTCCAACTATGGATACGTCCCTGAGAAATTTCCTGAGGACACATCCGCAGCTAGCAGTACTTGAATTATGCAAATTAGCTTCAAGTAACCTTTCAGTGTAGTCTAAACCATGTGGGATGGATTACAATACTATTCAGCATGCTTGTCACATTTGGGATGGACTGGAATAATCTTGCGCATGCGTGGCACGACAATGTTATCACACAACGCTTTTTTATTTTCAATATTATTTGGTGAATATAAATAACTGTTTTAGACAAGTGAGTTGTAACGAGGCATTGTTTCCTTTGTGTTAGGTCTTTCTTGCACTTAGTTTTGTACTGTTCTGGTTGAGCGATAGTGTCTAAATAGAGTTCCCTAGAGTAATAACAGCACTTTTAATTTATTCATTTGTAACTTGTTATTTGGTCCAAATCGTTCTAGTTTTCCTATATATTTCCTCGGCAACCATACTATTACAAAGTAATAGCATGGCTATTTCGGTTGATTAGTGATTAAATGTACCCTCAGCCTCTGGAGGTTTAGTAAAAGTCCCTCGGCCTACGGCCTCGGGACTTCCACTAAACCTCCCTCGGCTTCGGGTACATTTAATCACTAATCAACCTCATAGCCATGCTATTACTTATAAAAACATTTACTGTTTACCGAAAATATGTTTCACCCAAACATTATAGAGCAAAATTAACGCAGTTAAACCATGAAATACAATCAAAGTAAATACTAGAGTGGTTTTCATTTGACCATGAAAGAATAGACAAACTAATAGTTGGTGGTAGACTCTAAAGCCATTGTTTTCTTTTGTTTCTTATCAACTACTACAAACTAAATAGTCATTTTTCTTTCACGGTCAAATGAAAATCACTCTAACTAATAATTGCTATTTAGAGACTCATAGTTGCTATCACTGAACCAGAACAACTCATGACACAAAAGGTAATACACAAGAGACCACTACATATGAAAAGTTTGATTGTATGTGTGGTGGTCTCTTGTGTATTACCTTTAATTTTGTGTCATGAGTTGTTCTGGTTCAGTGATAGCAACTATTATATTAGTATCTAAAGAGCAATTATTAGTTAATAATTACTGTTCTTACCAAAACTCATTGTTTTCACTCTGCATTATACCAACGAATGCTTAGAGAAAAAGCATAGAGCAGCTGCATTATTGCAAATAATGCCGTCTGTCTAATCTAGCAGACGGCATTATTTTTAATAATGCTGTGTGATTCTGTGATCCCACAGCATTATTAATAATAATACAGCGTGTTTTGCTTACAGGGGAACCAGAATTGCAGGATGATAAAGTAATGTAACTACTAAGCTAGCAGTCACAGTACTTTTCAGAGCCTTTTCAAAATCCAGCTCCCCATTCAGAATTTAAGTACCGTAGCCTTTCTTTGTTATGACAAACACGGGTATCAAAACGTGTAGGATACAAAATCAGCAGAACTACGCATGCTCAAACAATACTTCAACTTTTAAAAATAAATGAATACCTCAATTTAAACAATTTTAATTTGGTGATTTTGGTGGTTATGAAGTTGACCAGTAATTATAAAAGATAATCACTTCGGCACACAGCATTCGTGGGTATAAATGCGCCCTCAGCTGCCTGCATTATACCCACGAATGCTGCGTGCCTCAGTGATTATCTATTAAGTATTTACTTGATTTTGTTTCACGGTTCAACTGTGTTTGCTCTATCGCCAGTGGGCGGCTCCTGTCTACGTCTAATCAACGTTGCTGCACACGACGAGTGGTAGGGGTGGTAGGGAAGGGAAAGGGAGGGGAGTTGCTTGTGGATTATTAATATATATTTTTTAACAAATCTGCAATATCATTACTAATTACTCAATTAACTTATTTAAGATCACTGCTAACCGTAATTTCCAGGAAAACGTTCCAATTGATTATTAATGCCGAAATTTTATTGTACCTAATACGCACTTATCTACTGTATATACTTCATTTTGTTCATAGAATGTAAGGTACATGCAAAATCTTTTAATTAATCAGGAAGGTTTATAACACAAAGCATTTACAGACGATTGTTTATTCTGATCTTTGTTTGTAGCGTCCTTCGCAATCTTATTCTTAATCACTATACAAGCTTACAAAACTGTGCAGCTAAAACTTTGTTTTCGTATCATCGTTACGATCGCAGAAAAATATGTTAAGCGATCGCATCGATCAATTTCAAACTACACTCTAGCTAGTCCTTGCAGCGAACGGCATCAGAGACATAGAGATACTGATCTCGCGAAGCGTTTCTATCTGTTCGCTGAACACCGCAGTTTTCAGTGATCGTAGCAATCGCAGCGCTCGTAGCGATCATTACCAAGCTTAAACATTTGACTGAAAAAAACTTTAGCTTTCGATTCTGATTGGTTGAGAGCAGCTCAATTTCTTTTTAATCCGATCCATTGTCAAATTTTTACTTCTCTGCCAAAATTTGATGCAAATCAAAGTGACGACCATGGCAACCATTCGTAAATTACTAAGTGCTAGTACACTGTGACCGAAAGCACCGAAGTGAAAGCCAGTGGAGAAACTGAACGAAAAAAAGATTTACATTGAATTTCATGGCTGAAAGCTCTGACAAGTCAAAGCCTAAACTCCTAGAAAACTTGATTTTAAAGCAAAATACTCATGTCATTTAATTGATTTTGATCCTTTGCTTCCATCGGGAAACACCTCATAGAAGGAATGTCCGATGTTAACTGAGATGTTCACACATAAGAAAACAAAAAAATTTTCTTCAGGTTTCATTTCAGACGTGTGCGAAATGAGGTGCTTGGACATATTTGATTGGGCTTCACATTTCTAGATAAGACATCGAGCTCAATCATTGATCGTGAGTCAAAAGCCAAGCTCTTCAGTTATTATCATGAATTCCAGAAATGATCCACGTGAAAAAGGAGACATCGCGGAGAAACTGATAGACTTAGATAATTAGTAAGTCATGCTAGTTTGAGTTCAGTGTTGAATAGTGGCTCTTTCTCTTTGTCGACAACGATTATTTAACATTTGAACTCATGAAAGTGCTGTCAGATTGAATTTCTTTTTCTTTCTTCTCAACCTTGATTGAGCCTTATATATATATTTCTTTAGTGGAACCTCTATTACATTACTTTACAGTTAGGTGATTGCTGTAGCGTTTCATGAAGAAAATCGCCGAACAGAATTAACCTCAACATTGTAGCTTTTCCAAAAAGGCGAATCGTCGAATGTGCTGACAGGTTACTGGATATCTGTCGGGAAACGGAATAGAAACCGATGTCCATCTAATAAGCAAATCGTTGCCTGTTTCGATTTCGTAGCCAATTCGTAGGCGCCATATTGATCATAAAACTTACTTGTTTTCATTCAAATGCCAAAATTCAAAGTGAATTCTAACATCTATTGAGTGTAAAAGTCAGATGTTGTTTTGAAAACTTGACTTTTTTTGTCATAAGATTAAAAGACGTCGATCCCACTAGGGGGAATGCCGTTCATCTTCGTTCTAACTTCGTGAGATCGTTCCAAACAGTCACGGACTTACTTTCTTACACAACCGATGACATTATGGATACTGGCTAAAGCCAGTATCCACAAAAATGACTGTTGGGCCAAAACTATGTTAAAATAACTAAACAATATTCAAGAAAAGAAGTAAAAAGAAATCATCCTAAGTAAAAATATCATGTTTAAATCGGTAATTTTGCTTTCGTTTTTGGCCTCAATTCAATGACTTCAAAATCACAGCAAAAGTGACTTTTCATTAAAACAAACAAATTGTCCTTTATGAAGACAAAAAATGGTATTGTTTGAAAACAGACCAAACAAAAAAAAAACGTTTTATGTAAGGTAGACAGGGAATAAAAACAGTGTGGACTACCCTAAATTTTTAATATCTTTCAATAACTTTTCAGCATCATTCCTGGTTCGGAAGCTTTATTTTGGCAAACTTTCACTATCACATATCGGTCGTCAGCTCGCGATTGGTTTTGGCCAGTTTTGAAGAAACAGCGAAAACAAATCTTCAAAAGTATCAAATGACTCGTTCTTCTTTCATTATATGAACTTTTGGACTTGCTTCTATAATTAAATCACCTCTTTAAGCGCGAGAAAGCTTCCTGGCTCTTTCTTACAGTTTCTTTTTAACTTTTTTTGTAAAGAAAGAAAACATTTGCCATGGAAACTGTAATTTTTACATGTAAGTATTTCAAAATTAAGCTGAAATAACAGTCCTCTACCTCAACCAATCAAATTGCAGAAATTTCTTAGGCTGTATTATTACGAGTGGTGATTGTGCTCAATTAGGTGTATATGGCTAATCTATAGTATTAGTACATATTTTGTAACACAGTGAATATGATTAATAATTCGTCTACCATCAAAACATCCAGTGCGCGCTGACATTTGTCTGCTTAGTCAGTTCAGAAGTTTAAGCTATTGTAGGTTTCTCAAGCTCAAGTTTTAGAAAAAGTTCATTATCTACAACATAGTTTTCTGTGGCTAACACTTCATGAGATGCAAATTTAGCGGGTCCTCTCCCAACATTTTCGTCTGTTGTTGGCCTTTGATAGTTTTTCAGAGATTTACCAGGGATTAAGATGTATTCAATATTTCTACGCCGTGAAGGTTTTGGTTTCTGATCCATGAGGATGAACTTGACTTTCCAATCAAAAGGCCAAATTAACACTCCATTATATTCACCGCGCATGACAATCAGGAATACTGATACGTGGGTACCCTGGCCATCACCATATCCATTAAGGTCTAACTCCAGCTTCAGTCGGTATCCATATCTGTGCGTATAGAATGGCTCACTGTAAAGTTTTATATTGCGACCTGACTGCTTTGCTGTCTCTAGTTGTTGACTGAAGTCCTTTATCTTCCAGATATAACTGTAATGCATTTCATCGTCTTTAGTCATTGTTGGTGGGTTCATATCCAAGTGCGAAGGTTTCTCAAGATTCACTTTTACAAAAATTACATCATCTACAATATACTGTTCGGTGGCTAATACTTCATGAGATGCAAATTTAGGTAATCCACATCCAGTGTTATTTTCTTTTGTTTTCCTTGAAAAATAACGTTCAACAGATTCATCTGGAAGGAATAAGCTGTATCCAATATTTTTTTGTCGTACAAGATTTAATTTCTGATCCATGAGGACGAAGTTGACTTTCCAATTAAAAGGCCAGGTTAACAACGAGTCAAACTCCCCACACATCACAATCAGGTATACTGATACGTGGGTACCCTTGCCAGCACCATATCCATTTGGATATAACTGTAGCTTTAGCCTGTATCCATGTCTGTGGGTATAGAATGGCTCGCTATAAAGTACAATATCACGACCTGACTGCTTTGCTGTCTCTAGTTGTTGACTAAAGTCCTTTACTTTCCAGACAAAGCTGTAATAATTGTCATCATCTGTAGTCATTACTAAGGGATTTCCATCCAACTTCTTTTGAATGCCTTCAATAGCGTTGGCAGGGAGCATTTGCATTTTCATCTCATCCATCTCTTTTTGCATGCCTTCGATAGCGTTGGTAGAGGGTATTTGCTTCTTTATCTCGTCCACTTGTTTCTGAATGCTTGCAGTCTGGTTTTGTAGAGACAAAATCTTTTCCGTCGCCATGGTAAGATGTTGTTTTACGTGGTTTTCAAGGTGATCATTTAAAAGCTGTCTCATGTACCTAAAAGAAAATCACAAAGACATCGTGAGAGTAGCCTCAGACAAAAAATCATTTTAAGTTGGCGAAATGTGGAAATATAATGAGGCTTTAAAAAAGAGGTCAGGATCATAAAAGCTCGGTTAATTTTCTCTTACCATTAAGTTACATCCAATGTTTTGATAACTACACGGTACAATGGTCAGCGGACACACAGTTGATTTATGACTTGTAACCTGGTAATAAAAACCGTTTTGGAAAAAAAACAAAAACAAAAAAAAAAACATTGAAAACTTTTAATTCCAGACACAAGGAAATATTTTACATGCCAATTCAAAATACAATAATTTTTAATGCCGGGTTGTTCTATAATACATGAGTATATCCTGTGACTTAGCTTAGAACTGTCATGTGCCAACTAGAAACAAAGTTCTTCACCATTGACGAAATCGCAATTCAGTTATTGTTACCCGACAATCGTATATTTACACTACAAAACTTCTAATTACGATATAATTTCAAGTTCAAGTTCAAGTTCAAGTTTATTTTTGCCATATAAATTAATATTAACAATTAAAAATAGATAAATAAAGAGAGTAAGAGAGAGAAATATTTACACTAATTATCGCTTATTCAAATAATAAATATATGGCAAGGAGACTTGAATGAAACCCCTAGGCTTATAGAAGTGTCAAATTTTCTCCTAAATTTTCTTTTACATTGTTTACACACCGGCACTATTTCATTGTTTCTGATTTTCTCATGAAAATCTGTACCTGTTCTCTTGTGATTGTCTCCCCACATTCATTTGGACAGCTGACAGGACATTCTGGACATTCACTGATGTGCACCTTTGGTTGACAAACATATAAACTATCATGCATATTGATCGCAGGCTCAATAAGCTACCCGCGGGGCTTATTCCAAAAGTGACCTTGTTCACCATTGTCTGCCATTGTACTACATAATTCTGCATGTTATTTCCAATTCATAGTGACAAAGGCGACAAAATGATGGTTAAGTATATATATTGAAATTACTTTTCTGTTATATCATAAAAATGGTCATAATTAAATAAACTTTGTAAAACTTACCTGCAGTAAACAAAATGTACATGCTATCATGCAGTGAGGACATGATACAATCCTGTACAAACATTCATCTTGTAGGTGTCCAACCATTTCATGACGAGGTTTTCTAATACCACAGATTTTGTTGACACAGTCCACAATTCTAAAACCGCATGTCTTTTCGTGGTTCTGTGCGATAGAAACATTTTAGGCATACCCGTGAATCCATATGCATGTAATTTTTTGCTGCTGCTATCACTGCCACTGCTGCTGCTACTGCTTAGTATTACTACTGCTGCTACTTAAATACTTTGATATTTCTACAATTGCTGATCTATTGCAGCTACTACTTTTATTTAGTGTCTCAGTTTGTGTACCTCAATATCTCGTAGTTCTCCTCGCCAATTGCAAGCTTGTTCTGGACATTTTATCACGAGTGACAAAATTCTTCGGTTCATTGCCTTATCTTCAAATACCTAATTTGAATGCATTTCATGTAATAAGTTAACATTAAATAAACGCTTAAAAGTATTGATAAATTTGATGTCAGTGGCGTTATTATATATGTTACTATATTTCATATTGTACAAGTACTATAGGTATACAATAGCGCAAAGTGTGTTGAATTTCATGACCACACAACTTACATCTTGTGGAGTAAGAGGTTCTCTGTCTTTTGGACATTGTGGATTCCTAATTGAGCACAAAAATAACTTCAAAAATATTGTAGACCTCTATTGATATATAACACTGTTCAATCATGCACAACTTAATTTATAACATGTCTTCTGTACAGACGTGTCTTTACCTATTGTGCGCAAGTTGAGGGAACTTCAATTCGTAGACAAATATATACACCTGTGCTACATACAAAGGACATTAATTTACTTTTTATGCATCTCGGACGTTTTTAAGAAACGTAAACGATTTTAAATAGAAACTTTACAGTTAACAGGTGTAACTCAGTGGCTCATTCGTACAAGCATTCATAAAAACATAACCGTTGTGATTTGTGACCAAAGAAAAATAACGTGAGCTGAAACCTTAACTAACGAGTTATGGCGCCCGCCGAGTAATTGAACAGTAATAGCTAGATCTCAACTAGAACCCCGGCGCCATCTTTTCTTCCTTACCCTCCCCTCCCATCCCCCAAAAACAGACGTCCTTTTGATGCCCAAGGGTGTGGCAAGTTACATTCAACATCTTTCTGTTAATTATGATATTAAATCCTGCTTAATCATTCGATTATCGTTGAATATGTTAACGTTGAGCGTAAGCCAGCGCAAAAATATCGAATGGTAATCAAATCATGTTATCGAGATTTCAGTCACAAGAATTTCACAAGAATTTTGAGTTTGAGTTTGTTCCGTCAACAAACTTCCTATAGTTTATTCGTCGCGAGGCAGTCTCCAGAATCGAAAAGATCGAAGCTCAGTGAACAGTATTTACTCCATTCAAGCACGGTCATAGACTAATACAGTTAGTTAAACTTAACATACCTCTTCATTGCCTCTTCCAAACATTCTTTACAGAACTGATGTCCACACTTAGCCGTCTGTACAGGTTTTTTCATCACAAGTTGGCATATAATACAAATGTGGTCGTCAGGTACCTCCTGAACGAACTCATAGTCGTATCCAGAGGGCATTACAGTACTACAAGCCATTTTAAAACGAGAAATCTTGGAGAGGATCACCTCTTATTAAGTTTCTAATTGAAGTCAAAAACCCACAGTCATCTTGGAATTTGAACTTTAGCAAGACAAGCTACCTGAGCTGGAAAGGTTTGAAATATAAAAAGGTAATCGAGTCCTACAATGCTCTGTGCACTTCAATTCGCTTCAAACTCATAAATGTAGAAATATTTATCCTAATCATGAATATTGTCGCGACTTTCAGCAGGGCACTGCTAGAATTGAGGTATAAAAGAAACAAAGAAAAGCAGTGAAGCAAAAGGAAAACAAACATTTGAAGAATCGTAAAAATTTTAGACCCTGGTTCACATGTATAATATTCTGAGTATCATATTCATCACACAGGTGTAAAAAAGACGAACACTGCAAATGAGTTACACTACTAAGTCTGCGTATGTTGCTTGTGCTTATGCTTGCGTCACTAGTGTGAATTATGCTTACTTTATGCATGAGTTCAGTCAACGATATGAATGTGGGGGGTAGTATGTAGACAAAAGTTTTGCCAAACAGAAATTCTATTGAAGTTTGATGACATATTGGTTTGTTATGCATGTCTGTGTGACTACTAAATTCTTTCAACTACGTAATTGATGTCACTGATGTATGACCCGACTTTATCGATCCCGCGGAGCGTGGGGGGAGGTGGTGGGGGTAAGAAGGAGAGTAGTGAAAGAACTATCTCTTGAAGAAGGATTAGTATATTGGTTGAGAGAGGTTTGTTACGTGGCAATGGAACGTAACGTGAGATAAATCTCCTGTATTCAGGGTATAGTGAGTGACGGTCCATTTTGGACATTTTCATGAAAAGTACTGCGTGCCCCTTTGGAAAGGCAAGCACATCATAATCTAGTTTTTACACGCATGGGAGTATTTCGAACCAATGCTCAAGGTATGACCGAGGATATTCTTAAATTGAAATCATACTGAAAAAAATGCATTTGGTTAATAAATTGACTAAGAACAACAGATCTTCCCCTAATACCAATTCTCGTAATAACTGCTGTTTGTGTCAGGACCAAGTGAAACAGGTGAAAAGCCACAACTTGTTAGGATCAGTGTTTTTTTTTTTTTTTCGGACTCCGTACAGACGCCGTAACAGCCACGTGCCACCGGAAAAAACCTGGAACACAATTGATGAGTCTATGAAAGAAAACTAAACAGAAAGAATTTTCAAGAAAAACTAAAAGATCACTTACTCAGTAATTACTCTACATGATTCAAATTTAAGGAGCAAGGATGGCACAGTTGGTTAGTGCGCGGCCTTCGGTGCGAGAGGTCCCGAGTTCGATCCCCAGCCAGACCTCACATCCTTGTTTCGACTTCTTTCCAATCTGTGTAGCTTTGATTAGCTTTAAATACCCTTAAAACGGAGCACTGCACTGATGGAGAGAGGGGAGTAAAATGAGCGCACCGTCGACCTCAGGTTTGTCAGTTGAATTACTGTTACGAGTTATCGACGTTAAATATGGTCGCTTTATTCATATTTATTTATCATAATAGTAAGTGTGTTGCTTTTATATAAAATTTCAAGTTTCATTTCAGGTTTCAACTTTTCAACCTTTTTTTTTTCTAGTAATTAATACTAGTAATTGTGTGATATTTGTATTAGCTTAAGAATATTTTATCATCAATAACTAATTCGATATTTGACTTAATTCGATTTTCTATTTTCTATTTTCTTTCTCTAGTATAACTTCTTTGACCCAATTACATAAATCTGAATTCATCATTTATATTTAAACTAAAATTGATACATTACATATATATCATATATTTTATATTTATTAACTATTTATCTATATATATTTACAAATGTATTATAATGTAAACTTCTGCTACAAATAAAATCAATGTCAATGTGTCAATGTCAATGTCAATGCCAATACCAAATATTTTTTAGTGAAATACTAGGAAACTTGAGGCGTTGAAATAAATTGGGACGGCTGGTTTGATTTGCTATATAATGGCCAAGACATTTAGAACACCAGGGTTCAGTTGCATAAATCATAAAGTCAAACGTAAATGCTAACGTCAAACGTTACTAACAGTTTTATAACTAAAGGGGCTGAACGAGGGGCTGAACGTCCGATGTTAACAGTTGCGTCCAACGTTAAGTTTTATACAACTGCCCCCCAGAGCCAGTCTAATAATATATGGCTTGTGCTGATTTTAAATTAAGAACGGCACATGAAAGGTGCGGCGTCTGAACTTGGTCTAATTGTCGAACTGAATTAACATTGTCATTGTAGTGGTACTAGCCCGGGGTACTAGCTTTTGTGAGGGAGGCGTTACGTAATCTGTCGCGTTACAAATCGCCTTTTTTCATTTGGCCAATTGAAACAAAAGAACCAGAGTTATTTTTATGCAAATGAACTCTCTGTCTGCTTTACAAAGACCTACAGACATTAGAGCTATGGGAAGGAAAGGAATCCGTAGCAGAAGGGGAGAATGGAAGAGTTAAATAGCGTTGACTTCCCAGCGAACTGTTAAAGTCCGGCTACATTGACTTTCGGCCTGTGTATGGAACAAGCTGACTGGGTCTCTTGTCTTCTTTACAGGCCTTTTCTCAAAATTTCATTTATAATAATTACCGGTCACCCCAACTCCAGTCTCAGCAATTATATTTGCACTACTTACTAAAGTGTGCCAAGAGAAAATATAAGGCGAGAGAAGAAATCCCCTTTGAACTCTCACTTTCTTCCTCAGAACTACTAATTTCCTCCTCCGAACAAAATTTGTTTCTTCCTCAAATACACTTGTTTCTTCATCTTCTAAACTAATTCGACTTAACCAAGATCATTTTCGAACTTTTTTTGTACTGTATTTGCGCTTTTTCTTAAGTTTAAACTCTTTTTCATCGACAATCATTATGCACCTTTTTCCGCCATTGTGATCTTGAGGCAATGCAAAAACTCGTGCGCTCTCGACCAATCAGATTCACTCTAAAAATAGTATCAAACGGGGCATATGATTGTACAAAGACCTAATACGCGCAATTCCTTCTTTTACCTCATCTTCTCTTGAGTGTCTTTAAAGAAACAAGTTGCTGGATATTAATATTCACTAGGCTTTATTCACACAGTCTGTTTGCGTGCCATATATTTTATTCACCGAAACGTTCGCTGCTCACCGAAAAGGGTATATTTTATGCCAACTGTGTATTGCCAGTTGTCGGCTCCATGTCCTAGGTCTAAAACGCCACTGAAAACGTCGCTAAGAGAGGGGCAGGGGAGGAAAGGGACGGGCGTTGCTTGTCGATTATCAACATAGAATTTTTCATCTCTACACCATCACGACTAACCATGGTTTTCACGCAAACATTTTATTTCATTAACGAATTCAAAATTTAATTGTACCTAATATGCACTACTGTACGTATATACTATAACTTATTGTAACTCCTCGAGCAGTCCGATATCATACAACATACGGTACATGAGAAGTCTTTAAATTAATTCAGGGAGGCCTTTACAGATAATTATTATACAATTGTGACGTAAATTTACCAAATAAGGTATCATTTGAGACCCAATATGGGACGGTAATACTCTCTAGAAATCCGGTTTGCGTATTTGGCCTTGTATGACGTCAAGGCTTTCAACCGCTTTGACGGTTTCTCGTGCGCTCTGGTTTGCAAAAAGGCCTGCAGTTTGATAATAAGAATACTGTTTAAAAACACAGCAGAAAAGCAATTGTATACTTATTTACAGTTAGTTTGTACTTATATTTACACTTATATATTCTTTACACTTATATTCTTTACACTTATATTTACACTTATATTCTTTATCGCCATACAAGCTTACAAAACTGCAACTTAAACTTGGTATTCACATGATAGCTACGATCGCAGACAAATATATGTTTAGTGATCGCAGCGATTAAATGGAACCACACTCTATTGCTTGCAGTGCATCAGGGAGCTAGAGATAGTGTTCTATATATCTATAGATACGTTTCTACATTTCTATATGCTCGCTGAACACAGTTTTCAGTGATCGTAGCAATTGCAGTTTCCATGGAAACATCTCATAGAACAAATGTTTTTACTGATGTTAACTCAGATCACACAGGAATGCAAACAAAATTCCCTTAGCTTCAACTTTTATTTAAGCCGCGAGCGAAGGAAAATGCTTAGACCTTCACATTTTTAGAGAAGAGAAAAAAATGATACATGTTATTCAGAGTTGTTTTACTTAATTTTATACTTTGCGTCACCTTTGTTTTTATGACAAGTAGAGTGCATGCACTTAATCCGTGAAAAAAACACTACTAATTAGTAGTAAATAGTGTTGATTAGACAATAGGAAACAAAGGAATAACCATAATTTAGCACTATTTTGTACTATTTATGTTTCACGGATTAAGTGCGTGCACTCTACCAAGAAAAGAATATTAAACGCCTTGAATATTTGTCTGTTATTCTCCCAAAAGTATTTAAGTTCTCAAACTAGCGAATCGGATCGCGGATAGACTGCGAGCAGTCCTCCTTTTCCCTCCAGAATCCCAAAATACGAGTCCGATCGGAAACATGGACGAGCGAGGAATGGGGGAGAGAGGGGGAGGGGAGGCGGGGAGAGGAAAAGGAGGGACTGCAGACAATCTACTAAGGTTTGAATTACCGCCCTTTTTTCACACCTGTCAAGAGTTATCATCGAGTCGTCATTAACAACTACAAAAAATTAATCCAATCAAAGCTATCCAATTGAATTCAAGCTGCAGCTTAGGGTCAAGCACGAAAGTTTATTACCACGTATCCACTGTGTGAGACTCATCCACAACTATTAACGACACTTTGAGCTTTTTCTCCTTCAGAACCTGCCGGAAATCCGTAGAAAGGCAGTTTTCTGCCGAGGTAAAAACCACATGGAATTTTCCTTCGGCAATATCACCAAATGAAGTCGGCGATAACTCGGCAGCAGTTATATCAGCTTGGCTCAAATCACTTATTTGGTCTTGAATAATACTTCTCAATGGCGAAACAACAATAACCGAGGAACGTTCACTTGCTTTAAGTTTGGCCATAACAAATAACTGGTAAATCAAACTCTTTCCGAAGCCAGTCGGCAAGACAGCGAATACATCTTTTCCATTTAGTAGACTTTTTACCGCAACTTTCTGCTCCGGCTTTAAAGATGTAAGCTTAATGTTTTTAAAATCCTTCAAACACGCTTCTATCAACTCGTCCGCCATAACAACTAACTCACGTTGATCTCTGGAGTTAATCGTCGAAGTTGATGACAGTCAACTGACAAGCCGATGAGTGATCACAAATTCTGACCAATGGGAATTTTCCGTTGTGTCGGCAACGGGTAATTCAAACCTTAGTAGATTGTCTGCAGTCCCTCCTTTTCCTCTCCCCGCTTCCCCTCCCCCTCTCTCCCCCATTCCTCGCTCGTCCGTGTTTCCGATCGGACTCGTATTTTGGGATTCTGGAGGGAAAAGGAGGACTGCTCGCAGTCTAGATCGCGGATCGGATCGCGCCAGTAACGTTTGTTACTGATGTCAAAAAAAACACTTTTCCCCATTTGTTAATTATCAACAATCATGTGTTTTTCTTCTCTCCTTGTTTTTGTTTGTTTTATATGCTTTTTTTTTTTGCGAGGGAAGGTGGAAGGGGGGGAGGGGGTGGCAATCAGCGCTTAGTCAATCACTTGTAGCTTTTCAAATGTTCCGAATTTTGTTCACTTCATCATGAAGATTGGTGAGATTTTGGCGAAATTTCGAAATATTGCGAGTGGCATATCATGTTCAATGAGGAGTATATTACTAATTTAAAGTTATAGTTCATCAGATTTTGTAACACAGTGAATATGATTAACCATTCTTTGGCCATCAAAACATCCAGTGCGCGCTGACATTTGTCTGCTTATAGTCAGTTCAGAAGGCTAAGCTATTGTAGGTTTCTCAATTAAGCTGAAGTTTAAAAAAAAGTTTATTATCGACAACATAGTTTTCTGTGGCTAACGCTTTATGAGATACAAATTTAGAGGGTCCTCTCCCATCATTTCCATCTGTTGTTGGCCTTTGAAACTCTACCATAGATTCATCAGGGATAAAGCTGAATCCAATATTTCTACGCTGTGAAGGATTTGGATTCTGATCCATGAGGATGAACTTGATTTTCCAATCAAAAGGCCATGTTAACCATCCATCATACTCTCCACGCATGACAATGAGGAATACTGATACGTGGGTGCCCTTTCCATCACCATCTCCATTGGGATCTAGTCTTAGCTTCAGTCGGTATCCATACCTGTGAGTATGTAAATGGCTCGCTGTAAAGTTGGATATCACGACCTGACTGCTTTAATTGCTGTCTCTAGCTGTTGACTAAAGTCCTTTATCTTCCAGATATAACTGTAATACATGCCATCGTCTTTGGTCATTGTTGGTGGGTTCCTATCTAAATATCGAGGTTTGCTCAAGCTCAACTTTCACAAAAATTACATT
>JALIZF010001458.1:0-157500 GCA_029948255.1 Telmatactis stephensoni | reverse complement strand
TTGTTGAATCACCCAACAAATTCTTGGGTGGCCAAACGGCATCCAACATTGCCGTAAAACAACAACCAGAAAGTCTATTATGGTTTATAAAATCACCCATGCGTGCGTCCAACATGTTGGAAGGACCGGCCAAACGGATCCAACATCGCACATCCAACACGAGAACAAAAGAAATGTTGGATGATGTTGGATAGAATGTTTGACGGGCTTCAAACTCCATGCAACATGTTGGGTGCTCCATCCAACACCATCCAACACCGTCCAACACCATTCAACAAGGTGGCCAAACGACAAAATGTTGGATCGTCCAACAATGTTGGATGGTGTTGGGTCATCCAACATTTCTCGTTTGGCCGGGCCTTTAAAATCCTTTTCAAACTAGCCAACAGAACGAGCGCGCACGCTGAAACGCGTCAGCAGCGTGTCTGTCCTCTTATTGACACACTCTAATTAACCAATCAGATCGCAAGATTAGTGTCAAGTGTTGTAAAAATAAGTTTTTAAAATTTTAGTTTTTGATGACGTCATATCATTGAGGAATTTTAAAATTTATTATTTTTGTATATTTCTATAATTGTTTCAAGACCAAATATAATTTACCTATGTAGTACTTGTCTAGCAGGAAAAGATGCGAAAGATATTTGAGAACGACTTTCTCGGTAGAGGTTATTTCGCGAGCTTCAGAACGACATTTCGCGTCAAAAGGTCCCTTTATTAGGGCTAGATAAAGGTTAGGTTTAGGGCTAGGGACTGGGATAGGGTCTACCCCTAAACCTAGCCCTAAACCTAACCCTAAAACCTAAAATCTAGCTCTAATAATGGGGTCCTTTGACGCGAAATGTCGTTCTGAAGCTCGCGAAATAACCTCTACCGACTTTCTCTTATTGTCTGTTTTACACAAAAAGAAAAAATCTTGTAACGTCGTCATATGACGTCATTATCAAACTTGATAATGACGTCATATGAAAATTGAGAACGAATTCAAATTTCGGAAATCATATGATTTTAGAAAGCATTTAGTTTAGTATTTTAAGGCAAAATGGACTGATTTAAAACATTACAGAATAAATTTTACCAAGAGGTTTGTTTTCCTAAATCATCTTAAAGAAATTTGGTGAGGGGGGAGGGATGGTTTGTCCATTATTTAATTTCTCATAACTCAACAAATATTGATGCTATCGAAAAACAGTTTTCAGATTTGAACTCCTCATGTTAATATCTTTTAGACTGATTACTTAGAAACTAGCCGTTTCTAACAGAAAGTGAAGTGCTGCGAGCAGTTTAAGTACTCATATACTGTATTATTCAAAATGTTTTCAAACAGGTTGACTAGTTTATCGTCTTGCAGCTTCAACTTAGCTTCGATTGATGAAAAGCTTGTAGAAGAACATTCATTTGCCTTCCCCTAGAAATATCACTTAACATTTTATGACCTTGATGCATACTTCTAGTAACATAAACAACTTGATAATAGTTGTGAATAACAATGGTTTACCTCGAAAAAATACTCAGCTGAATCCTAATTCATATCATGTCGCCATTCTGTTTCTCACATTGTACAAACACAAGTAAATCCGCCTAATCTCGCAACTGCTCTTAACCAGTTGTAAAGACCAGTTGTCGCGTGGAGAGTGCAGTTGTCATATTTTAAGTGATATCCGGTGACCATTAATTCCGATCATTCCAAAGATATTTCGATGACGTCACGAATCATCGTTCACTCTATCTATAGACGTACGTGTCTACCAGAAGCCGAGTTCAGAGCTGGTCTATAAACACGCCGCGCATGACACACAGGAATCCCACTGCAAGATTAGTGTCTCTGATTAGATTAGTGTCTGCAATAATTTGAAAAATTGTCAAAAAATTGCAACATTGATAATGGCGTCATAGTATCAGCTTTGTGTCTTCAAAATACCAAGAAAAAATTTTCCAAAATGATTTTATTTCATTGACAAAGTTTCATCAAAATACATTTAATGCTTAGAAAGTTATCAGAAAATGATTCTTAAATGATTCATTTTGAAGTTGGTTGGCTCCAGCGTGTAAAGCATCGATGTGTGTTATTAAACTGCTTTCCGTATCACGATGGTCGGTTGCTATGGCTTTTCCTCCCGCAAGGTTCTTAAATTCAATTTTTGGCTCACAGAGGAGTAATTTATATTCGAAATGAAGCAAAATATTAGAACATGTTTATTAGAAACAAATTAAGCATCGATGTGTTATTTAACTGCTTTTCGTATATAATATTTTATCTAGAAATTAGTTACTACAATAGTGCAAAGTGCGTTGAATTTCACGACCATTCAACTTACATCTTCTGGAGTTAGAGGTTCCCTGTCATCTGGACATTGTGGACTCCTAGTTGAACATAAAAATAAATATTGGAAAATATCCTATATCTTTCCTTTTCAGACATGTATTTTGGGCACTTTTGGGCACAACGAGTCTTCAGAGACAGTGTTTATACACTGTATTATATCTTACTGCGGTTTTCGGTATTCTGCGAACTCTGACTTTCAAACGCCAACCGCTAGGGGACTGGTCATAAAGTACAGGGGGGGTGGGCGGGCAAAATCAGGGGGTGGGCCATAAAGTTTTCCGCTTCAGAAAAGGGTGGGCTGCGTGCAAACTGAGTATCATCAAGGGGTGGGTCATGATTAAAATAAAAATGGACATGACAAACAAATCAGAGACTTCAAACTTTTAATGACAAACTAAACTGAATCATGATTCTTTTCTTTTTGTATTAAATATTTTTTTATGAAACAACCTCAACATCAATGTCAACATTGTCACTACTATAAGAGTCATCTATGCCATCAGATTCACCAGATGATACTAGGAGAGACGAATGGTAAAATCCAAGACTCGCTGAGACGCCGAGACTCCTGTTTGAAAATCCGAGACCGAGACTAACGCTTTTCGAAAATCCGAGACCGAGACTGAGTACTGAGAAAACCGAGCCCGAACCTAGAAATACTGAAGCATCCGAATCTGAAAAGTATTATCAACTAGACGCACACGTGCGTTCACTCGTGCCCCGGGAGCCCTTCAGTGACCGGCCCCGTGCGTACTCTTCATATATCTTAATTTTTTGCTGCAAAGACTTCTACAACGACGTTTTTGACACAATAACAAATCGTGTATTTTTTCGGCGTTCATGTTTCAGATGTTTTATCTATTTAATACGTGACCAAACGCATCAGGTCAAATAGAGCCTTGATTCCATGAAAATATATAAATAAATTGTCTGGCCAGAATTGTGTTAAAATTCATTACAAAAATGTCTCAAGATCTCTTGAATGCTTGAATGAAAAATATAATTGACTTGCCTCTATATCCGTAACATAATAAAGACCTTTTTTGACCTTTTTAGAGAATATCTGATTAGTCAATTTGTCTGTCAGCAGCTTAGTGTTTGCCTTTATCCCAACATGCAAAAATATACCAGTTTATTCAGCTTTTTATTTCACTTTATATCTCAATTGTTTGCTGTAAAGACTTCTACAACGACGTTTTTGACACAATAACAAATTAAAAATCGTGTATATATGTTTTTCGTTCATGTTTCAGATGTTTTATCCATTACGTGACCAAACGCATCAGGTCAAATAGAGCCTTGGTTCCATGAAAATATAAATGCGGAATTGTCTGGCCAGAATGTCGGTGTTACAATTCAATATAAAAACCTCTCAAGATCTCTTGAATGCTTGAATGAAAAATATAATTGACTTGCCTCTATATGCGTTCGTTTAGCAACATGTAGGGTGAGAAATTCGTAGATTTCCAGCTCAAAGGAATTGCTCTGAGTCGCGAGAGTTTCATTTTCAACTACTCCATTGAGAGCTCGATATTTGGTCAAAGTATTGGAGATCAAGCTCAAAATAACAGTCCATTCTGAAGCTCTTATAAGTGTCTAGGAATACCTCGAGTTAAAAGCTCCATTTTCTATTGTCTCACTGCTGGAAAAGCCTGTCTCTGAAAGCTATTTTTTGAGCTGTCCGCCATCTTGCATTCCTAAAGTTCCTGACTGGCGTTCACTTCGAAGACCTTCGAAGAGTTCGCACTCGCTCAAAGGTGATGAATGAAGGGCATTGTTTCTTACGCTCTTAACCAATCAGGAGTTGTAACACGTCACCGATTGCGCAAGAATGCCGCATTCTCGTGGACGACGAGAGGAAAAAAAGAAAAAAAAAAAAAGAAACATTTGCAGTTTATAACTCGTTCCCGGCCTAAAGGCCTGGGCACGAGTAACTAGAAATTCAGTTCTCAAATCACCCGGAAAGCAGTCATTGTGAACTACTTTACAGCAAGATTTTTGCTGAGCGGCTCGCGCTTCGCGCTCGTGTAGGTACAAGGAAATATAATATTTTAAATAAAACAACTGCTGGATGAGCTGCCTTTGCAAATAAACTCCTTTACTGTACTACAAAAATTTTAGTGGCTTACGCTTCGGCAAGAGCTAGTTATTGATATTTGGAATAATTGCAACTCGTTGTTGGCAGTTCATTCAGTGCAATGCCTTTGTGGAGTGATTTGCACCTTGCGTCGTAAGAGCAGCCATATCAATTGGGAAGTTTTTAACTGACAAGTTGAAGTTGTTTCCCTCTCCAAAGAAAACAAATCCGAGACTTCGAGACCTTCCGCCCTGAAAAACCGAGACTCCGCGGAGACGGGAAGAAACACGGAAAAACGAAAAACGAAAATTCGAGACCCATCACAAAGGCTTCCGAGATTCCGAGATCGGATGAAAAGTTGCAAAGACCCACGATTTTCTAGGTACCATTCGCCACCCCTGATACTGAGAGCAGCGAGGAAGATGAAGAATTAGATAGAAATAACCATGTTAAATAAAATGGCACTGCCTTCACATTCTACATTCGCCGTTTTCAAAAGAGCTGGTTAATTTTAAGTGGAAGGTAAATAAATTTAGCTCTAACCAAAAGGTCTTTTAGAGACTTGTCCTTCCTGTAAGACAACGTAGGAGGATCTCTCAGAGATCTCACTACTGAGAGCAACTGAAGAAGGACAGGTCATTACTTGTCCGAAACCGGTCTTGCTAAAGTGATACAAGTGTAAAAGAACTCAGACAATTTATAAGTCATACTGAATCTTGTCCTGCATGCTTAGATTCATAACAAACTTTTGACTTTACGAGTGTCTGTCAAAAACCTTGTCAGGACCTTTTGAGATCTTTTTAGTGTCTTCACAACAATGAAAGGAAAAACTCTCGCTGATTTGAATCCTGAATCAGTAAAATAACCCCTTTCCAGTTTAATAATCAGCGTTTGAAAACGGCGAATGCAGAATGCGTGGCAATGCCATCTTTATTACAGAATTTGACTTTAAATCACTTCGGTGAATATTGCAAATGCCCCTGTAAGTACTTTCTCTGCATTTCGTTCAGGCTAACGGATTTTTAACTAGTCCATTAAGCCATTTGCAGCTGGTAGAAGACATTTATTTTACGCACTTTTACTCGTTCTCTAAAGGGAACACAAAATATCCCTTGAAACAAAACATTTCGCACCTCCGTTCTCGGCCTATGACACCGACAACACTTTGCCGCGAATCATGTCCGGAAATAGGACACAGTAATTGTTTCTCATCGGATATTACAGCGTAACTCAATCACGGCAAGGCATCACCTCACTTGTATAAAGAGGACTGATCTAGCGCTTTGAATCCAGATCCTCCTACGGTGTCTTACAGGAAGGACAAGTCTCTAAAAGACCTTTTGGTTAGAGCTAAATTACCTTCCACATAAAATTAACCAGCTCTTTTGAAAACGGCGAATGTAGAATGTGAAGGCAGTGCCATTTTATTTAACATGGTTATTATTATTAAATTCTGAGGTGGGTCATTACTATTTCATGACCTTGGGATTGGGTTGGGCCATTTCATTTTCAGCTAAATTTTTTGATGGGTCATTGCAAAACATTACTACCCAATTTTAGTTTTATCAAATTTGGTCATTTGGTAGGATTTTAGGAACTTTTAGTATTGATCTTTCAATGTTTTGTTGCTGAGGTGGGCGGAAGCGAATAACCAAATACACCTTATTCCAAAATGGCGTCGGTGGTGACAATCAGTAGAGCAAAACAACCAAAACATCAAATATCACGGCTTATTTTTATATAGGGTAAAGAAAAACACCGGCAAGACAAAATTAGCAACAGATTTCCTACAGATAAATTTTAACATGAATTGTGGACCTCGATGCCTCGCTTTCATGCTCTCTGCTGTCACTAGTGTCCGCCATTTTGGAATTAGGTGTACGGACTGTTCGCAGAATATCGAAAACCGCAGTAATATTCTCTATCATTTTATCAATATAATAAAAACAGTCCTCACTACAATTTTGTTTGATTTATTCTTTGATTATTCATTTATTATACAATGCTTCAAACTAATATATCCTATACGTGAGTCGAGAAGGAATCAATAAGTCTTTAATTGCTTGTAGAGGACGCGAACAGATTTAAATTATATCATGCTCATATAGGGCGCATAAATTACAACAAACTGACTGCATTGATCAACATCATAATTCTATTACCTTGCTTTTGAACAGTCCTTGCATGGGTTAACGTGTAGAAATCGCTCAAAAAGTATAAAATAAGAAGAGGATTATGCCTCCAAAGCACTCGGAATCCTTGTTATTTGTTCTCGCAAGACGGTTAGCAGCAAATTGGTCCTTAAAATGGGACATTTCAAAATGTTTTTACAGCGATTTCTCTACGTGAGCCCACAGACAGATCTTTCACAACTCTCTTTAATCGGTCAAAGTATACATACATGCTGCATGTGGTAAGATTTAATTGCGGCAAATACGTGCGGCAAAGTTTATTTTCAATTTGTTTGTTTTGACTCCTTATCATGGTAATAGTGACATATTAACATATCGTATTCTAATGCGCATGGCAATTCAATTCGGTCATTTGAAACAGCCGTGCCCCCCCCCCCCCCCCCAAAAAAAAAAAACGAAAATGAAGAGCGTGCAGCGGAAATGAGTTGTGACGCCAGCTGATATTATTTGGAATCTTCACCAGTTCTCTTTCTTATACTCTCCCCTCCCCGCCTCCCAACAAGCCGTCCCTTGATTCCAAAGGGTGTAGCAATAGATGTTCAGTATCTTTCCTTTCATTTATATGACTCGATTATTATTATTGGTTGTAGAAACGCAAAAGCAAGCAAATGTAATCGAGCGCTTACGAAAATGTAGAGTTATTGCTCCATCAACAAACTTTCGACGTCGACGAACTCAAGTCTTGTCTGCAGTATATTCTTTATAGAGTAGTCGATAGCATCAAAAACTTAAAAGCTCAATCAATTCTATAGCAGAATTCAAGCATTGCGATAGACCAATACAGTTAGTTAAACTTAACATACCTCTTCATTGCCTCTTGTAAGCATTCTTTACAGAACTGATGTCCACACTTAGCCGTCTGTACAGCTTTTCGCATTACCAGATGACATATAATACAAATGTAGTCATCGGGCACCTCCTGAACGAACTCATAGTCATATCCAGACGGCATTGCAGTATTATAAGCCATTTTAGAACGAGAAATCTTGGAGAGTTGTACTTCCTGTTACGATTCGTCTGGCTCGAAGGGGCGCTTACTTCTCGGAATTTGAACTTTTGACCACGAAAACAATAACTGGAAATCGAGCTCAATCCTAAACAAACACATACAAATTACAAATTGAAAACATACGGACGCAAGAATAAAAAGACATGAGGTTGTCGCTTATCTGAATACGGCTGCAATTTTGCAAGGTTTTATAGTAAATCAATCTAATTGATTGGCTTAAACACAAAACACACACTTACCTATATTGTGTGACAAAAGTGCGCTGGTGCCTCTTTTTGGGATTCCTGTGCTTGACATACTTCGGGCCTATTCTCTACCTTCGGGCAACAAAGCGATCTCAAAAGGGAGAGAAAAGGCGTTGCGTTCAGATAATTTAACTGTTTATAGTCTTGAAGCGCCACAAATGAATGCATTTTGCTGATCTCGGTTATCGAGAGCTTTATTGTGCATATTGCTTAATTTGTCGTACTGACTCCGCAGTATACATTGCATGTAAAGGAAAACTGTCCAACTTCAAATAAGAAAAACTGTTGTACTGATTATATATCAGTAGGGATAAAGCTTTTTCAGCGCTTTTATTAAGGTTTATAAAATAATTCATACAAAGCGCGCGCTCTGATTGGTGGAGAAGCATTCTCCATAACTCAGCATAGCACGGAACGTTACCATGGAAATTGGAGCCAAAGTGAAGTGAAAAAACAAAATGGCCTCCAACTTTCCGATGTTTTACTTTAATTTTCCTCTTTTCAATGAAAATGAAAACAAACAACTTCCGGCCAAAGAGGAAGAAGTCAATAAAAGTTGTATCTCTGACGGCGACTGACAGAGAAAAACTGCTTCAAGACTCCGAAGCAAAATCAACCAAATACAGTACAAAATGGGTTGTCACCATTTTCAAAGGTAAATATGACTAAAATATGTAGTTTTTATTGAGAAAAAGACGAAAAAGGAAAAACGAAATCTAAAAATATTGCTAACTTACAAAGTGAGTTGAACTTTATTGAGGAAATTTTGCCTAAAACTTTCTACCAGTTTAGAGAAATACTTTCTAGTGTTTCTAGTAGTCAGATACATTACGTAGCAACATCGACTCAAAAATATGAACTAGTTATATTTTTTACAACAAAAAGTCGGTCGAAGGTTTATTCTTAATTTTCTGACATGTTTACCTTGCTTTTTGTAGAGTGGAGTGCTCAGAAGGTTCCTCCAGTTCCAACATCTCTTGAAGAAATGACTGTCCAAGAACTAGATGAAGCGCTCAGTGAATTTTACACCGAGGCGAGAACAAGTAAAGGAGAAGAATACAGCAAATCCTCGTTCCTTTGCTTTAGAAATGCCATTGAAAGGCATTTAAACAATCCTTCTCATAATCGTGGATTGAAGCTCAACTCCGACGTTTTTGCAAAGTCCAACAAGATGCTTGACGCAAAAATTAAAGAATTAAAGCGTCAAGGCGAAGGAAAACGTAAAGCACAAGCAGCCAATCTGCGTCCAAGATTTAAAGGCATTGAAATCAAGTCCAGTCGTACGTCTAACCAACCCACTTTCTTTGCTTAGAAATGTTTGGTTTCATGTTGTACTTTATTGGTGTCGTCGTGGACGTGAAGGCCAAAGAAATATGAAGCCGTCAAGTTTTGCATTTCAAACAGATGAGCACGGCAAGCAGTATGTCACAATGACTTGTGATGAATCAACGAAAAATCATCCTGGAGGTCTTCATGACAAACCAAGTAACGAGAAAGACGCCAGAATGTACGAGACCGAGAACGAAACCGATGGATATCGAGCCATGAAGCTTTACTTGGCGAAGCTAAATCCCAAATGTGAAGCCCTCTTTCAGGCGCCAAGAAGAGATTGGAAAGAAATCAATTTCAACGATGACTGCTGGTACGAAAACAGGCCACTCGGAGTAAACTCTTTGGGAAGTATGATGACAACCATCAGTAAAGAAGCTAACCTTTCAACAGTGTACACAAATCACTGTGTACGAGCAACGGCCATAACACTGTGGTCCGAAGCTGGGCTAGCCGGTCGCCACATTTGCCATATCTCTGGCCACAGAAATCCCTCGAGCTTGAGGCATTACAACTCTCAGCCTTCCAGTCAACAACTACGCCAGTGTAGCGACGTCGATCTTGTCAATTGCTTTGACGGGTCAACAACCACAGAGTGGTCAGAAATGTGAAGATCAACAACGCCAGAATGTTGGTATGGTTGAACTTTCTAGTCACCTTGGCGGCTTGTTCAACGGCTGTAATATTTCATCGGTCGAAATTCACTTTGCAGGGGTTTCATCGCCAGCTTCAACACAATAAACGTTCAGTTTTTGCGAGATAAAAACTTTGTCAAGGACACTGTATTTCAAGCTTGACAAATCTTTCAAATTAAGGCTTTTTTTTTCAGTGTTCTTCTTTGTTTTCGTTGTATTCTTGTAAGCTCTGTAAGTTCGTCGTCTCATTTTGTCAGACGATTCGTTCTCGACCAATCAAATCAAAGAGTGGAGTGTAAAGAGAATTTAGATTTTTGTCAGTTGAATTACAATAAAAATCGCTTGAAAAGTCGCATTAAATGACTTAAATGGTCTTGAATATTTCATAAAAGAAATGGAAAACTCGGCAGCAGTGCTATGTTGAGTTATGGAAGCACTTGGGAATTGTAAGAAGACTCGAGAAGTGTTGAGAAGCACTCGGCTACGCCTCAGCATGTATACAATTTGTCTGCGCATGTCTGTGTTTTGGGCTTGAAATTCATTTGCATGTCAAATGCAAGAAATTTTATGTTGACACGGAATATTTGGCTGGCTATCTCGTTCTTCAAATTATGTTCAACTACAGAAATACTGAGACAACTAAAACATGTGCAGTCTACCTACCGCTAGTGCGCTGTGGATAATTATCCAAACTGAAGGCACTCCAGATGGGAAAATATCACGCGTCAAAGTCAGTAGAAAGTTGTGAGAAGGACCAGAACTCCGCACTTTCGAGTAATATTGTGGGCGCTAAATTTATATGTAAGGTACGTTAAGCAGTGGAAGACATTAACAACAAGTTACTGTGTAGATTAGACCCGATAAGGGTATTTTAGACTCCATCGATCGTTTAATAATTAGCCATGTTTACTGGAATGTCGTACTTTTTCGCTCAAAATTCTTGCAATTCACTTTCAAAATTTGACATCTTAGACTGCGCTCTCCAGCAAATTTATTTAGTAATTCGCTTTTTCCACGTTTCTTTCTTGCAAAACTGAGCTTTTTTAGTCCAAACTCGTGATCCCTACATGTGATCTAAAGTATTTTTGTGAACGTGTTTCCAAGCACGTTGTTTGCATGCAAATTTCAGCGATGAATTTATTGCTCTTTCATGAAGTATAAAACGCTGCTTCATACGGCACAAACTGTATGCCTCACCATGTATAAAAATAGGTCATTAACTTCTAGATAAATGTTGCAGATTATGAAATATAGGCTATACCGAAATATATCAATTTTAACAAGGCTTGAACCCGGCTGTAAACATTAATTATTGCTTGAAATCACATGGAGGGACCAGGAGTTTCCTCCAAGAAAGCTCTGTTTTACAAGAACGAAGCATGAAAAAAGGGTATTATTAAATAATTTTGCTGGGGAGCGCCGTCAAAGATGTAAAATTTTCAGAATGAATTGCAAGAATTTTGCGCGAAAAAGTACGAGATTCCAGTAAACATGGCTAATTATTCAACAATCAATGAAGTCCAGAGTACTCTTATTGGATCCAATTCACACAGTATCATGTTGGTAATGACATCCATTACTAAATTTACCTTATACATGAATTCAACGCCAGCATTATAACTCGAAAGTGCGGAGTTCTGGTCCTTCTCACAACTTTCTACTGACTTTGACGCGTGATATTTTCCCATCTGGAGTGCCTTCGATCTGGATAATTATCCACAGCGCACTAGCGGTAGGCAGACTGCTCATGTTTTAGTTGTCTCAGTATTTCGGTAGTTGAACATAATTTTGAAGAACGAGATAGCCAGCCAAATATTCTGTGTCAACATAAAATGTCTTGCATTCGATATGCAAATGAATTTCAAGCCCAAAACACAGACATGCGCAGACAAATTGTATACATGCTCTACGCCTCGTGCTTCTCCTAACACTTCTCTCGTCTTCTTACAATTCCCGCGTGCTTCCATAACTCAACATAGCACGCTGCCTCGTTTTCTATTTCTACAATATTCTCAAGCCCATCTTATGATTTTACCGTGTTAACCTCAAGACTAAATATTAATATTGATGGCGCCGGAAAGAATGTTGTTCTTTACTTGGGTACAAGATAACACGTCCAGTTTACAGGAAATATTCAATTGAAGGTTTTCTTGGATCATATACGAATTATACTATATACCTATTTCAAAAAGGTTGGATATTGGATAGTGCACGCCAATCATGAACAAAGTGTAATTGAAGCAATTGAAACACGAAGCAATAACTACAAGCAAGACAACTACAAGCGAGGATGGCACAGTTGGTTAGTGCGCGGCCTTCGGTGCGAGGTCGCTAGTTCGATCCCCAGGCCTGACCTCCCATTCTTGTTTCGACTTCTTTCCTTTCCGTGTAGCTTTAAGTAGCTCTAAATACCCTTAAAACGGAACACTGATGAAAGACTAGCTCAGCTAAAGGAACTACCGACGCTAAACAAGGTCCTTTACCTTTTTTTATTTTATCACATGATGTCTCTCTATAGCCTTTCAGGTTAGAACAAAGTGACAATTTGCATTTTTTTTTTTTTTAATTTTAGGCATGAAAAATCATCAAAATTATACTTTGAAAGTACATTTTGGTCTTGGTATGCACTATGCAACAAATCAAAGGACAACCTTTTTTGAAATAGGTATATATAGGATAAACTGAGGACTTTGCTCATTATAGCGTACTGCTCATTATAAGTTGTTTTTTCTCACACCCGAGTGATAAATGCGCTACTGAGTCTGCGTATGTTCCTTGCGCTTATGCTTATGTCGCTAGTGTGAACCGGCCCTAAGACACACTACAGCAATGGACATTCCGATATATATCTCAACTTTCTCCAAAATTTATGTTCCTCGATTTTAATGCCGTTGTCACTGCAATGTATGATGCAAACTACGTACCATTTTCTTCAATCTTACTAAAATGTAATTCTTCAAACAATAAAGGAATTAAAATTAAATTAAACATATAGCTAATTGCACAAACATTGACCCTTTCAAAGCATAGAAGCTGAGACCGAAATGAACACTGGGAAATTTGCTCATTAGATGATTTGAAAGAAGCGCGTGGACGTGGACGTTACAAACAGTGACCAAGATATTTTCTTGGTATTTCTAACACGATTATGCAGCGAATTCAAGGATAAAACATATATGAATATCCATATATTAGTAGTATACCCAGGAGTCATTTTGGTCTCAGCTTCTACGTTCAATGATTTTGAAAGGGTCAATGTTTGTGCAAATAGCTATATACCTACAATGGATGTACAGTCATTCTCAAAAAGGTTGTCCAGATGAAAAGACGTTTAGACGTTAATATATCAAACTCATGTGCATATATCAGATTGTCAATTTTCTCGCAGGAATCTAATTTCAAAATACCAAAATACATTGCATTATTAGATATTGTGTATAATGGATTGTAGTTTTGCAGATAAAGTTAAAATTCTTGCCAGAAAAATGAAAATGTGATATATGCAAATTGATTATTAATTACTAAACGTCTTCTCATCTGGACAACCTTGTTTAGAATGACTGCATAAATTATCCTCCAATGATTATGGCCATATTTGAAAACAATAGGGAATACTGAGAAACAGTATACAATAGAAAAGCAAGGGTGACTGAGCGGTGAGAGCCTTACGCCGGTCTTTACCTTTGTGGTCCTGGGTTCGAGTCACGGGTGGGGCACACAAGTAACTTGAGTTTGTTAGGTGTGTTTATGCTAACAATCAAATTTCTCACTCGTTGAAACAAAGCTTCATATATATCTATCAATGTATCGTATCGCTTTTCTGGCTACCACACACTTCTAAAATTGATAGTTACATTTTTACATGGGCTTCCTGTGGAAGCGAAGCCCATGTTGAAAATTCGCCTTTATTTATGTTTGTCGTCTTGGTCGTCAAAATGTCCACGCATGCGTGTTGTCGTCTTGATCGGGAATTTTCCACGCAAAAGGGCATTTGTCGAGATACCGTGAATTTATCGTGAAACTTAAGCCAAACAAGCTACCTATCTATACAAAAGCGACTTATATTTCAGCTTATACCAACTCTAAAACCACAAAGAATCCAAGTACAGAATGTGAACAAAGATATACCGAGCAAAAAATGAGGATTTCAAGCGAACAAGATACAAGACTAGCGACTGTGTTTACACAAAACCATCCCACACTCAAGGCAAAGCGACATCAAAGATGATCATTTCTTTTATAATAATGCTAAGTACACTGTTTCTTTTATTCTTTTTACTTCAAGAAAGTATGTTTTATTTTCCTTATTTAATACTATTAACTTTATTAGGGTACAAAACAGTCAAGTTCTTCGACTGCTATACTCAAACTGTTGTCATTTCATCGTTCAGTGATTGTGATGTATTAGATAAGACTAGTTGCTTGATTATACATGCATGTAATGATCGATGCAGAGTCACAATAAAGATCACAGATAATATTAGATCTCGTTATTCAAGATTTGTTTATCATAATTATAGGCATTTACGTTGTCATCGTAGCCGTGAACTCAGTAGCAAGCTTTGTTTATCATAAAATACGCTCAAATGTACCACAACAGTTTTACAAACTGAACTTGAATGTCTACGAAAATTAGAACAAATATTGATAGCACAGCGTATGGTACATGTATTTGAAAAAATTGTCATTATGCCTAAAGGTCAGCAACGTAAGGTTAAAGGCTCTATTTGCAATGTACCAGTGCAATGTGATAAGACATGTAACATTCTGCCTCGTCCTCCAGCGATTAAGTTAAAAATAAAACTACAATTTAGAGGTCATGTATATTTTGAAGCTGCCAGACCAACATCTGTACAAGCAGCACTTTAATACATGGCTTAAAGCTAGTAACACATTGTATAAAGATGTTGTTATTGATTGTACAAATATTAGCAATGAGCACACAGATATAACACATATTACTGAAGCTGAAGATAAATTGGATAATAAGTCGCTTCAGTTCAAGAATAGATGCGTAGCTTGTTTGATAGAAGTATCAGTACATATTGATTTTATAGCTAAATTGTACACTGTTATACGTAATAAAAACGAAGCTTATGACTAATTATAACAGGAAGCCCATGTTCACGCAGTTATGCGTCTAGTTTAAATAAAACTGTCTAAGTTATTTTTGTGGATACCCACTATCAAATTGTAAATGTAATATATTGTTGAAGTGTCAATAAAGACTGTTGTAATAACAAGACCTTGTTTTCGTCACAGTTTAGTAACAAACACATTGCAATACTAACGTCCACCTATTGTTACAATAACGTTTTGATATGTATCAATAGTAGAAATACGATACAGCTGTGACAATGATTTACGTTACTGTGGACTATATTGGTTTCTCATTTACATTTTACAAACGAACTGCATTACGCATTTTAACTCTCTCAGTACTAAAGTACGTGACTTAAATCATGAAAAAGTGAAAAAAAAAATTAGAAGAAAGAAGAAATTAAAATTAAAAGAAGAAATTAGAATTAAAAGATAGTTATGACTTCACAATGGATATCAACTCTAACTTGATTATTGATGTTCCATCTAAAGAATTTGTTTTTCACAAAGTTAGTGTTGATGTCCCATTTTTAACCATATAGGAGAGAAGAAAAGTTGAATTCGAAGTGCCTGGTTGAACGCCCTACAAAAGATATAGGGAGAAAATCCCTGCCTCAAGTGGGACCCGAATCCAGGACTCCCTCAAGCCGGTATATTAATGCTTGGGTTGTGATCGATTTGTATGAATTTTAGGTTTTATGAATCTCACGACTTATCCAATGTGGAAATCTCCATATTTTGGTAATTTTCAGTTAGTATCCATCGACTGAAATTTTTTCCATAAGTGTTGACTTTTGTTGGAGTGTCACGTGACTTGCTGGACCATGTTTTTCACTGAAAAATTTCAATTAGAAATGGGGTACACAACAAACATTTCAATATTTATGAATTGCATGTTTTCTTGTTTCTTTCGGAAAGGGCTTTCCAAATCAGCCTTTTCCATTTGGAAAAATAGCTCACATAAAGAGTTATTTAAGAAAATATGTCACGTGACCTAATTTGCATATATGTTTTTCTCAAATATCTCCTTTCTCAAAATCGATAGACCACATGCAAAGGCTAATTCATATATGTGCTCTAAGTACCTATAGAACAATGTGAATTTCAGTTTCATTTAATGAGGCTTTGTACTCCCCATTTTCAAAAAAACGTTTTTGCTGCCTTAAAGTCACGTCACCAAGAAAATGCAAAATACTTGGTCTCAATCTGTCACATTTTTTTATCTACAGCTCCCATAAAAATATTGATGCAATATCTTAAAAAGCAAGATATATAATTATTTAAGAAACAAAATTCTGGCTAATTGGCAGACAATTAATTCAAGCCTTAATATACTTGAGCCTGGGATACATGTCTAGTGATGTACCAACTGCGGCTTTCACTATTTTTTAAGGTCTTTTAACTGGTTGAGAATCGAATGTAATGCAGAAATGAAAAATTACCTTAAATGAGTTCCGATCGAGGATAAACTTGAAACGATTCTCGGTTACCTGAAATATTTTTACACACTTGTGGAATTGTCGGTCTTGTTCTAGTTCCCGCCATTTTTCGTTCTTCGAGGAGAAGCTTATAAGGACGCGTGAGGAAAAAAAATGTTTTTCACGGGGTTTTATTTTAGAGCATTTTGAATCCCGGAAAAAGTTACTAATAAAAGTTAAAAGTTACAACTATTACTCGTAAGTAATAGGCCTTTTGACTAAACTGTGCTATAGAGTGTTGGTTGTTATTCAGAAATGACTGATGTTCAAACCTGCAGGAAATGCTGTATTCCTTGCGTTCTTTCTATTTTGTATGCCAAATAACCGATTTTCTATATCTACCTTCAATTTGCATCACTTAACATTTAAGAGAGAACTGTTGTTTTGCACTCACAATAAACCAAGACAATACTTGGCAAATAGTATAAGGGGTAATAAACTATTCAATACTCAGCCTACTGTATTCCACATGAAAAGTGTTTTTAACTGCCATCAATTCACTAATAGAAGTTCTAAGCAATTAATATTGGTGCTTCTTTGTCTATATGTTTTGTATTTACTGAGCTGAGTCGTTCAGGAAAAACAAATTAAATCAAATCTTACATAATGTGTTAGGAGACAAAAAGGGTTTATTAAGCAAAACTGTAGAAATTGGAACAGGCTAATAGCACAGTTTAGTCAAAAGGCCTATTACTTACGAGTAATAGTTGTAACTTTTAACTTTTAGTAGTAACTTTTTCCGGGATTCAAAATGCTCTAAAACCCCGAGAAAAACAATTTTTTTTCCTCACGCGTCCTTAAGCTTCTCCTCGAAGAACGAAAAATGGCGGGAACTAGAACAAGACAGACAACCATTCAATTTTCCTTTGTTTTGAGCCGTTTTCCTCGTCAGATTGGTTTCAAAGACAAGACTGATACAGATTGAAGGGAAAATAAACAATTTCAATATTGCACAAGTGAAGGTAAATGTCTTAAGGAATTTCTAAAAAGTACATTTTCAAATACATTTTGGAATCTGTTTTTCGGAGGATTTTGAGAACTCAATTTTGCTTGCTATGTACGCCATACGTGATGTACGTCACATCAGTCGCAAACATCACTGTACCAGCGCGAGTAATATATACCATTGGGGTCACCGGCCTCCTCCTTCCTGACCTAGACAGAACTCTAAAAGTGCAAAAACAACAAAGTGTTTTTTTGTGTGTGTGACATATAATGCCACGTGACCAATATCCCGTGTGACAAAAAATGGTATTCAAATGCTAAGCTTCACAAAATATATCACGTAACCAAGAACAGTTTCAGGTTTTTCTCGGAACTTATTTAAGGCAATTTTTGATTTCTGAGAAAGGTACTTAATTGATAGGTTTCTCCAGCTCCAATTTCAAAAAAATCGTGTCGTCGACAATGTAATTTTCTGTGGCTAATACTTTATGAGATACAAATTTTGGAAATCCTCTCCCCGTGTTGATATCTGTTGTTTTTCTTTGAAATTCTTTCCATGGCCACTCTTCATCAGGAGTTAAAGTGTTTTCGACGTTTTTCCTCTTGAAAGGATTTGGTTTCTGATCTATGAGGATGAACTTAACTTTCCAATCAAAAGGCCATGTTAGTATGGAGTCGTACTCCCCACACATGACAACAAGGCCTACTGTTACATGGGTACCCTTAACATCACCATATCCATTGGGATCTAACCTCAGCTTTAGCTTGTACCCATTTATGTGCGTATAGAATGGCTCGCTGTATAGTTGAACATCCTTTGCCTGTTTTGATGCCTCTAGCTGTTGACTGAAGTCCTTTACTTTCCAGATGTAACTGTAGCTCTTTTCGTCATCTTTAGTCATTACTGGCGGATTTTCAGTTATTTGTTTTTGGATATTTGTGATCTGGCTTTGCATCGTCAAAATCTTCTCAACCGCCATTTCAAGATGTTGTTTTACGTGTTTTTCATTATGGTTGCTTAAAACTTTTCTTTGTACCTAAAATAGTGATAATCATACAAGAGGAATTGTTAGTAGAAGTGAGGTGGGGTGGTGGACGTGATAGAGCCATGAGGACTTTCAATGCAAGTATTGGTGTTAATTAAACCTGAGATCTTGTTATTTACCTTAACAGTACATCCAATGTTTTCATAACTACAAGGTACAATGGTCAGCGAACAATCAGTGGATGTATGGTTTGAAACCTATAACAGTGTATCAAAATAGCTAGATTCAATTTGAAATCAAAGTTACTTCTTGTAAATTCACTCATTCGGTTGATATGTTCGCTCATTCATTCATTCATTCATTCATTCATTCATTCATTCATTCATTCATTCATTCATACTAAAATTCAATTATTAATTTTCATTATCTTAATATTCAATGAAGATAGATAAATGTACCTGTTCTCTTTTGATTGTCTTCCCACATTTATTTGGGCAACTGACAGGACACTGTGGACATTCACTGGTGTGATTCTTGGATAACAAGAACCAAAAAGAAAATAAAAAAGAAAGAAAGAAAGAAGAAGTAGAAGAAAAAAGAATAACGAAAAAAGGGGGAAAAGAAACAAATTAGAATTCAGAAGGATAATGCCATCTTTGTTTTTGTTATTTGAACAAATCACGAGCTTCGTTCGTAGTGGTCGACACTGCAGGGTACTTGTGATCATTGCATTTCTCCCAAAAAAATTCATGTCGGTGATAATTTGCCTGTTTGCACGTATTTGTGTGTATGTATGCAAGTATTTATAATAAATTTCTTTATGAAAAATTAACAACATATGTTTTAAGAAATTTACCTCCAATAAACAAAACGTGTAAGTATTCTTGCAGTGAGGACATGACACAATTCTGTACAGACATTCATCTTCTAGGTGTCCAACCATTTCATGACGAGGTTTTCTAACGCTGCAGTCTTCGTTGTCACAGTCCACAATTTTATAATCACATTTACCTTCGTGTTCCTATGCGAGATTACAGAAACATTTGAACATCGATCAAATGAAAGCCATATACATGTCAAAATATAGATTTTAGTGCCCCACATATTCATATCAAATGCAAACCGCCTCATTTACACGATAACAACTCGCAAAGTAAGGGTAATTCACCATACGGATAGCCTGCGTTCCTGGCGGGCTAAGTACTTGGTGTATGCAATAACAACAAGTACTCACCCCTGGCGGTCTGCGGTAACCGCAGACCGCCAGCAACGCAGGCTACCACAAGGATGATATTATCCATTTTGGTAGGGCAGGGATAGTTTTCACGCAGTTGATTAGTCGTTTTTGTATCTACTGCAGAATGCAGTAGATACGTACTATGTCATCGTGTTGAAAATGGATATACTTCATGCTTCACTCAAATTATGAGATCACGGTATATTGGTATTCACCAAAACATGTATGAGTTCTGACACGAAGTTCTATGCTTGTTAACAATAGAAATGTGTTAACATGCAATATATACAAAAGTCGGCCGGAATATTTTCGTAAAATACGCGGGAACAAACAAGTAAAGACGAAATGACGCACGAATCGACCGAATGTCTTTCGGAAACATTCAGGAAAAATTAACAAGCATGCACGAAGTGTGCACGCGTACGAAATTTCATGTGACTGACGACTGTTGACAAGTTTGACAGGAATTCATGATCAAGTCAAAAATCTTGGTAAGTGATGTTTTTTTTAACAATGTTTTTATGCCAATTGACAAGGAGAATAGAGTAGCAGTCAAATTTCAAGATGGCCGAAGTACGTATTTTGTCAGCTACTAACTGCGATAAGACATCTGGAAAACTATAATGGTGAATCAGATTCTCTTGACAGCATTCTGTACAAGATTGACAAATGGCCAAAATTTTAGCTGACAACTGAAAATTTACTTTCTTTTGGCCGCTTTCACTCCATGGTTTGAGATGGAATAAATTAATTTTGGCGGGAATTATGTGAGAGATTATTAGACAGGGAGCTCCTCTCCTGATCAGTCCCTACACGGACGGACGTTACAACGAGACTCCATGATGAGTTTCAACATGTTTCACAATTTGAGGTTTCACAATTTGAGGTTTCACATTTTGAGGTTTGCGACACAGAATTTGGGTTTTCACAATTTGATAAGTTGAAGCGGAATTTGTGTATCATCATTTAAAGAATTTGATTCTTTGTTGCAGAATTTAGACATCAAAATTGATTGCAGCAATACAAAATTTGTGTTCTAATTTTGGCGGGAATAATACACCATATAAATCCTTGCGTCCTGCTCCTGCAGAAATGTCGAATTCATCTATATAGACATCGCAGCAGTTACGCGGCCGTTTCACATATACAATCATACGAAATATAATCTCGAGTTACTACAAAGCTGACTATGTTGCACGTAAATATTGCTGTTAACGGTTGGTCGTTAATTCAGCCAAGTTAAACCACTGTTAGTAACGTATTACGTTAGCAGTTACGCCCTGTTATGCTTTATGCAACTGAACCCTGTTGTTTGTACCCCGCCATGAATTGATTATTATACCTCAAAGTCCCTTGCTTCTCCTCGCCAATTACAAGCTTGTTCTGGACACTTTATCTTGAGCGACAGTATTTTTCGGTTCATTGCATTGTCTTGAAATATCTTTAAGTTAAAAAAAAAATCAAATGTTACAAATTTGAAAATCTAGATTACAAAACATTTAACTACAGCTTGTTGTAAGTTCTTTGAGATTACAGTAAAAATCGAAGCATAGAAAGTCTTTCTGACCCGCACATCATCATTGGGAGGGGTCAGCCTGTTTTAATCAGTCAATCCAATGATTTGCAGGAATCCGCGCCCCCAAGAAAGATTGCTTGATCAAAAAAAAAAAAAAGATCTTACGGAACTTAAAACAAACAAACAAACCAACCGTATGAAACAAGCGGGTCGCTATGCGTTATTTTTTTATCGTAACTTTATTCAGTGCAAGTTAGTGTCGTTATCTCTAGGACTACAGAACTTACGTCTTGTGGAGTAAGAGGTTTCCTGTCCTCTGGACATTGTGGATTCCTAGATAAAACATGGAAAAGGTATTAAAAATTATCGTGTTTTCAGTGACATTTTAAATAGATCTGACTCGAGTACGAACGTAAGGCCAGTATTCACATATATGTTTTTATTAATGCAATATCTTTGTTTCACAAAAGTAATATACATTCCAAGAGAAATTTTATATATGTATACACCAAAAACAAGACTGAGCATTTCATTTCAAGCTAAAACTCAAACATTTCTTAAGAAAACATCGTAATATGCACGCAAGCGCAAATGTTTTTCACTAGTGTCATTTCTTGAAAGACCCAATAACTTTGGTATATTAACTTTGGTTTCACTACTTGTAAAATTTTAGTTTGAGCCAATAGTCCTGAGTTCCGAGTGCGTTCCGAGCAGAGCTTCACCTGCTGTATACTAAGGATTTAAAACAAGGCTGCGTGTTACGAATGAATGATTTATGAACTTAGTCTTGTCTTGTGACTTTTGTATGTGGCAAGTGAATTGTCTCCGAAGCCAGCTATTTACATAGATTGTTTGGGCTCTGACCACCCAATTCGATCATTTACCACTGAACCGCGACATGTAATTGCAGAGGGACGTTTCAAGGGCGCTTTCTTTTCTTTAAAACGGATAAAACATGCGAACTTGTCGAAATTGGCTTCGGAAGGCCAAATGTGATTTGTTTTAAGGTACTAATCTATTATGTTCGTTCTATTTTTTTCTAATTAGTTGACAATATATTAATCAATTAGACAACAGAAAGCCGCGCGCCCATGGCGTTATAGACGCACGAGAGAAAATATAAAGAACGATTAACAAACGTAAGAGTGGTACGAGGCGTAGCCGAGTGCGACTCTACCTAGTTTGTTAAGAGTTCTTTATATTTTCTCAAGTGCCTCTATAACGCAATGGGCAAGCGGCTTTCTGTTGTCTAATTGATTTATAACAGAGCCTAGTACGTTAAAAACTGAGCCGTTCAGCCCATGGGGAAATAGTTCATAGATTTTTCAGCCAATCAGAGCGCGCGTTATATGTGTCGCCATCTTAAAAACGAATGATTTGAAAAAGACGATGACGAAGATAGTGCGTGCGCAGTGCAGCGCATGGGCAAACAGCTCATAGCTTTCTGGCCAATCAAAGCGCGCGTAAGATTGTAGCTATGCTATGAAATAAAATAGTGTCAAATTCATACATAGGGTCTTATAAATCTATATGAAGCAGTAGTTTAGATAATTTCATGATCGTCGCCTAATTTCAGCCTTCCGACGGCCTTCTGAAAGACCTTTCACAGACTTTGCAATCCTGAAATGCCGATCAACTTTTCAGTTCGAACGTATGTGTAATACTCATACCTTCGAACTGAATTAAACGTTGACACAATATATACAAAGAACCTGAGATGTGTTCGACTCACGAGCTATAGATTATATCGCTTCCCTACCATTAAGGGACTGTTACCACCGTTTGTGCCCCGCCAGACCAAAAGCTTCGACTGGTAGTTGGTCAATAGGCATGCATATCAAACTCAGTTTTCAGACTGACAGAGTTGACGGTAGCCTGTCGCCAAATTCTTAATCGAGACTTTTGGCTGAAAAAAACACCATGATCAATCTTTTCGGTTCGGTGTTATTGAGTTAAACAATTCCAGAATGAATTGCTTCGGCAAACTAGCGTCTATAGCTACTTGTATCTTGGGTCTGTCAGTATCGTACATCATTTATATCGAGTTCCGCTCAACCTCACCTCTTAATTGCTTCCTCTAAACATGCTTTGCAGAACTGATGTCCACACTTTGTCTGTACAGCATTTCGTATTACAAGATGACATATAATACAAATGTAGTCATCAGGCACCTCCTGGACCCACTCATAGTCGTATCCAGACGGCATTGCAGTATTATAAGCCATTTTAGAACGAGAAATCCTTTAGAATAGCACTTCCTGTATGTTCCAGCACAGCCTGGGAAATTTGACCTTTTGACCACAGGAAACCCAAACATATCATAAAGATTTCGGGCTCGGGTTTCGAGCTCACCCGAACTAAACAAAAATTACAGAGCTATAGCAAAATACAACCGAAAAATCGAAAGCCATATCCAAATATAAAACATGCACATACGTAAGGATGAGAAGGCTAACGAGATGACAGCGTCGAACAATGATCAAAAACGGTGCGTGCGTGCGTTCAACCTGATCGGACGCTTCTGTCTGTGCTCTGATGAAATCCATCTATTTCGTGCTTTATTTCCAGACATGGCTCGCCTATACCATATATTCTGTTTACTAATAATTGGGAGCTACTTTTGCAATACTAAAATTGCTTATTCTGGTTTTGGAAACTCTGAAAATTTACAAAAAGATTTTCAAGTCACACAGATTTTAATTATTCACTGGCAAAGACGCTTATTTACATATCCCTATGGGACGTTTCTTTCCAGACCAATGGCATGGAAAATTAGCATGAAAATCAGCAAGAAAAGATGGTTTGGTCGTAGAGTTTCTTATCATCCCAACACGGATGCAACGTTCAATCTCGAAGAATTAACTATTGCACTTAGCGGAGATGTTCACCCTATGCCTGGTCCACATTGTGAATGCACCGAAATTAAAGGCAAAAGCAAGAAATACAAACCGCCAAAATGTCCAGAATGCAGCCTTGGAGTTCAGTCTAATCATAAGCGCTATATCTGCACTATTTGTTTCGACCTGGTCCATGCTAAGTGCATAATCACTTCTGCGTCAATCCTTAAAAGAATTCGTGCAGCGAAACCTCAAGAGTGGACTTGCATGAAATGCCATCCATCAGTCCTTCCATTCCATAAATGCACTGATAAAGAGCTACTTGGCTTGTACGATGAAAATAAATCAGATACTGATGCCAACGCGCCATACGTAGAAAACGAACATCTAAAAGAGCTTACTAGCAGGTGTAAACAACTGAGACTTGCTCATCTTAACACTCAAAGTATGGTGTCCACGTTTGATGATCTTCTGGCCACTTTAAAAGAATATCCCTTCGACGTGTTTGCCATGAGTGAAACTTGGTTAAAAGACAATCAACATCTTCTGAACTACGTTGCCATACCTGGGTATGCAAACGTCTTTCGTAACCGCAATAATACACGTGGGGGTGGTGTCGGCGTCTACATAAAGGATTGCATTAATTATAAGCGTCGGAAAGACATCGAAGATCTGGAGCCAGACCTGGAACATATTTGGCTCGAACTACCTGGCAGAAATAAACATAGTAAGATGCTACTAGGCGTGGTATATCGATCACAACGTATGCTTGATTTCGATACGTGGACTGACAAATGTGAGAACCTATTTAGTCAAGTCAACACTCTATGGGATGGCCTACTCGTCATCACAGGGGACTTTAACATTGATCTATTGAAACCAGAAACACATCACACAAAGAAGTATACAGACATGTTGGAGTCCCTGAACTTACATCAGCATGTTCGAGAACCGACCAGAGTCACGTCTACATCGAAAACCTTAATCGACCATATTATCAGTAATACACCCAACCGCATCACTTATTGCAATGTCCTACCATGTCCATCTGTAAGTGATCATGACGCGGTATACGCCTGTATCAATATTAGAGTAAAGAGATTCCAGCCTCGTTACAAGTTCATCCGTTACGAAAAGTCATTCGACGAGGAAGCTTACAAAACAGACTTTGCCACTCTTCCATTCAACCTTGTTTACAGCACCGATGATCTAGATGAAAAGCTAGACATTTTCAATTCAATATTCAAGACCTGCCTGGACAAGCATGCTCCTTTGCACAAAGTAAAAGTTACCCGACCTCCTGCGCCATGGCTAAACTCCGAAGACATCCGTCAGCTGCAACAAGAACGTAATGAGCTGAGACATCGTGCCCATGAAACTAAACAGAATGACGTGTGGGAGAAATTTCGCGAGATACGCAACAAGCTACAAACAAAGATCAAGAAGGTAAAACGAAATTTCTATCAGACAGCTCTGTCTTCGAGAAAACCTAAGGAACTTTGGCAAACAATCCACAGAATTCTTCATCCTAGTCCTCAACCCATAAAAGCTGATCCGAATATACTGAATACTCATTTTACTTCTACATCGCAGCGACTACTTGGTTCCACATCTAGATCTCCAGAAGAATTACGGGACCTTATTAACTCTCTACCTGAATGCTCTTCTAAGACATTTGATTTACGTCCCGTTACCTACTCTGAGGTGCTGAAACAGCTGCGCTCACTGAGAAATGACTGCTCCACTGGGGTCGACCAAATCCCCGTAAAATACCTGAAGCCTGTGGCTGATTACATCGCCTCGCCACTTACTCATATCATCAATTCTTTCATTGCCAATTCATCCTTTCCTTCCGTATGGAAAACTGCACGTTTATGTCCCGTTCCAAAGATCGATCATCCAACAGAAAACGACCACTATAGACCCATTGCTATTCTTCCAGCGCTCTCCAAAGTCTACGAGCGTCTCGTTCTCCAGCAATTACTTGACTACATCAATGGACACGGCATCCTTGAGAAGAAAGTCGCTGGATACCGCAAGGGCCATTCGACCACCACAGTTCTGCTACGAATAAGGGATGACATCATCACGGCAATGAAGAAGGGCGAACTCACTCTAATTGCTTTTGCGGATTTCTCCAAAGCATTTGATACGGTCGACTATTCTACGATATTGAAGAAACTGCATGCCATTGGTTTCTCTAAGTCTTCACTGGACTGGGTCCACAGTTACCTGACATCTCGGAAGCAGTTCGTCCAAGTCAATGACAAGCAATCTACTCTAACAGATGTACATTTTGGCGTACCCCAAGGCTCCATCATGGGTCCCGCCCTTTTCAATTTATATGTAAACGATTTACAAGGTAACCTGGAATGCGCATGTTTTCAATATGCTGACGACACAACGGTATATCTTCACTCTCTGCCAAACGATCTAGACGCACGAGCCCAAGAAATGAACAGTGCAATAACTTCACTAGAGAACTGGGCCACTGAATCAAATCTTCTTCTCAACGAAAAGAAAACTAAACAGATGTTAGTAACCACGCAACAAATGTCAAGAGTTCACGGCCTGGGTGACAAAATACCATCTCTTACTGTAAAAGGCCAAACCTTGGAAAGAGTGGGAACATTCAAGCTGTTAGGAACGTGGATAAATGAAAATCTCAAGTGGTCTGACCATGTCAAGAACCTAGTCTCGTCGTGTTACGGAGTTCTTTCGACTTTGCGTAAAATAAAAAATATGACCCCCCAATTTATCAAGAAACAAATTGTGGAAAGTCTCGTTCTCTCAAAGCTTGGTTTCAACGACATAGTTTGGTATCCTTTGCCTGTTTATCTACAGAAAAAAGTCCAACGTGTGCAGAACGCTGCCGCAAGTTTCGTCACTAATCGTTATTGTACCGAAAAAGACGTTGTAAAATTAGGTTGGCTACCAACTCTGGAGAAAGCTCAGATGAACGTTTTAAGAACAGTGCATCAAGCGATACATGACGACAAATGGCCAGATTATTTACGGCCCCAGATACACGCACCCGAGAGGATGTTGCGATCAAGTGGTGCTACAGTATTGACTATTCCACTCATCAAAGGGACGTTTCAGGACTCTGCCGCAAGCCTCTTCAACGACTTACCCGAAAATATAAGATCCTGTAAAGAACATCATCAGTTCTGTCGTCATGTCAAGTCCATCTTACTTGAAAGAGCAAAGAACAGAGTCACCCGTTAAATAACTGAATTTATATTTTAAATATATGTACATAGTTTCTCATTTGTTTATATTTCACATTTTTATATATAGTTCTTAGGTTGGGGAATGTAGAGCTACCCTGTAGATATGTCCTCAATAAATCTTTATTATTATTATTATTATTATTATCAGAATCAAACAGTAGGATACTACGACGAGGCGTATATACACCATATTGCTAACATGCGCGATGTATTGGGGGCTGTACGTATTCGAAAGCTATTAAGCTGCAGATTATTTCAGCATTCCCTGAAAATATTATCAGTGGACCGGGTCACATATATGTCTTGAAAGAACAAGATATCACAAGATCAGTCAGCATAATCTTAAAGCAGCAGTTTTAGCTAAGATCAAACGCTATGTATTTTTTGATGATACATTGGGTAGCCTGTGGTTCTGTGTCTTTGAAAAATATTAATAAAGCGCACCAGGAGCCCATGAGTACACGTAGTGATTTGAAACTATATATAACTTTTACTTACCTGATTTTCAGACGGTCAGCGGTCCTCCGCTTTCACTTTCCTCCCATCCTCTCGTCAGTCGGAATTTTTTTTGGACCTGTAATTATGTGCGAGATTTTTTACTTATCGCATCATTATGTACCTTTGTATATATGTTGGTGTATGGGTGTATGCATGGGTGTCATCCAAAAAGAACTAACATGCAGGAATTATTTTTTCAAAAGTATAAAAGTATAAAAGCATAAAGTATAAAAGTATAAAAGTATAAATGGTCGATCCTTCTAGTTAATGGCGAAGCCCCCTGAAAAATTTCAATTACTCGATAGACCATGGGCCAAAAAATGATTTTTAAGCCGTTTATTTGTTATTGGTTGGTGACCATAAAAACTGTTTCCAGACACCTTAAAATTTCAGTTGTACACTCGGTCCAAGTCTTCCCTCCGATGAAGGCAACGCGGTTACTGGCGGTTACTCGAGTAGCCGAGGAGTCTAGGCAAAAATTCGAAAACCCAAAAATTGATTACTACAAATGTGCCAAGAGTTTTTGTGTCTTAAGATACTTAAGGGTTTTCGATGTAGGATTGGATAAAGTATACGTTGTAGTGTTTGGAAATATTAAACCGAGTGAAACATGGCTGCTAATAATCTTGCTACGGTTGTTCGTACTATGGATGAATTTGCATTCAACACTGGTCTGTCATCGTCTTCTACACCTCGACGTTACCTATGGACGGATGCTTTTGCTGTATGTAATTACCTTGGGTTACAGAAACACACCAATGATGAACGTTATGGCCGCTTGGCTTTGGATCTTGTGAACAGTGTACACAACATCTTGGGGAAGCATCGTGCGGATGATGCAAGAAAAGTGAGCTGTCGTTTAGTTTAGTAGCCTAATTATAATGTGCTAGAATTAGAATTAGCTGCAATTTATTCATCTACTGTGAAGTCAGATAGGTGTCTCGACTTCATAACACTTGCTTAGGATAAGTGGCATCGAGAGAGAGACAAAAATAAGATTATAAAGTAAATATGCATAAAATTAATTGTCTAGATAAGACTACTAAGAGTCTTATTAAGAACATTGGAAAATGAATGATTGTGAAAGTGATAAATTCTTCCCTTTCATGAATTTATCTATCTGCTTCCATTCTTTGCATTCCATAAAAATGATATCAAATGTCAGGCCACTCACTTTAAATAATGTTTGTTTTAGACTATAAGGGCCTGTTTACATGGAGAGAAGTTGTCCCTAGTAAAAAGGTTACCCTACCACCTGAGCTAACTTTACCGAGCATTTACATGGGAAAATCATTGGTTGCTATACGTGGGTGAACTCTTGGTTTGAGTTCCAATGTACATCATGATCACCAAGAATTAAACACGTTCTAGGGCCAAAGTTGTTACAGGTCATAGTGTTATAAAAAAGTAACATGAGTAGTAAATTGTATTTTATCCATTTTAGGGATGGATAAGTGGCCTTAGTGATTCAGAGGGAGAACAACACCCAACATCTGGAGGTCTACGCATTGGCAAAAAGCTTCCAGAGCGCAAACCAAATGATTTCTTTGATGATGATCAAGAGTGGGACCGTGATGGTCAGTATTACCATTACATCACCAAATGGATGCATGCATTGAATTGTATGACAAAGTCAACTGGGGATAGAAAATTCAATGTTTTGGCAGCAGAAATGGTAAAGGGCACACATGATAAGTTCACCTATGGTTCTGGTAAAAAAAGAATGTTTTGGAAAATGAGCATTGATTTGAGCAGACCACAAGTATGCAGTATGGGTCATCATGACCCTTTAGATGGGTAAGTTTCTCAAAAAATTGTCCACAATTTAAATTAAAGGGTGATTCCTTACACTGACAAGTTTCAACCTCAATTATGGCAGATACTTGGAGATGTGGGGTTTTTGTCAGGGGATTCATTAAAACATATTCATGGATCATTGATCAAATTGCTGGGTTTCATCCATTCCTTTGAGAATCCAAAGACATTGAAGTGGTAGCCATGTTGGATGAACAAACAAACCCTAATGAGGAATCTTTTGTTGAAGTTCATCCAAGATGGCTGCTGTGACGTCACATACAACCCAGCAATTCTGAGAACTGTTCGTTATTTGTTTGTTAATTGTTTGTTTGTTATTGTTGTTGTTGTTGTTGTTTTGAATTTTTTTCCAATAGAGGAGTCAGTTTTGTGCTGTACTGCTGTTATTGGAGGTTGAAGTCAGGTTTGGAGGAACTGGTTTGAGAGGAGACTTGGAAGAAATTAACTAAGTTCCTTCTATCGATCCTGCCCTTATTATCTCCTCCTCCCTATACAGCTGTATGCTTGAGTCTCAGTAGAGGCTTTTCCCAAGTTTTTTTTTATGGATGCCTTTCAACCCCCTCCTTCCCAGGGGGGAGGGAACTCCCATGAGGAATGATCATCAGGAATTTTCATGTTTATCCCTAAAAGGCACAAAAATGGGCATGACTTGAGCTATTCTTTTACCCCTAAAAGGTACTAATGAAAAAAATAGACAAGATTTCTTTGAATTGCCATTACACCAGATAATATCATCATAAAGCATAAAAAAATCTTCAGTTTAGCATAATTGTCATCTCGAGAACTCAAAAAGGTATTAATAATCAATAACTTATTTTAGGTATCAGCATCTACCAGCATCGACCCCCCCCTCCCCAGCCCATCCCCCAGTTAAGTGATAGCCACACCCTAACTGAATGAAATATCAATAAAACTAATTAATAATAATTATTATTCCTGGTTTAAACCAGTAGTTATTTGCTGACAGGTACATAACCTACCTCCAAATCCAACAAACCATGACAGCACAAGACAAAGAAACCTTGAGTCTAGTGGAGCAAATCTCTGACATGGCTGATATTTGTAAAGGCAAAGACTGGACAACTACTGACCCTCTTGGGCTTGGTGGGTTGCTGTGTGATGCCTATCGTGTGTTCTCTATGATGACTGTCAATGATGGTGTCACAGGTTGCAGTGAGCTACTGAAGGATATACTTCACGCATGTGATTATGGTCTTGATGCATACATCCATAACAGGTAATTATAAATCTCAATCTGCATGATGACAAAATATGCTTTAGACAGACCTTAAAATATTCTCTTAATTTGAATTGTGCTCTACTTTCCAATCATGCATGCAGACATTGGAGGTCTGTGCAAATTGACAATTTAATAATGAAATGATATTAAATTTGTTTCATGTACCCATTTTGTGCAATGTGACTTGAAGAATGATCAATTGAAAGAAAATCTAATTAAAACAAAAACTTAGCCTAAACAAGAGTATAACAGTGACTCTATTATAGTTCTATTTCAACCCCTGATTTGCTGGGGTGGGTCTAGGGGAGGAGTGCAGGGCGTGCATACCCCTTCCTCAGACAACTATTGGCTTTTTGTGGTTGGTACTTTTTCAAAATATCCTCTGGACAGTTTTACATGTAATTGCTATAAAACTGTACGTGATTTCTGTAACACTGCATGCAGTTCTTCCTGAATGACAATCTTGGATCTGCCCCTGATGTGATTTCAACCGATTGTTAGCCCCTTGAAAATCACTTTATCACAGTCCCCTTCACAGTTCTCTGTGTCATCATGAAAGGTAGCCATGCCTTTGCATTGAAGTGAGATGAATGGTGAGCTTGCAATGATAGATACCTGTGAGTAATTGTCCTAGGTGTTAAAAAGGTCACTATCATTGCATGCTCACTGTTCATCTCGCTTCAATGTAAAGACACAGCTAGTACCTTTCAAGATGACGCAGGGAACTGTGAAGGGGACTATTTCACTTTATCAATTATTAATGATTAGCAAGTCAGAATAAGATACAGACCTGTAAAACATGCAAACCTTAATCCTGTCCTCTGTATTCAATTATCAATTACATATTACTGACAAGCCATCTTGCTCATGTTTTATCAATAGGTACTCTAATCAGCTACAAAAACCAGCAGAACATCGTCTTGCATTCCGTGAGCTTGGACTATCCATTGGTTTACAAGCCATCCAAAAAATGCACAAAAACCTCCCAAATCACCCAGAAGTTGTAAAGCTTTGTAATTATCTTCCTAAGTCTCTAGAGAAATTACAGAAGTTTTCACCCATTATAAATGAAATTAATAACTTCTGGAGTGATTCAGCCAATCAGAAAGCTCGTTCCTGGAAAAGTCATTTGGATATAAATATGGTAATGTGGGCAACCAGTTTGATGCCAGAAGGATTCCTTGGTATTTGAGAAGCCATTTAAATGCTTTATAGCTGCAGTGAAGTGGTTTTATTAAGAGTTAGAATGTAGCTTATTTTAGAGTAAAGAATAAATTGTGTCCTGCCATTTATTTATAATAAGTTTTAAACTGTTAGGCTATTTAAAAAATGCTTCGTTATCTACAGTAATGCATGACCATAGTTAATTGTCTAGTGATGGTAGTACAGGGTTTACAGAGTAACTGTGAAACAAAATTTTAACCCAATTTCATGATCTCAAACTATAATGGTCAGTGGAGCAGTTGTTCTAAAAGTAATTATAATTTTTTGCCTGGTTTGGCACTAATCTTCGCTGCACTAGCCTCACTGTTTTCCCAAATTGTCCTTTGTGTCATCATAATTAAAGCATTTTAAACAAAGATTTAGAAATGCATTTCCAAGAGGATTGCGTTGGGAAAACAGTTGATGCAAGCGAATAAACTCTTTGAAACAACTTGACACAGATAACAGTGGCATCAGTTATATGTAGACAACTATAAATTAGTCCTTAACTTATAGAAGAATATACTCTTCACTTGTTCAAAATAAGGTATTCAGAATACTACTTGTAAAGTTGTTTAGAATTTATGTACTCTAGATGTAAAAGTATCTGAGATATAGTATTCATTATAATTATGTATGTTCTGTCTTCCCAGACTGTTTGGAAGTAAAATATGCATTTTATTTGTACAGTATTCAGAATTATTTTATTTAAAATACACAGTTGAAACCTAATTTCAACTCAAAGGAATAATTTCTTTGATGTATAGTAGTGATAGCCCACTATCCCTGGAGAAGCAAAAATGTTTCGCACTTTGTAACAAGCATCTGTTGTTTCAGTTGGGCTGAAAGAATATATTACTAGCACAACTAACGCAAATTGCTCGCGTAGTTACTGTAAATGAGTTACAGGTACGTTAGACGCATGACATACTTTCACACTTCATAGTCATGGTACATGAAAAAATAGCCAATCAGAAACCGAACCAGAAGGCATCAGCCAATCAGAATTCGGATGATTACGGTGTTCCAGGGACGTTACGGTATAATACATAGAAAATCGTACTACATCGTTTCCCTCTCGCGTGAAATCTGTTCTATACTGACGTTATCTTAACTAAACGCAAGACGTAGGTATGGCTACGTTTGACTCCAGGGGCACGTTTCTCGAAAAATCCGATAACATGAGGGACCCGGTAACTTAAGGCCTGCACACACGGTGCAACATTTCTTGAAACATTTGCTGGAGCATCGCGCGCAACACAATGTTGCAGCGTGTGTCCACCTATTCCAATGTTTCGCGAAACGTTGCGCGCAACATGCCGCAGAAGTAGGATCGAGTTCTACTACTGCAACTGTCCAGAACTGTTGCTCGCAACATTGCACGAGATGTTTCAGTGGTGGACACACGGTGCAACCGTGTTGCGCCCGGTGTTTCAGCAAATGTTTCGGGAAAAGTTGCACCGTGTGTCCGGGCCTTTACCCGATAAAGTTCATGGATCAGTTCTCGAAGCGCATGTTAATTTCACTAATTTCTATGATTTACGGGTGCTCGCGCGCGCTCGTAATTCTTCCCTTAAATAAACGGGCTCGAAAGGTTATCGATAACGGGTTCCCTCGGGTGTTTAGGAAACCATAATAAAATATTCCTTTTGTTCAGAGAATCATCTGATCGTAAGAAATTTTGTATGCGTAACGCTGTTGCATTGGGGCGACGATGTTAAGATGAAGGAATCGATTCCATCTAATTGTTATTATGTATTTTGATAATTTGTTGTAATAGACTTTTGTGATTTCTATTACTGCTATTGCAGTAGGGACTTGAAGGCTTCGGATAAGTTTGATGCCAGTGCAAAGTCTTGTGAGTCACTTGGCAATAACGTTAAAACGTAGCTTAGGAGATCGTGTGTTTTAATGAGAGGAACATTTCGACAACTTAGCTTGGACGGATCCTGCAAATAACAGAAACGTTATTAGATAGATCATGTAGACGGGAAACGGCAGAGAGGATCAAACGAGAGAGAGTAACTTTTCACGTATACGTTTACGGCAAACGCGAAATGACTTACCTTCGCGTTGAAACAGTAACGCCAGACGGGGAAAAAACAGGTCACGCAATACAATACAATACAATAATACAATACATTTTATTTTGCAAACATTATTACATTACAGATTTCATTTTGACAGAATTACAATGGGTAGGTTTAGTTAAAAAAAGTATGTGTGTTTTTTTTAATTTGCAATTTTGAGAGTTTTCTTTTTTGAATGCCTAGAGGCTAAATTAACTGCGGGTTTTCGTGTTAGCCGCGCGATCCTCGGCTCTGCCGTTTACCGTCCAGGTGCATAGGTTACCGTTATCCAATAACACAGGTGTAGTTTTCACTACAGATGTCCCACATACCTACTATATATAACATATACAGGGATAGTCCGCAGGGGGCGTGGTGGGGGGGGGGGGGACGTGATGGGGTGGGGGGGGGGGGGGAAGACAGTTACCACCAAGACATGCCCTAAACTCACGTACCTGATGCTTTATCCATCGACTGATATGCGTAGGTAACCGTGATAATTGATTAACGCTTTTTGTCGATTCAGACTCTCCTAAAGTGTACGCTAGGCGTTGTCCAACAATAGCCAGTAAACTAGAACTAAGAGATTGCTTGTCTCGAACGGAGAGGAGAGCCTACAAGAAAAACGTATTCACTTGAAGAGATCTGCATCATTTACTGGAACTCGCCAGAGTTGCATTAGTTATTCGGCGTCTGGTTATATTCTAAAATATCGGTTCCAAGTTTGTAAAACAACAACAACAACAACAACAACAACAACAACAACAACAACAACAACAAACAATCACAATCAATGATTCCAGGTGCAAGATGACATTATGGAAATGATTGCATTAAGAATGCAGATTTTTATATTTAAGTCTCGACTGAAACCAACTGATCATCCCCATACAAATGAAACAGTCAAATGGTGACAAATGATCGAAACAAGTCATACGTAAATACGACAATTTCCTTAGACCTACTATACTTTCAAAGTAAAACTGTTTTCACTTACCTCACTGCCCAAACTGTCCAAGCCCGCCGAGTACAACTCACACACAAAGTGTCTCCGTAGCCGATCAACATTCACTTCCAGTTGCTCGGCAACAGAAAACGTCACCGCCGACCAATCATCAGTCGAAGAATCTCTTTGGGCGGAGCTTTCAGATGTTTCGTCAGATTTTTGCGTCATAGAAGTGACGTACATCGATAATGCGCGTGATAAGAACTTCAGGGGGAAAAGGAAAAAAAAAAAGGAATAGCTTTAGGTGCAGTAATACGGGCAACAAAATCGTGCAACATTTATATTTCGCGTAGCACCACAGCATTGCAAGTTGCAGAGCAAACGTTGCTTGTATTGCCACTACTGAGCAACAAATTTTCTATTTTTCTATTGCGCAAGGAATAGTAATACGAGCGGCATTTGCTCTGCAACGTAGGGGGTGCGGTTTACATGGCTCTAGGATTATCCTAGCACTAGGATGATCATCCTAGCAGGCGAATCATCCTACCTGCTATACATTTACTGCATTCTGTTTACATGGAAATTTGCGTCTTCACTTCGGGTACTAGGATCATCCTACTAAACAGAATGCAGTAACACCCCCTTCGACAGCAACAATGTTATGTGAAGTGTTCTACACTCTTGTTACCATTGTGGGTCGGCAGTACTAAATACAGAAGGAGGGGAAGGACGGGGTTGTAACCAAGGTAAACCCCTTATTCAGAACATACTTTTATAATCCACCGCGCTGCTGCGACCAACAAGAATGTTCGCCGATTATTTCAACGGTGCCTCAGTCCTATCCACTGTTTTCTATGTACAACCATATAGAAAGCCGCAATGCTGAGGAGTGGTGAGTAGTGATTTTACCTTGTTTCGTGCTTGTAATATAGACTCGTCTAGCGAGCCTGATGACAGAGGAGGGCTGGTACTAAGATCCTTGACAAAGGCTCCTTTTGTCTGCAAAAACAAAGAAAACAAAGTGAAAGGTTTTATCGCCATTATTTATGAAGTTCATCACCGTATTCGTCTTAAGCGTTTGCTCTCACACTACAACAAGCGAAAATAACAGCGAGGGAAAGTATTGACAGCTTTAGAAATGGCGTTAAAAGTTTTGATTTCATGGGATGATATTCTTCAATATTTCCTCGGTTGCTGCTGTTAATAGCCGACTTCAGAGTTACACTTCACTTGCCACATATAAAAAAATCAGGACGAGGCTACGTGCATAAAGCTCAGTCATTCGTAACAAGACAAAGGTTTTAGCACGTAGCCTCGTTCTGAGTCCTTTGTATGTTGCAGGTGAAGCATATCTCGCAACTAGATTATTGAAATAATAATACAAAGATTGACATTAAACCTAATTCTTAGAAAAGTGAACTTTATCACTATGGAAACCTTTGTTAGTCTCCACACAGAAAAGAGTTAATGTGTCTTCAGTACAAGCTCTAAGACATGATCTAATAAGTTTGTTATTAGCTCCCGCACCAAGTGTTATGTCTTACCGTGGCGTCAAATAGGGACAGTGGTCGAACACTCTTCATGTCCAGGGCCATTATTATCCACATCATTGTAACCAATATGATATGGAGCTCAACAAGGGGGGTATTACTACTGGGATGGTCTAAGGCTTCCTCAATTATGGTCTTACGATTGCTAGGACATAATATAATCAAGTTAAAAAGAGAAATTGAAGAAGAAAGGAAGGATGACAGGGAGGGAGGGAGGGAGGGAGGGAGGAAGGAAGGAAGGAAGGAAGGAAGGAAGGAAGGAGGCTTTTACTAAATTTTCCATTCTAAATAACTCTCTCGTTAACGACCACCCTTGGAGCAAGAACAGTAGTTGCTTACGAGAGGTAGTCGCTAGGAGAGAGCTGACTGTAGTTATTGAGAAAACTTCATCGCATACCTTGCACCAGTGTGCCAAAAGTCCTCAGTACGTAAAACCAACACTTCTGCCTCAGTCATATCAATCTAAACAAATAATAGGCAACTGGTAACTGAACGAAACTTGATATGGGTAAAAAATTATTATCATTAAGATTTTATTAATATACTATCACTGATCTGGAAATATGACCACATACCTGGGAGACCACTTCTAAAAGTATTTTTACTGCTTTAAGAAATTCAACCAGCGATGAGTACCCAATATCGACTGCCTAATAAAACGAAAAATATTGTGTCTAATGCTATGTTCACACTAGCTTAGATAAATTCAAAAACGCGCTTTTTTGTTACGGTTAGACCTTACGTCCGCACTAACACAGTGTTATTCTTTTATCTAAGAAAACTCTGTTTCAGAATGGAGGTCGTAAACGGATAGAAAAACGTGTTTTTAATCTTTGTTCCCGGATAAGTATGGACGTAGCTTTACCGTGGTTTTCGATATTCTGCGAACTCTGACATTTCAAACGTCAACCGCCAACTGACGTTTTACTTTTGTCCAAAAACTCCGAAAATTGCCGAACAGTTTTCGGAGCTCCGCCCACAAAACGCTTGTGGGCACATGGGACACGGCTGAAAAACGCATTGCGCATGCTCGAAAATTCGGCGAGAATTCGTATATAGACGCGTTAACAAACAAAAGTACCGTCGATTCAACTATCGTGCATGTTATGCGAATTTCTCGACCAGGGAAAGAGAACGACTATTTCTCGACCAGGGAAATAGAACAACCAACGGAATGTTTCAGGAAAAAATTTCTTTTCACGGACAGCCTTAACTTTCAAGATTTACTAAACCTCCAATGGTTTTATTTTAAACTTCCGAGTATGCGCAATGCGTTTTTCACCCGAGTCGGCATCTAGTTGGGTCTTTGTTGGCATTTGTATGTTCGGGGTATGTTCGCTTTCGTTCGGCAGGGTTCGGAGTTTTGATTGACAGAAGCAAAAACGCCAATTGGCGGTTAGCGTATGAATGTCAGAGTTACAGAAAATCAGAAAAAGCTGTAATCGTTTAAAGAAAAATGCACCAGATTTTCCAAACCTCACCACTTTCCTTCTCCTCTTTGCGTACAACACAAAAAGGATAAAACAACGAAAACAACAACAACAACAGCAAAATTGAAACATTCACAACAGTAAATGGTCACACTTCTGAACTCTAGTCTCTGATGATGCTGTAGACAGCGAAAGCTTAGACTCATCACTTTTTGTAAGTATTTACAGCAGTACTAGGCCGCAATTGCTAAAACTTTTCATCAAACCATGCTGCTGAAGGATACTTTCCACAGATTATTCACAACAGCAAGAACAGCAAAATAATAACAAGAACAGTAGCAAAAAATAAGAATGGACAACAAGCATTTTAAGTGTTGTTTATTATCTCGCAACACAAAGAGTCGTCACACAAACCTTTCTGCAAAGACGGTCCTTTGGAGCTTTGCCAACCTGCACAAAGTAAAAAAAAGGTTTTGAAAGTGAGATTTGAGCCTTGTCTGTGTGGCCAGCATTGGTGAGAAGCGGAAAAGCGAGACGGAAAGAAAAGCAATATTGCAATAAATCATGTATTCCATTGAAAACTCTCTTACCTTCTCCATAAGAAAAACTAACGCAGAAATCTTTTCTCTAAAATGTTTTTTCCAAATAATTGAAGCCACACCTAAAAACAAAAAACGATTAAATAAACAAGAAATCCCATATCTAAAAATACATTCGTCAAATAAAAATCCATTTAGTAAAAATATGAGCCAAATGTAAACGTAACTTTGACTTTTGCTTTTGTTGTGGTTTTGCCCTTTGTGTTTGTTTTGTTTTTGTTTTGTTGTTGTTGTTGTTGTTTTCCCTGCCAAATTGCGTCATCTCCTCTCAAAATATTTCAATTTCTAACACAGGGAGCAGAGGAGGTTCTCTTTTCAGGTATCTTATCTCTTTCCGTGCGTCATCTTGCTTTTCGTTGTTTACCGCTATTCGATTACAACGCACGCTCGCGCGCCATCTTGTTTTTGTTGTTGTTGCTGTTTTTTTTTTTTTTTTATTTACCGCTGTACAAATCGTTCGATCCAGTCAGCTAATAAGTGCGCCGTGTGGCTGCTCACGTGCTGTATAGCCCTAGAGGGGGGGTCATGCAATTGCTATTTCCGAAAACCGGTCTCACGTTGCTTATAGCAGGACCAAATACTTCAATGCCACTCACGTGGATCCTAAATACCAATAGCAATGAGAAAACATCAATCTCCTATTCGCGTGCAAATATTTTCCTTTTTCGCTCAGTATTCAGCGCGCAATCAATGTCTTTAATTGACATAATAATTGAAACATGAATACATTATTTTTCGCTTAGCATTCAGCGCACAATCAATGTCTTTTGTTGACAAACTAATTGAAACATGAATAAATTATTTTTCGCTAAGTATTGAGCGTGCAATCAATGTCTTTTTTTGACATAATAATTGAAACATGAATAAATTATTCTTTCGCTCAGTATTGAGCGCACAATCAATATCTTTTGTTGACATAATAATTGAAACATGAATAAAGTATTTTTCGCTTAGCATTCAGCGCGCACCCTATATCTTTTGTTGACATAATAATTGGACATGAATTAATTTTTTTCGCTCAGTATTTAGCACAAAATTAATGTCTTTTGTTGATATAATAATTGAGACATGAATAAATTATTTGTTCGCTCGTTATTGAGCGCGCAATCAATGTCTTTTGTTGACATAATAATTGAAACAAGAATAAATTGTTTTCCGCTCAGTATTGAGCGCGTAATCAATGTCTTTTGTTGACATAATAATTGAGACATGAATAAATTATTCTTTCGCTCAGTATTGAGCGCGCAATCAATATCTTTTGTTGACATAATAATTGAAACAAGAATAAATTGTTTTTTGGTCAGTATTGAACTCGTAATCAATGTCTTTTGTTGACATAATAATTTGAACATGAATAAATTATTCTTTCGCTCAGTATTGAGCACGCAATCAATGTCTTTTGTTGATAAACTATTTGAAACATGAATAAATTATTTTTTGCTCAGTACTGAGCGCGCAATCAATGTCTTTTGTTGACATAATAATTGAAACATGAATAAATTATTCTTTCGGTCAGTATTGAGCGCGCAATCAATATCTTTTGTTGACATAATAATTGAAACATGAATAAATTATTTTTCGCTTACTATTCAGCGTGCACTCAATATCTTTTGTTGACATAATAATTGGACATGAATTAATTTTTTTCGCTCAGTCTTTAGCACAAAATCAATGTCTTTTGTTGACAAATTAATTGAAACATGAATAAATTATTTTTCGCTAAGTATTGAGCGCGCAATCAATATCTTTTGTTGACATAATAATTGAGACAGGAATAAAATTATTTTTCGTTCAGTTTTAAGCGCGCAATCAATGTCTTTTGTTGAAATAATAATTGGAACATGAATAAATTATTCTTTCGCTCAGTATTGAGCACGCAATCAATATCTTTTGTTGACATAATAATTGAGACAGGAATAAAATTATTTTTCGTTCAGTTTTAAGCGCGCAATCAATGTCTTTTGTTGACATAATAATTGAAACATGAATAAATTATTCTTCGCTTAGTATTGAGCGCGTATTCAATGTCTTTTGTTGACATAATAATTGAAACATGAATAAATTATTCTTTCCCTCAGTATTGAGCGCGCAATCAATATCTTTTGTTGACATAATAATTGAAACATGAATAAATTATTTTTCGCTTAGCATTCAGCGCGCAATCAATGTCTTTTGTTGACATAATAATTGAACATGAATTAATTTTTTTCGCTCAGTATTAAGCGCAAAATCAATGTCTTTTGTTGACATAATATTGAAACATGAATAAATTATTTGTTCGCACGTTATTGAGAGCGCTATCAATGTCTTTTGTTGACATAATAATTTGAGCATGAATAAATTATTCTTTCCCTGATTATTCAGCGCGCACTCAATATCTTTTGTTGACATAATATTTGGACATGAATTAATTTTTTTCGCTCAGTATTTAGCACAAAATCAATGTCTTTTGGTTTACATAATAATTGAAACATGAATAAATTATTTGTTCGCTCGTTATTGAGCGCGCAATCAATGTCTTTTGTTGACATAATAATTGAAACAAGAATAAATTATTCTTTCGCTCAGTATTGAGCGCGCAATCAATGTCTTTTGTTGACAAACTAACTGAAACATGAATAAATTATATTTCGCTAAGTATTGAGCGCGCAATCAATGTCTTTTGTTGACATAATAATTTGAGCATGAATAAATTATTCTTTCCCTGATTATTCAGCGCGCACTCAATATCTTTTGTTGACATAATATTTGGACATGAATTAATTTTTTTCGCTCAGTATTTAGCACAAAATCAATGTCTTTTGTTGACATAATAATTGCACATGAATAAATTATTTTTCGCTAAGTATTGAGCGCGCAATCAATGTCTTTTCTTGATATAATAATTTGAGCATGAATAAATTATTCTTTCCCTGATTATTCAGCGCGCACTCAATATCTTTTGTTGACATAATAATTGAAACATGAATAAATTATTTTTCGCTCAGTATTGAGTGCGCAATCAATGTCTTTTGTTGACATAATAATTGAAACATGATTAAAATATTTTTTGCTCAGTATTGAGCGCGTTATCAATGTCTTTTGTTGACATAATAATTGAAACATGAATAAATTATTTTTCGCTTAGCATTCAGCGCGCAATCAATGTCTTTTGTTGACATAATAATTGAACATGAATTAATTATTTTTTGCTCAGTACTGAGCGCGCAATCAATGTCTTTTGTTGACATAATAATTGAAACATGAATAAATTATTCTTTCGGTCAGTATTGAGCGCAAAATCAATGTCTTTTGTTGACATAATATTGAAACATGAATAAATTATTTGTTCGCACGTTATTGAGAGCGCTATCAATGTCTTTTGTTGACATAATAATTTGAGCATGAATAAATTATTCTTTCCCTGATTATTCAGCGCGCACTCAATATCTTTTGTTGACATAATAATTGAAACATGAATAAATTATTTTTCACTCAGTATTGAGTGCGCAATCAATGTCTTTTGTTGACATAATAATTGAAACATGAATAAATTATTTTTCACTCAGTATTGAGTGCGCAATCAATGTCTTTTGTTGACATAATAATTGAAACATGAATACATTATTCTTTCGCTCAGTATTGAGCGATCAATCAATATCTTTTGTTGACATAATAATTGAAACATGAATAAATTATTCCTCGCTTAGTATTGAGCGCGTAATCAATGTCTTTTGTTGACATAATAATTGAAACATGAATAAATTATTCTTTCGCTCAGTATTGAGCGCGCAATAATTGAAACAATAATTGAAACAATAATTGAAACAAGAATAAATTGTTTTTCGCTCAGTATTGAGCGCGTAATCAATGTCTTTTATTGACATAATAATTGAAACATGAATAAATTATTCTTTCGCGCAGTATTGAGCGCGCAATCAATATCTTTTGTTGACATAATAATTGCAACATGAATAAATTATTTTTCGCTGATCATTTAGCGCAAAATCAATGTCTTTTGTTGACATAATAACTGCAACATGAATAAATTATTTTTCGCTCATGTATTTAGCACAAAATCAATGTCTTTTGTTGACATAATAATTGAAACATGAATAAACTATTTGTTCGCTCGTTATTGAGCGCGCAATCAATGTCTTTTGTTGACATAATAATTGAAACAAGAATAAATTGTTTTTCGCTCAGTATTGAGCGCGAAATCAATGTCTTTTATTGACATAATAATTGAAACATGAATAAATTATTCTTTCGCTCAGTATTGAGCGCGCAATCAATATCTTTTGTTGACATAATAATTGCAACATGAATAAATTATTTGTTCGCACGTTATTGAGAGCGCTATCAATATATTTTGTTGACAAACTAATTAAAACATGAATAAATTATTTTTCGCTCAGTATTGAGCGCGCAATCAATGTCTTTTGTTGACATAATAATTGAGACAGGAATAAAATTATTTTTCGTTCAGTTTTAAGCGCGCAATCAATGTCTTTTGTTGACATAATAATTGAAACATGAATAAATTATTCTTTCGGTCAGTATTGAGCGCGCAATCAATATCTTTTGTTGACATAATAATTGAAACATGAATAAATTATTTTTCGCTCAGTATTTAGCACAAAATCAATGTCTTTTGTTGACATAATAACTTGAACATGAATAAATTATTTTTCGCTCAGTACTGAGCGCACAATCAATGTCTTTTGTTGACAAACTAATTGAAACATGAATAAATTATTTTTTGCTCAGTACCGAGCGCGCAATCTATGTCTTTTGTTGACATAATAATTGAAACATGAATAAATTATTCTTTCGCTCAGTATTGAGCGCGCAATCAATATCTTTTGTTGACATAATAATTGAAACATGAATAAATTATTTTTCGCTTAGTATTGAGCGCGCAATCAATGTCTTTTGTTGACATAATAATTGAACATGAATTAATTTTTTTCGCTCAGTATTGAGTGCAAAATCAATGTCTTTTGTTGGCATAATATTGAAACATGAATAAATTATTTGTTCGCACGTTATTGAGAGCGCTATCAATATATTTTGTTGACAAACTAATTAAAACATGACTAAATTATTTTTCGCTCAGTACTGAGCGCACAATCAATGTCTTTTGTTGACATAATAATTGAAACATGAATAAATTATTTGTTCGCTCAGTATTGAGCGCGTAATCATTGTCTTTTGTTGACATAATAATTTGAACATGAATAAATTATTCTTTCGCTCAGTATTGAGCGCGCAATCAATGTCTTTTCTTGATATAATAATTTGAACATGCATAAATTATTCTTTCCCTGATTATTCAGCGCGCACTCAATATCTTTTGTTGACATAATAATTGAAACATGAATAAATTATTTTTCGCTCAGTATTGAGCGCGCAATCAATGTCTTTTGTTGACATAATAATTGAAACATGAATAAATTATTTTTCGCTCAGTATTGAGTGCGCAATCAATGTCTTTTGTTGACATAATAATTGAAACATGATTAAATTAATTTTCGCTCAGTATTGAGCGCGTAATCAATGTCTTTTGTTGACATAATAATTGAAACATGAATAATTTTTTTTTTCGCTCAGTATTGGGCGCGCAATCAATATGGTTTGTTGACATAATAATTCATGTTTCAATTATTATGTTGTTGTTTCCTCCCTTCCGCACTATAGTCTATTCCGCTCGATCGGATGAACGTAAACAAAGAATATCAAGCGAACGCGCGGTGTAATTATACAGCGGTAAATGACAAAAAAACAAGATGGCGCGCGGAAAGAGATAAAAGTATTAAGTAAAGATGCGTCAAAAGGGACCCTCCCCTGCCCCCTGCATGTGTTTCTTACAAAAACATCCGAATGGCTTCACAAAAGCATTGAAACACTAATATGGCTTCCAAACGGCATTGAATTGGTTTCCCCAAAATTATCTCTGGACTGGTTTTCAATTTAATAAAAGCAGGGTTACAGCAGAAAGTCTTACCATGTTTCAAGCCAAGGCAATGTATGCACCTAATGTGATCAATCGCCAAGAACAGTTTACTGGTTTTCTGACGGAAAATATTGATTTGCATTACACAATGTAAATGGTTTTATTTCTTTAAACATTTTCTCTTATTTTATAGAAACTAAAGACCTGCGTAGTATTACCTCTTTTTCAGAAGACCACTGCGCAGCACTTTCGAATGCACAGGAAGCCCATAAAATATCTTGATGAAGACTATGAGGAAATCTTGTTTGTAGTTTACTTAACCCTGTTGAGATGTACAATAGTAATATGATTGTTAGCTTTAGAAATCTAAAGAGACTTTGACAGTCAAAGCCGTAAATAGATGCACAGAGAGATAAATAGGAGGCAGCATGGCTGAGTGGTCAGAGCGTTGGTCTCGTAATCTGGCGGTCCGAGGTTCGATTCCCGCTCTGGCCACTAGCTGAGCCTGAATTTACTCCGATTTCGATTAGTTGAAATTCAGTTTCTCGGCCATGCTTGCAATATAGCCAACTGGTTTGCCTCCTTGCCAGTTGGGATTCTTAATCCATTTATGTTTGATTTATATGATTTAGTTATAGCGCATTTGATCATTTCGCTATGGAAAATGCGCTCTAGAAGCTGACAAATTTATTTTAATTTTTATTTTAAACAGTGATTGGGAAATAATAGTACAGACCAATAAAATATCTAAAAATAGACTGGATCGGACTGGCAGGGAAATCTCGCAAAACAAAAAATATAAAGAAGGAAATTTAGGTAAATCAAGAACGGCAGGCTGGGACGTCGTTTAAGATCCTGGAGTGAGTGGTCCTATTGCACTACAGGGCCCACAGTAAGCGAGAGCTATTGTAGCACCCTGCCTTAACGTGAAAGACGATGCTAACAAAACAAAACTCAGTGTAAGGTAGAAATTTCACCTTCGAGTCGTTTTTCCAAAACCACCTCTGCCTCCATTTCTTCGGGTCGATCGTCATCAACAGTTTCCTCTTCCTCTTCTTCTGTCACCTCAACTTTCGCTGCTTCCTCTCTTCTTGGTTGCCCGAGTAAATCAGGTGTTACGTCATATAGAACAAGATATCTAGCAAGTACTCGGGCTGGTGCTCCTGAACCTCCACTCAAAAGACCTACGTAGAAACTTAACCTTTTAGGTTGCCATTTTAATATGCACTTGGTGCAATATGAGTAACAAACATCTTACAACTGTCACTGCCCTACAACAACGTCTTACTGTAACATTGAAAGCTGAAGTTTATGAGTGTCGTAACTAATGGTTTCCGGCATAGCAATGTATGAACATCATTCTGAAATTGAGTGCAGCTAAGGAGGAGTAAGGAAAAGTTCCCGTATAAATTCTTCGTCGAAACTCGGTGACGCTTTTCTTCGAAGGCGTTGCGAACAACATTTTTTGAAATTTTTGGCGTGTAACTAGCTTTGTACTATTCGCATTTCACTAGCCTCAGGAGCCTAAATCTGCTGCGCGCAACGTTGCAGACATATTCACGCGTTGCAATTTTGTGTGTGCGCTACTTTAACCTAAGAAACGCCGCACCGTGTGTCAGGGCCTAGTTTCCGTCACAGCCATCCTTAACGCCGTCACGCAACGCAGTGACAACACTAAGAACGGCTTTGAAGGAAAGTAGTCGGCGCCTTACAAGGGCCAGAAACGAAAAGAGTTGCCTGTAAGGAGAGGATATTTATTATAGACTGGGATCAGACCCGCTACTTTCTCCAGATTCAAGTGTTTAGAATTCCTGGACGTGCGAAGAATGGTGACGATAAGGGGAGGGGAGAATGGAGGACATTTCCGCTCGCGCACATATTCTTAAAACTCATCTCTCTTGAATCTGGAAGGAAAAGGGGAACTGTTCACAGCCTAATTGATTATGAATGAATACGGTGTCTTATGATACAAGGACACAGCTCTAACACTAAACACAATAGAGTGGTTTCACTTAACCCATGAAATACAGACTATTAAGCCTACAGTAGTAGGCATTATTTCCATTGTCTTGTTTATTTGTAGTAATTTGAATCATTAACCATTAGATTTTGTTTCACGGGTTCAATGAAATCACAACCTTGCTCCAATGGCCTTCTCTTCTCGCTCTTCTTAAAATGGCGGCTCATTCTCGTCCCCAGATCCCACTCATTCACCCCAATCGTAGGCTCTGAGAAACCCTACAAACCGGAAGCAAGAAAACTGCCTAGGAAGTCCTCACAGCGCATGCTTGAAAAGAGTCCCATTGCCGTTGCTTTTGAAATATCATCCTATAGGCCGTAAAAATGAATCAAATTCGTTTCTCCACATCACTTGACATCAGTCATATATTCTGGAGGAGTCCTTGGATGAAGTTTATTCTTTGCTTTACTAGATTTCAAGTCATTTTGGTGAGAATTTAGCGTGTTGTTGTGATGTCAAATAAATATTACGTTACGATTGAATTTCAAACTGATTCAAACCGCCAAACTGTGTTTTTTCAGTGTCTCATGCTATAATATTCACATCAAACATTTCTTGATAATAACCTCGAGCAATTATAACGTCCATATAGATGAATTTTCCACTCTCGAAATCTTTTTAGTGGTTCTAGAGCCATTTCATCGAAACTTCCGGTTTCTAGGTTTGTTTAGCCTAAGGACCAATGAAATTGCGAGAATTTGTAGGGTTGCCCAGAGCCTACGACGGGGAGGAACGACAACCGAGGAGGATCTGGGGACGAGAATGATGGCGGCTTCGAACGCCGCCATTTTGAAAAAGAGCGAGAGAGAAGGCCTGGGAACGAGGTTGGTAAAATCACTCTGTAATACTAACAGCATATTGACTTACCTACGACAGACAGTTCCACTGATTCTTTGTTATCTGTGTTTTCTGTATGGCCAGTACATAATCGTGGTTGACCTAAGACTACTGGTAAATTATTTATAAATATCTCTAATGCAATCAAATCATTCAATTGAAATATCAATAGATTCCATCGCTCTATTTCTACTGAAATGGAAACCCAGTCTCCCACGGCCAGGGCTTTGCTGTCTGATTCCATTTCTTCGCTCTGGAAATGAATACAAGAAAGATGGTGTTTGGTGTCAAAATACATTAAAGAAACTGCCTATCTGTCAAGCCTGGTAGCAAGCGCTTCTTTTGAGGGAAGACAAAGAAAGTCTTATTGCCGTGGTTTCACTTTAGTTTCATGCCGTCGTCCACACTAAAACGACGTTTTTCTTCTGTCTAAGGTGAGAAAACGGAGAAAAAAGATGTGTTTTCTAACATAACCTAGGCTACTCAGCGGCCCTCTTTACAGGGAGGGGGAAGGGAGGAAAGAAAGAAAAGACGTTTTAGGAGCAAAGCGGCCATGTACCGTTGTGCATGATACGAGACCTTTATTTCTCTAAGCTTTCGCCGTTAATCTCCTTATTCTTGTCTCTGATGATGACGTTTATCGGCGAAGGCTTAGACGAATAAAGATCTCATATCACAGCATATCATAAGGCCGCATTTGCTCCCCTTTTACAGCCATGCGTCTGAAGGACAACTTTCATAGAAAGGAAAGAGGGCCTGCGCACATATCCGGATTAGTAAGGGAGCTTAAATTAAACAGCGAAACGTAATAATTCCCCATAAGGATTGAAATTGGAAACGTTGAGTCAAGTTAAAGCGGTCTGTAACCCTGACCTGGACTTTCTTGGCAGCTGTGCTCATTCCTAACGCAACGCTGCGACACACCGTTGCTAAGGACAACGCCCTTGCAACTGAGGTGGACTGGGCGAGAGTCTGACGAACATGTTCCCACCAGGGTGATACAGAACTGTCGTCTGGATTTGAGTCCAAACCATCCAGGAGCGCACTGCCTGCTACGAAATAGTGATGCATAAGGTATATTTTCCCTCTCCGTTCATATTTTAAAATAGCAGTAACAAAAAATTACAAAGACCTTGATCATTATATTATACATTAATGATCGCTCTAAATTTAACATCAGCGTCCTCGTCACAACGTTCGTAGTATGGGCCTATAGCAAATCTTGTAAGATCAAGTTGGTGTGACACCCTCATTGTAAAACAATAGGAAACAAAAACAATAGAAGAGCAGACAATGAATGTACTGTTTTGTTTCTTCAATCACCACAGTTCTTACGAGTTGCTGCTCCACTACCGCGTAGCATGTCGTCAAACATTCAGGTTCGTAGCAATGACCGCAGATGTCAAGTGTATTGTCATCAAATGGTGGTGACATTGTCGTGAAATGTTCGCGACATTGTCGTCACATGTTCGTAGCATTGTCGTCAAATTTTCGCAGCAATGTCGTCAAAGGGTCGTGCAGCATTGTCATCATCACAATAATTTCCTTTTCATAGCAACATCATCATCGATCTTATCATCACTAGCATCATCGTTATCATTGTCTGCTTAACAGTCATTGCTGACAGTGTGTTGTTCTCGTTGAAAAAGCAATATAATAGACGACTTTCAAAAATGGCGGCCTAGTACATGAGAACGAGGCCACAAAGGCCTTGTTACCAGAAAATAAGCGTGGCGACACTTCTATTGCTATCAAAGACGATGTGTTCCTTTTCCTTTTAAAACACCTATTTTATGTGCATTTTACAGGATAATTTTTATATATTTAGAATCATTTGATGCGATGTTGATTTTGGAGGCCTTTCTGGCCTCGTTATCGTGAACAATGAGCCCGCCATTTTTGAAAGTCGTCTATAAACTATCTACTAGATACCTGCGACAAAACTTATGATTGACACGATGGAATGTAGAGGAAACAATGCAGTGACGTCATCGTACGACGCAATGGGGCAGGATAGCCACAGTGTAACCAGGAGGTCCTACAAAGAATAATTGGTATTATCATTATTATTATTATCATCATCATCATCATCATTATTATTATTATTATACCACTTCATGGAGGCTGTCATGGAGGCTGTCATGGAGGCTGTCAGTTATATTTCCTTACTAGGAAATTATTTGTGTATAAAGGGCATGGTATAGTCGTTTCCTTAGCTAGACAACTGCCCACTTTGTCTTTGTGATATGTATGGCTATGAAAGAGTCCATGTCGTGCGGTGTTGTGCCGCCCTGTCTAAGCATTCTGATTGCATAAAACATCAGCGTTGACAAGTGAGAATGTTGAAAAAAAGCACCGCACAACAAAGCACGGTACGGAATATTTCATGGTCACACGAAATCTGATCTGCTTCTGTAAAGGGATAGACCCTTATCACGCTATCGTGGCATTACAAAGTATTTGATTTATTAGAAAAAACGAATTCAGTATCAAATTCATCACATCGATATTAGTAAAATTGCAGAGTTTCGAAAATATTGTTCTTAAACTGATGAAGTTATGAATTTTTTAAGCTAAATATTCTTGTAGAATTTTTGTAAAGAAATGTATGTTTAGCATGATAACGAGGCTCGCCATGCATGCGATGCCCGTCGCCATACATTTGTAAAAATGCTAAGTTTTAAAAATTCATATGTTTGTCAGTTTAAGAGCAATCTCCCCGAAACTTTGCAAATTTACAAATATCGATAAGACAAATTTGATAGTGAATTCCTTTTTCCGATAAATTAAATTATTTATAATGTAATGCCAGCGTGATAAGGGTCTATTGCGCAACAAAGGCCTGACACAAGGTCACTTTTACCATTGAAAAAGCAGATTTCAACACGAACTTTTTACACAGTCTGTTGATATTTATGATATCAGTTGTAGATTTCGCCAAATTAAAGGTTCTATATCATAAAACGTTTCAGAATGATCTGGAAAGGTTCTCTTACATAGGATACGTTTTTAAACAGTTTGCCATAAAGAGCTTACCATGAGATGAACAGGATTTATTCCTGATGAATCCAGAGGAAGACGAAGAGATTCGGCATTAGACGTACTTGAAAGTGTTTGCTATAAACAAAGAAGGATTACTCGACAGGTTCTTATGTTCACCGGCATGGAGGCCAAAAAGTTCTAGCAATGCTGTAATTGACCTCAATTTAATTAAAACTACGACCATAACTAACCATCACTGACAATACAATCATTATCATCATCATACTAATCATCATCATCATCATCATCATCATCATCATCATCATCATCATCATCATCATCATCATGCCATCATTATCATAATCATCAAAGACCGGAAAAGCATGCCAACGAGAACAAGAGAAAATCTTTGACAGTGCCTTACCTGGAACATGAATTTTGCTGCAAAAGAATAAAAAGATCCAGTATCAGTGACATTCCATAATTTGTAATTGGTACTGTGGAAAAGGAAGGTAAAGGCAAAGGCTAATGTTTTTCTTCGAAATCCCGAGGAGTGGTCGCCCAGAACTCCCGAGCCAGAAGCTCATGTATCAAGCGTGTGAAGGTGCGCCCTTTACCCCCTCTCTCTCCATCAATGCTCCGTTTTGAGGGTAGTAGAGTTTTCCGATTTACGGGCTTTGGCACTAATAGTGCCACATACTAATTAGCATATGTATAGTGTGTGCAATATTGCGTGCAATATTGCGTGCAATATTGCGTGCTTACACCACGTATCAGAAAACCCTGCACTTCTTCGTTCGATTCCAGCACCCACTCCGAATATACATTTGAAATTTTTTTATCATTTTTCTTTTCCACACTGAAACCGAATTTTCTTATTTTAGACAAAAGAAATAGGCTGTTTTAGTGTGGACGGATAGCCTGTAAACAGGCTCTGGGGAGAGAAGGACTTGTAGTAGCAATGCGTTTCCATATAATTCAAAACCGTCGAAAGGCAAAACAAATTTTGGTCAATAATCTTTTTGGGCAATTCGTTTATCTTTTAATCATCAAAATTAGCTAACAAACTTATCTAGCCCTTACTAGCAAATAACTAGAAATAACAACTGTTCTGTGGGCCGTCAGTCTATATAGTGGCAAAACGACGCTTTCGAGCAGGGCGCTTGGAGGTACCTCCAAGCTAAGCGCCCTGCTTTCAAGCCTGCAGTGCGTATACGTGATCGCTCGGATAGCATAATTTAGAGATGAGGTCTAGGAAAAGGATTCTGCTTTGCTTGTAATGCATGTATTGGCTTATTCAGATGAGTCATCAAGCTGGATTAAACATTTCAGAGATTAATCTTCACGTACGCAGGAAACGGCAGACGGCAGAGACGATTACGCGGCCTCCTTTTCTTCGCAGCTGCTGATGTGCGTTTGGAGCTTTTCATGTTTACGACAAATGTGAAATGACTTATCTTCGCGTTCAAACGCCAACGACAAACGCGAATAAAGTCTGCCCTCTGCCGTTTCCCGTACACTGGGTGAAGCTTAAGCCAACCCGAGTACTTGAGTGTGATCGACCAATCAATGTACCTTTATACCTCGGCACTCGCAGCGAGCTAAGGAGTACCCATTAGAAATAAAATCTATTGTTCATAGGCGAAAAAAAATGATCGCTGCGAGTTCTTTCTGCGATGAGTGGAGCGAGTCTGCTTAAGGGGGTGTTTACATCATAACAGGCGAATCATCCTACCTGCTATTAGTATACATTTACTGTATTCTATTTCTATTGCTGGCACTATTAGTGCCAAATCGGCCTTTAAGCCCGTAAATCGGAAAACCCTATTTAAAGCTAATTAAGGCTACACGGAAAGGAAAGAAGTCGAAACTAGGATGTGAGATCCGGGGATCGAACTCAGGACCTCTCGCACTAAAGGCCGCGCACTAACCAATTGTGCTATCCTTGCACCTATAATAACAGTAAGACCCTGTAATCCCAATGTAGTTTTGTATTTTCCGTACACCACCCACCTAAAGTAAGTTTCATCTCTGTGGACAATCCTTTCCTAAGATTCACAAACCCTGACTTGTTGGACGACCCAGACGAACTCGGCCCTTCCTTGTCCCCATTACTTGACTGCTGTCTTTGCTGGTCAGCAGACAGCACCTCAAAACAGCCCAAGAATGAATTGATGGTCATTTCCGTGGAAGAGTTCTGGTTACTAGTCTTCTTTGGTTGTAAAGGTACAGGATAACTTTTCTGATGGTCGTCAAGCAGCGTCATGACGTCAACAGCCTCTGATTTGGTTACCCCTAGCAACTGCGCTAATGCCTAGATGAGAAAAGACCCAAAATGAGAAATTGCATATTTTTCAAATAAATTTTTATCGAAAAAAGCACACAAAAAACATTGCAAATGACCAGGATAGCCGATAACCAAGAGAATGAGATGTCACGTGATCTGACGGGTTGGCTCACAATTGAGCTATTTTTAGACCACTAGCACATTCCTCGCACCATAATTCGTTCAAACCCAATTCTCAGTTAGTATACTTCAAATGATACAGACGAACGCGTCATATTTAGTTGCTATGAATTTTCTTCTGAGCGCTCGCAGAGTCTTAGGGTGTTTTCCATCTGTCTAAAAAACGGTTGGTGAAACCAAGACAACAGTTCAAACCGGTTTCTGAAGTCAAAAGGTTGTAAATTCTGAAAAATTGACTGTTCCATTTATGCTCCGACCGAGATTTCCGGTTTTTGTTCATTAAATGGTTAGGACAATTCCAGTTGTTTTTTGTAATCGAAATGGCTGGACAACCTCCAAAGGTAATGTCCTCTATTTTCGGTTGAAAACACCGAAAAAATTAATGTTCCATTTGCATTCCAACCAAAAATACCGGGTTTTTTTAGAACATATGGAAAGCACCCTTAGTCACACGCTCTCCTGATATAATTATTTAGTTTCGTGAGCGAATGATCCAATACACCATCAACATTTGATTAATTGCTCGCTAAGACGCTTGAGGCTGCATTCTTACCAGTTGCTGATTCTTTTGTGATTCTGTATCATCTGTGTCGTCATCTTCCACGTGTAACATTTCCACTAGACTTGCATGTGTTTGAAGCAGGCTTCTCTGAATTGAGCAGAATCTAGACAAGGTCTCGGTATCTTCCATCTCATCTTCCTCAAATCCAGGTGCGTTATCTCCTGCAAGAATCAAGTAAAAGACAACCACATGATGACATAAAAAGTATTTTGCCAGAAGGTGAATGGTATTCAATGACGACGCCCCTTCCTAACCCGTTAGTAGTGTCCCATTTTTCTGATGGACGGTATGTAAGGAATATGTGCAAGGACTCAAGGGTACCAAAAACAGAGAGGTGAAAATTGTTACGACTGAAATCGAACCATTATGCTCTGCACACTAGCCAATCAACTACATCCTGTTTTAAATATGGCCATCGACCTTAGGTGAGTTTCTCTGGTTCCGTTTGCACAAAGAGTGAATAGCAATATCCGCTTGATAAATCTTTGTCCAGTGAACAAATTTAGAATAAGAAAATACCCTGGTTAACGATTTATTCAACGGATAGTATTATCAACCCTTCGTGCAGCCCGGTAGTCAAGTCTGAATTCTACTGCAATACGATTATCAAGAAATTGTAGGAATGGTATGATTAGGTGAAATTTGAGTTTTGCCAGTTACAGTAAATTCGTATTTAAGGTTTAAACAAAACAAAGAAGATACCATTTTTGCACTTGGTTTATTAAATAACATGGCGACCACCAGTGACGTCACGAAGAATCGCTGTTTGTTCGTTTGTTTTATTACAATTTTACCTTGTTTGCCGATTCCCTCTATCACAACATTGACAGCCTTCAGCATGACAGACCCTGGTAAACCAACAGTTCCCAAGATACACTGCAGGCCCTGTTGTTGAAGTTGTGGTGTCTGAATATCAACTAGAATGTCCTGTAGTTCTTTTTCTGCACTTTCGACCTCTTGGTTACCATCTCCTAGAAGAATTAATAACAGAAAGCAATTAATAACAGAAAGCACTCAGCTAAGAAAGTTGGAGCATCAAAAAGAAAAGTCGAATTTCTACAACTATTTCAATAAACGTTGTCCGCAAAAGCCTACGCGACTCACCCGAAAGGGAGTATGGGTAGAAATTACTAGAGCTATAAAACCACACAAATATCCACACCATAATTTAACTTCAGCTTGCCATGACCTAATACATCAAAAAGCTTCATTTGCTGATGCTAAAATCAAAACCACAATGCGAAAGAGAGTAAAATTTTGCAACTACCCATACTCCTTTTCGGTCTAGTCACGTAGACTTGAGACCTCTCAGTCGACAACCTTTTTACTCGGGCTTCCGTAGGAATGCCCGAGTTATAAATTGGGCTTCGTTATTGTTATTATTTTCCTCGTTCCGACGCAAAACGCAGTCTGGCAACTAAAGCGCATGCGTATAGATAGAAAGGCGCATGCGTCGAGAGGTATATACTTCATGATTGTCCTATATAGTCGCTTCTTTACTTGAGAAGTACAGAGCAACTATACGGCACTCAAAACCATGAAGTATATACCTAAATAAGCGACAAAAGCACATGGTCATCATGGCGACCTGCAAGATGTCTCGCGATTCAAGGGTAAATATGATTTCTAGTACGCTCAAGCTATTTACAAAAGCACACACATTTCTTGCGGTAGACCCACACTAAAAGATGGCGAGCATTTTCGGAACGAGTCGGTCCGCGAACTTTACGAGAGATCAATTTACGAGCGAACATTTTTGAGTTTGTTTACGAACGTATTCGTTGAAATACCCAAGTCATCTAAATTGTATTGCTATTTGAAAGCTAAAAACCAAGAAAATAAAGGAAAGTTTGTGCTTAAATTCAACGTAGTCTAATAGTTATAGTTAAAACATAGAGCAGTTATAACATAGAGCAGTAGTTTTCATCTTTAATGATCACCAACTGTGAATCAATTCTGCTAATAATCCGTGAGTATTGCAAATCAGTTATATTAAAGTTGGTTTGTTTCAAGGCAGGCAGAATTACCAACAATTCTTCTGTAAGTAAATGATTGGATTGTCACTCGGAAATGTGTTCGTTGGATGTGAATGCTTCTGCGAGTGTAAAAATTTCAGATCTTAAAAATTTCGACCCCTCAGCGTGATTTGAGCCTACATTCGGATTTCCGGTCCGACGCTCAAGCACTGACCCTTCAGATAAACTGATAAACAGATAAACTTTAAAACACATTCATTTGTCTCTTCAAATTATTGCAAAAGTTGTTGTTATTAATAAAGCAAATGAATCAAAATATCATGATTAAGATTGATAGTACACTGCAGAAGTCAAATAAGTTAGTTTGAAAAAACCATTTCACGTGTAGTGACTATAAACAAAAATCAATTTTTAATCCGATGGGTCTTTCTTACCCTAGGCTCCAGGGGTTTATTATTCGCTTTCTTTAGAGAGTTTCTCTCTTATCAAGTAAATAAACGTCGGAAGGAGACGATAAACCAGGGTATAGGTATAGGGTATAGATATAGGTATAGGGTATAGGTCTTTCTAGAAAAAAAAGGCTAAGCCTGTATAAATGCGCTTTTAGGTCAAAGAGCACAGCAGAATAAACGAATGGAGAATTTAAAGGGACAATGTTAACAAAGAGAACTCATGATTTACTACATAGAAAGCCCGAGTTCACGCAGCTATGCGTCTTGTTTGAAATAGGTATACGTTTTCGAAAACAGGGGTCCGTTTCTCGAAAGACCCGAAAATATTACGGGTCACTTAACTTACCCGATAGCTTTTCGATTTCTATGAATTTACAGGCAAGTTTCCAGGTGATCGCACACGCGCTCTCCCATAATTTTTTCGAAAAAAATTAACGGACCGGTGAAGTTATCGGGTCTTTCGAGAGGGCCCGTTAACGGGCCAGAACACATATTAATATACATGGATAAAACTACTTGCTCTTAGTAGAAATGCAATTAAAATAACATCTTTTAGAATACCTAATTTGATGTTTTCAAGAAGAGCCGTCAGCTTCTTCAACAAATGCAGGTCTCTCATCCTTTTGCTGTGTTTGTCACTGCAATTATGATTTACAATAATTATTGATGCACCATGAAATTGCCGTTGTTGCTGTTGCTGTTGTTCGCGTCACCAGATATTATTGTCGTCGTCGTTATTGTTGCCGTTACTGATGTTGTTGCTGCTGCTGTTTTTATCAGAACCATCACTACTACCATCAGGTTCAGCATGTTACTGGATGGACTATATCATCACCATCATCATCATCATCATCATCATCACCACCACCACCACCACCACCACCACAACCACCACCACCATCATCATCATCTACACGTTCTCTGTCATCCATTTCAACAATACATAGTAAAAGCACGAACAACAGCAAAAACAGTGACAACAGCAACAGTGGCAGCAACAGTATCGACAACAACAACAACAACAACAGCAACAACAACAACAACAACAACAACAACAGCGAAAAAAAGAAACAAAGCTAGACCGAGAATTGTATCTACAATCTCTATACTCACCTTAGAGCAGTATGGAATGGTACAGTAAATGTCTTTAGTGTACCATCGCCATGGATAAGTGTACAATTAAGAGTATGCTGAGGTGGGGACTGACTTTGTCGATGTACATGTCCCAGTCCTAATATACCATGCCCCGCGTATAAAAGCCTAGGAAGACAAGAGATGAAAGAGACGATTTCATTAGTGAAACCTCGTTCGAACAAACAAAAGAAGTCTGATTTGCGATCATATCGCAAATGAGGAAATTTGCAGTTAGTTTAAATGAAACTCAAGCATCGGTAACTGAACTTGCAAAGATACTTGTGGATATAATACAAAGGAAAAGCAATTATATTTTCTCAGAAAGCCCACAGTGCAACTGAGTTAAGAGGACGCAAAACCAAACAAACTTCAATCCTACCTGCAATCTTTGCCAACATTAAAGGCAGCAACGCGAGGACCTTGTTCAGTACGCCATATCTTAACAATTAAAATACAAAAACTAAAAGCTTTAGATGACAAAAACATTTCAAATTCTTGTTTGTTTGTTTATTTTTTTGTCTGTCTGTCCGTTTGTTTGTTTACTTGTTTGTTTGTTTTGCTGAACTATTGAAATGTCTTACCTCTAGAATGCCTCGTTTAGCTGCATAAATGACAAGAAACAGTGCTGTTCTGTGACCATGTTGTGAGTTAGCATCACTGTCAGTGTCGTGATTATTGTCTTCATCTACTATGATCCAGCCACACTCAGCATCGCGATAACCTGATAGAATAGAGGTGTTGTCAGTGACGTAGCCAGGAGCCGTTTCTTGGAGGTACGCACAGCCAGTGAAGAGCCATCTCGATCAAGAGAAAATGATCCTGATTCCCCAGTTAATCAATAGTTAGTATTTCCTCAGTTTTCTCAGGGACGTTGATGCGCATGCGCGTAATGTCAGCTATGTCACTGATTGTCGTTACAAAGAAGAAACTAGACAGTTGTTCAGTACAGTTCACTCTACAATAATTATCGTATTAGAGTAGATATTTTTAAAAGAAACAGTCAACTCTGAAATACTTAATATAGGTATGCCAGATTCCAACAATTTCGATTCTCGCATGTACTACTTGCAAATACTTCTAACAACGTACAATAGTACTATAGACATGCACGGTCTCTCGAACCTTTCACCATTCAACAGGAAGCACGTCCGGTAAAATACTAGCTAACCTACCGACATGAACAGCTTAACGAAAACGTGTTTTTTTACCCTAAAAATGACTTTCTGACAACCCACCAATGCGTTTGTCACTCATCCCAATAGTCAATACTTAAGAACTTTGATTGTCTTGTTACCAACCTTTCCACATACGAATTGCTATGCCTTTCTTGATGTCCAATAGCAGAACACGACCAAACTCATCAGTGGTAACAGCAAGCTTGCCATTGGGAGCTAAGTTGATACTGCTACCTTGTCGACGGTAATCTGGAAGACCATACCTTGGAGAAGAACTTTAGTTAGAAATTCCATCGTTTCCTTAAGGAGACACATATCTTCACAACACACAATTAATAAACCTATTACCCCATCAGTGGTAACCACACATGCCCAGGACTGGCCTATGGTGTCCCCTGTCCACATGGGACAGTCCCAAAGTCTCCAGTGGAACTCCTAAGGCATTCCCTAATTGTCATCTGTCCCTGGTTTCTCCTCTAGGCTAGTAGTGTCTCTCCCGTCCCCAAGTCCCCTCGGGGACTTGCTGGGATGTCCCCTAACCGTCCCCTGTCCCTGGTCTACCATCTAGGCTACTAGTGTCTCTCCCGTCCCCAAGTCCCCTTGGGGATTGTCTGGGACATCGTCTAACTGCCCCCTATCCTTGGTCTACCCTCTAGGCTACTCTAGATAGCTCGTGGTAAGTTATGGGAGAACGCCGCGAATGCTGAGGACAGTAGGTGACGAAGAGTTGGATATGACGCTAACTGCCACCAGGGGAGGTGGGTACATGAGTCTTTTATTTTCCGTTGGCTCTTTTGAACTCAGGCCAAGTAGCAAATTGAAGCTATTTGAGGAAAGGACCACAGTACATCATGCCTAAGGAGTGCAGATTCGACCACAATGCAATTTGATGCATTTTTGATATTTACATACCAAGGTAAATTTTACATGTTGCAGTAAGAATACTGAAAGATTGACTGAATCAGGTCTCATTTGTGGGACATAATGATTTACAAGTGGTGAGATATAAACAATTACTTTGTGAAACAGGAACTTGAAGTCCATTTATTGTTTCTACGTCACCTTCGTGCATGCTTAAACTAGAGCAAATTCAGTCGTATGAGTGTAAAACGGACGGTGCTCTGTTGTGGCCATGTCAGTGTCGTGTTGCCTAATATAGAGCAGATTTCATATCAGTGTGTAACGGACTGCGCCGTGCCATAGCCGTGTTAGTCCCATAATGCCTATAAAACATTTGAAATTCCTGCGGTGACCGTACCGTTTTCACAGTCATACGAAATCTGCTCTAAAACTGAGAGAGCTGACACAGAACTTTTTCCTCTCGTTCGAATTTTTTCGCGTAAACAGAACAAAATCTGTTCAGTGGCAGGTTTACTTAGGGAGATTTACTCGACTGAAGTGCATTCAATGAAGATGTCCACTTTTAGTGATAATCCTGTATCAGACTAGTGATGTGATGTTTGAAACAAGGAAATTTATATCAAACAAAAAATGTACCTGGCTGGCAACTTGGTTCCTTTTTCCACTTTGGGTTTTGGCGGCTTGCTGGCTTCTGATGTTTGACTGGGTGTACTGCCCCATCCAAGCCAGCCACTGTGGAACAAAGTCATAAAAAAGATTATACTTTTTGTCATGTCAAACAAAATATCATGAGTGGATGTTTGAAATGGATAAAATTTCATCATAGGAATTTTCAAAGGTCACACTAGCAAAATCAATCATCTTACATGATTGGTATGCTAATGAGAGAGGGTGTACTTAAAAACGCATAGTTGTGAAGCATGTCATTTCTCTTCTCCTTTCCCACTCTCATTTCCTCCTCCCAAATCCCCAGTTATGCAGGCTTGTATGTGTCTTACCCAGCAGCTGATAATCTAGACAACACAGCAGATGTAAGTTTGCTGGCTACAGCTAATGCAACATCAGAAATAAGAGGTGGACTACTTCCCTGGAAAAGAAGTACAATGCAGTTGTCAGTAAAAAAAACTGAATAGTTGAAAAGGATTGCTTTAATCATAATATTATAATTTATATAATATATATAATTCATAATTATTGTAGAATTAGAAATTGACATTCCACGAACTACTCGCTGGTCAAAAGGACTTTATTGTAAACGTTTCGGCCTCTTCGGCCTTCTTCAGTACTTTATAATCAATACTTGGAGTGCGTAATAATTTATAATTATATATAATTTATATATTTATAACATTTGGTTATTTTAAGGTTGGGTTAAGAATGTAATAGTGGGCAAGTTGTGTACATGTATTTAGGAAGGAAGCGGAACAATATTTTTAGCAGTTTAACAATTCCACTACAAATTACAATGTAAATGAGCAGAAAATTTCATTGTCAAACAAGCTAGTATACCTCTAATGCTGAATAGACGGCAATAAAAGGATCAGTTCCTGATGTAACATAATGTGACATGGCTGGTGCTGAGCCTCTTATCATAGCATTGTATCCACCAATGAAGGATGCTGTTTGGAGCTGATCAAATAGATTGGCTGTAACCACACCTAGTAAGAACAGATATTTTGTAATAAAGGTACATGTGCAAACAACCTCCAGGGGCGGATGCAGGATTTTGCAAAGGGGGTGTCCCAAAAAGGCCTCTTGAGAGATGACGTCACATCCAAGATGGTGACCTCCTAACAACGGAATGTGATGACGTCATCTTGTACGGCCCTAGGGGGTGTCCGGTGCACCTATGTACATCATACACCCCCCTGGATCTGCCCCTGACCTCAATATCAAGAGAGGTGGTGTCAGTGAGTGATTGGTAAGATGTCAGCAAGTGGTTGGCAAGGTGTCAGTAAGAGGTTGGTAAAGCATCAGGAAGTGGTTGGAAAGGTGTCAGTAATGTCAGTAAGTGGTTGGTAAGGTGTCAGTAAGTGGTTGGTAAGGTGCCAGTAAGTGGTTGGTAAGGTGTCAGTAAGTGATTGGCAAGGTGCCAGTAAGAGGTTGGTAAAGCATCAGGAAGTGGTTGGAAAGGTGTCAGTAATGTCAGTAAGTGGTTGGTAAGGTGTCAGTAAGTGGTTGGTAAGGTGCCAGTAAGTGGTTGGTAAGGTGTCAGAAAGTGGTTGGCAAGGTGCCAGTTAGAGGTTGGTAAAGCATCAGGAAGTAGTTGGAAAGGTGTCAGTAATGTCAGTAAGTGGTTGGTAAGGTGTCAGTAAGTGGTTGGTAAGGTGCCAGTAAGTGGTTGGTAAGGTGTCAGTAAGTGGTTGGTAAGGTGTCAGTAAGTGGTAGGTAAGGTGTCGGTAAGTGGTTGGTAATGTGTCAGTAAGTGGTTGGTAAGGTGTCAGTAAGTGGTTGGTAAGGTGCCAGTAAGTGGTTGAGTGGTTGGTAAGGTGTCAGTAAGTGGTTGAGTGGTTAGTAAGGTGTCAGTGAGTGGTTGGTAAGGTGTCAGTAAGTGGTTGGTAAGGTGTCAGCAAGTGGTTGGTAAGGTGTCAGTAAGTGGTTGGTAAGGTGCCAGTAAGTGGTTAGTAATGTGCCAGTAAGCGACTGCAGGTGAGGTGTCAGTAAAGTCAGAAAGTGGTTGGTAAGATCTCAACAAGTGGTTAGTATGTGTAAGTAAGTGGTTGGTACTGGTGTCAGTAAGTGGTTGTTAAGGTGTTAGTAAGTGGTTAGTAAGGTGTCAGTAAGTGGGTGGTAAGGTGTTAGTAAGTGGTTAGTAAGGTGTTAGTAAGTGGTGGGTAAGGTGTCAGTGAGTGGTTGGTAAGGTTTCAGCAAGTGGTTGGTAAGGTGTCAGTAACATTCTTGTAAGTGGTTGATACATTTGTAACTCACCACAGCTTGCAATATCACTGATATTTTTTTGCCCATCGAATCTCCATTTCTTGTAGGCTAATGGTGGTGGGTTGGTGTATTCTAACAGTCCACTTGCTTGAGCTAAAGTTTGTTAAGAACAGCAACAACAGATAAACATTCTTGCATATGATTTATAAAATATTATAATTGACAATAACAGCAAGATAAATGCAGCTTAGAATTCTAAGAATTCTGAAATTATTATTGGCATGAGCTGTTACAAAGAACGAGTAATTATAATTGTATTCAAGAATATCAAAATACCAAAGAACCCAGAGGAAAAAACCTTGTGGCATGGTTAGAGAACAACACATCATACAAACTCATTTGCACTTTACATGTATAATCAGTCTAACCTTTAGCAAGGATTTTGACTAACCTTTAGCAAGTTGATTTCTACAGGCTCTTAATGACTGATAAAGACTGAATCCATCAATAATGACCAAAGCACTGGGATACAAGATAGCCAACTCTTCTACCTTTCAATCAGACAATACTCATGAATGCATACATTAAATTCATATTGCTACAGTTGAATGTACATATTGTATTAATAAAGGTACATTTAGAATTCACATGTTGATCTGCATAGTTTTCACAAATCACTGATTTCTGGAGGCCCTACTTTACATCTATTGGACATACATGTACTTGTAGGTTAATTGGTATTAAGAAGTTTGACAATACGTTATTTAAAAAGCAGGCGGTGTGCGCGCTCTCCCCGAAAAGCATTATTTATTGGATTATTATGAAATTCGAGTCATTTGCAACACGTTGTGCTACAGAACACATCAAACTCCTAGTTCGATCTCCGTGTTTAAAGCTTGTCACATTCCGTTTTTGTTATTAATTGTTAGTATATAGCTTGTCGAAATATCTTATAATGAAATGTGCTTGAATTATAGAGCTTGTACTCAAAATCTTTGTTTTAGTCAAGACACCGATGACAAACAACATTTATGACCCGAGAGGTCAAGCTTTGCGTGACAAGCCTAGAAACGTACTATACTAAAATTCATGTAGATTTTTCAGAATAAATGCACATTATAGGGAGTTGAGTGTAGTTTAAATTCAGAAGCAATATCAAAGTTTGGATTACTGACATGTTAGCCTGTGAGTGTTTTACACCACGATTGCTAGCTATATAAATCATTGAAGCCAGTGTCAGTTCTTATGACACTTCGGCGAAAATCTGACTACAAAAGCATTGTTTTCAAATCCAAAAAACTGATTTATAACAAGGGGAGCGTTGGGGAGCGATGGAATAGTCAGAAAGAATAGCATTTCTACTACACTATTAAGTACTTAAATATATCGATCGATGGAAAATAATGAGAATATCTCCCGGTTAATGAACCCACATCAAATTACAACAGTGAGATTGACAAACACAACGTCTACATAAAAACCTAGTTTCCTTCAGCAATATCAAAATAATAATATAACAATGACTTGAATGGGATGGTTTGATTACCCATGTAACCACCTTCAAAACATCACATCGATCCAGAAAACATTTCTTGTATAAAATCGACCATAAAGTTGCCCTACTGAAAACACACATGGTCCATAACTTTGGAGAAAAGTGTGAAAATGCAATCCCACACTGCTTTTCGGGGAGAGCGCGCACACCGCCTGTTTAAAAAGCTTCTAACATGCAAATAACTTCAAGCAATGATTAAAGACTTACATGTTCAGATTTGCCATAATCTCTATGAGGTTCCCATGTACGACATTTCAATCTCATGACTCTATCTTCATGAAGCAGTTGAGAGAAAATCAAGGATCCATTCTAGTAAATGAATACATAAATAAATTAATGCACAAACAATGATACAACAATACTGTAGTAATCTTCTACTGACAGCAGTTCCACATAGTGGCTAATTTCTCCTGCTGGCACTCACACTCACTACCTCTACATGTGTATTAAATATTTTGCATGCGTCGCTCAATTCAAATGTTGAAACCAATGAATCACTCAACTCAGATGAAGAAATCACTGAACAAATGAATGAATGAAAAAATGGACAAATTATCAAATGAACCAAAGGCAAATAAACAAGTGAACATACACTGTATTTACATTTAAACCTTAAAACTAATTATTTTCATGGAACATGTGCAGTAGAGACAAAGAAAAGGATCCATTGTGGATAAATTTCAAATGACCAAGTGAATGATAGGCAGTCAGCCATAACTCCTCCCTGGTGGAGAAACAGGAAGGTTTTGTCCCAGGGGGAAGGGCTAGGCAATGGATGTACAAAGGCTATTAAAATTGGTTGTCATATCATTACATGTAAATAAAGTTTATCATCATCATCGTCATCATCATCATTCATCATCATCATCATCATAATTATTAGGATGTGTACATGAAGTTCAGACAAACAAACAAACAAATTAAATAAATGAGTGGAATATGCACAAATAAGTCATAATTCTGTTTCAATTACATAATCCTAACCTGCAAATAGATTCTCATGTATCCTGATGAAAATCCCACCACAATACAAGTCCAGTCTGGACTCCCTTGTGAACTCCTTAAAGGTATAAATATTATTGTCTTTCACTAACTGAGGTACTAAATAATATTTCCACCATTTGCATAATTATAAGCTGCATTAAAATAATAAAGAATATTAGGGGGATACGCAAAGTTCGGTGAATCCCATACAGTGTAAGACAGCTGTTGCAAAAATTGGCAATTACGATTTTAGAAACTCTAACCACATGTTGATGTACTTGTGTGAAAGTTGGATTGATTGCTGCCTATTAATTCCTAGTCTTTGTTGAGATTTACGAAGTGTACAATGTACAGTCGTGTAAATATGCAAACAGTCTGTGGTAAACAGTACAGAAAATTGTAATTATATTGTATAAACAGTACCTGTGTTGTGAAGCTAGTGGTATACACAAAACATCAGTAACACACTCCCTTAAAAAAAAGAAAACATTTGTTAAAAACATTCACCTTAGATGCATGTATTACCGTAAGGCCTATCAAATTTCAAAAAGAAATTTATACAAAAGACATTAACTTGCACTTCACATTTGATACTATTGAAACAATTTTAAACAAGTTAAAGTGTACTGTAGTTGTAAATAATAACGTCAATTGTTGTCATATTCTACAAGACATTAATATTAATATTTCTCACCCTTCTTCAACGGCAAGACTTCCACTCCAAGAAATCTCGTATTTATTCTTTGCTGTCACATTTTCATGTTTGTCCCACTTGCCTGTTTATTAACAAATAAACAACTTATTTACATTAAACAAAACTTTTCTCTTTTTCATTAGCACATTATTTATTGTGCCACACAATATTTATTGAGCAAGCCAATATTATTTACCTATAGTACAAGGTATTTGCATGCTTATTTCATCCTTATTCATACAACAATCATCATTTGTTCATTCTTTTATTCACTCATTCACAAAGTTATATGTGTCAATTCATTTATTTATCATTCATTCATTTATTCATTCATTCTGATTCACGTCTCCCTAAACAGTTTCTTTATGGTGACTGAGCTGTCATCTGGTAAAAGATCCATCAGAGGTCAGTGGAAAAGATTCAAAGACTCAAGGTGTCCATGAAAAAATTTCAATTGGTATTTAATTGCATTGATTCATGGGAAAACCTTGCTGTCGTCAGACCTTCCTAGCTGGGGCACTGTCGTGAATAAAGGCTTTAATGCCGCCAAGTCTTCACACTTGGCAGAGTGTAGGAGGGAATGCAAAGTCTAGGGCAGCTAAACACCTCTTTAGCTGTTATAAATACTTTTGCCCAACGTGGTTGATACTTTCATGCCCGAATTCGCCTCATCAGTCATCTTCAGACACACAGAACCTTAAATCATCTTCTCTCACTGATAAAAATGATCATCTTAACAGTGCTAAGGATGATGATGATGACATCATCATCATCATCATCATCATTCATTTCCCATCGATACACAAATTTAATTCATGAACTCATTTATTCATCTGTCTAGATTTATTCTTACTTGTTAAAAATACAGCTTTGCTGTCTCTTGCTATTGCTAAGTTATCATTTGCTGGAGACAGTGAAATACTGCAGTCTTGCAACCAAAATGGTGAGATAGCATCTGATTCCTCCTAATAAAATGTACCCTTTGAGATTAGCCAGAGCATTAATTTATAGAGATCTAAAATCCTGGCATAGCTAATTGAACAAAATCCAACAAAAAAGGAATCACACTTAATCGAATTTAATCCTTTGATTGTTTTGATTGGTTCATGATTGGTTCCTTAATCAAACATTAATCGATGGGATATTTTGGTGAGTTCAATTTCCGATCGAATCGAACCAATCGAACATAATCGAACAAAATCGCTCAAATTAGGTCAATGTTGTTTGGTGACTGAAAAAAAGTGAATTCTGATGGCTTTAATGCTGGTAGTTAATGACCAATCTTGAATTTTTCTCCAGTAGAAACTTGAAAGTAACATGCATGGTACCCTATGACGATGGTTTTGGGTTATTCAATTAATACATTTTGGGTTTATAAAAATGCTGCTAATACAGGATTGTCTTCAAGTTTCAAGTTTCAGAGCATAGAGATAAGAGTCAGTTTTAAACAAGGGGAGTGGAGGGGAGGGAGGGAAAGGGGAGGGGGGATTGGCCTGAATTCAGTTCGATTATGTTCAATTGAAGAATTGTCCAATTACCAAACATTCGATTGTGTTCGATTGCCACCACCTTTGGTGAGTTTGATTATGCTGATTGCTGAACTCAATCCAAATCAATCGAATGATTGACTTTGATTGAGTTCGATTACCGAACGTTCAATTAACTGTACTGGGAAATATTGAGAGCACTCTGGCACTTGGCCTGGAGTCTCGCCTTACACTTCTTCTTGGCTGTTCTCATCAACCCTCTGTGCTCTAAAACTGCACATTGTATTTGCGCATTTTATTCACTAGGGGTGGCATGGGTAGGCTTAGCGGGTAAAATGTTCACCTCGTCACCAGCTGTGGTGCCAGATGGGCTCAGGTCAGCTGGTTCAAGGGCCAGCATGTGGATGCCACATGTGAGTAGAGTTTGTTTAGAATGTGTTTGTTCTCTCCCTTGCCACGAGGGTTTTTCTCAGGGTTCTCTGTTTTCCTCCCTCCATAAAAATCAAAACATGTGGACTTTGGAGTGTTGTGTGCTAAAATAAGAAATGTAGTGGTAGTGAGTGTGAGGGGCAGCAGGTCCACATCAGCGAAAGCTGCCAGATATCCAACCTGCTTAAACAAATAGAGCATTTATTTATTTATTTATTTACTAATGAGCTCCCATTTTATAGTTAAAAGTGTCAGCTTAAATTTGAATTGTTACTTACATTCCAGTTCCATGATTCCCAGCCTGAATCTATAATTTGAAATGAAATTTGTAATCCGTTGTTATAAAAATGCTGATAAGTCATTTAATTGTCTCCATAATCTAACTTCTTTATCAAAAACTGAGAATAGTGTTGACTTGAATTCTGTTTTGAGCAAGGCTATAAGCTTAAGTCTTAATAAAAGCTGGCGACAGTACCTTCGTGTTTTGTTGAATTTTCGATTTCATCGTTCTTCTCGTTAACGGCTGTTGGTTCTGTCAGTACAGAAATAACTCTATTTACATCCTGTATACATGAAAATATATTAACCGAACAAGCCATGAAGTTAGGGCTTTCTTAATAAAAAGAATAACTTTTTTTCGAAATAAAAACAAGACTCCCCGTCCACCATTGTGGGAGCTACCGCTGAGCTACTATACCAAGGGCGCTAAAATGTTCTTCCGTACCAAAGGAAACCCATATATGTAAAAAATACATTTTTAAAATATCACCGTTAAAAACCTTATTAGTGTATTTGATGGACAAATTAGGTTATTCTTTTAGAGTCTTTTATTGAAAAATAAGGGATTATTTTATTCATGTTTTTCTTTTCTCAGAATGAAATTTCTATAATGAGGGTGAACGCTGATCATCAATACCGCAGCTTCACATTTCAAGATGGCGGACGGCGTGATGCATGTTATAAACTGAGCGTTCTTTCTTCTTCAAATTCCAAAAGATTTCCATCATGGATCGACCTGAGTTGGATAAATTATTCACTCCACCAGAGCCAGTTCGAGGAACTAAGACCTTGAATCGCGCTGACTTTCGCAAAGTTATTCAAATTCCAGCTGTTCGTATCGAGGCTAAAAAGTGCTCTAATTTCCTAAAAAGTTTCAGAAGACCACTTCTCAACCGAACAAGACTGAAAAATATAGTCTCAGACGATGAAAATAAGGCAAAGAAAATTTTATTATTACGGCCAGGAATGTGTTTGAACGACAGCGAAGAGGATTTTCTTCTTCGGGAGAATGCCGAGAAGACGACGTATGATTTAGTTCTTGACTATGATTTCTGGTCATCAGAGCAAGTCTTGCGTGCGATTTTACCGCTGGAGATAACTGAGGTGCCTTCTGCTTTTGAAACTATTGGACACATTGCTCATTTGAACCTGAGGGACAATCAGCTGGAATACAAACATGTTATAGGTAAAAGAAAACATTGAGGCTAAATTCATGCTGGTTACGCCATGGTTACCCGCTCGGTTAATGGGTTTGGGACAGCCGGGACTGCAGATGGGTTAATGGAACAAAATATGACAATGGGGATTTTGCATGTGTTGCGTGACATTTCAAATTGTAATCCAATAAAAATATATATACCTATATAGTATTTGAATTTAATAGCACACCAAAGGTAGTAAAAATTGAAATTTTGAGTAACGCCAAAGTTATAGGGGACTCAGAAGTTGGTGCTTTTTTCTATAGAAACAATCAATGGTAGGCAACACACAACACCTGCAAACTCCCCATTCCTATTGCTACAGGAGACCAAGAGTAATAGATGTAGGGTATCTTATGTAGCAGGGCTTTCAAAATAAGACGGCGGCCGCCAGAGTTCCGGCAGTTGCTTCACAATTAACCACCGGCTACTATAAAAAATATATAATTAATCTTTTACTTGACCTTTAATGGACACAGCCCCCTACTTTATTAACTTCACCATCTAGTTCAAATAATTTTGAAAGCCCTGTGTAGTGGTGGATGATTTAAGACAGGAGAAGATATTCTTGCTTTTCTTATGTATGCATGCACCATTATCAGTTTGGGAGAGAGGGTGCAATTCCCATTCCAAAGCTGGTCCTGACAATGTCCACCTGTTTCACCAGTGATAACTTGGATATCCTTTTCCAGAACATTCTTATTGGTATTCATAATTAATGTAGGACTTATCACCAAAGTAGACATCTACCACGGGGAACCCTTAAATTTCCTCAATATATGAAAGATGTCCGCAAAAAGAGCTTAATATATCAGGAGTTTCTGTTTGACCGCAAAAATGGCATTATTATAGTGACAGCATGAAACAACAGCAAGAAGTTTGCACGTTTTTATAGACATCTTGACATGCTCACATTAAGGTGGGGCCTGTGTCATTCAAATTCAATAATTATTAATGACAGATAATGATTTGCTTTCAGGCCAAGTCTTGTTGGACAAGAACACTCCACAGATCAAAACCATTGTGAACAAAACCAATTCCATAGATGAAACCTTCAGGTTTTTCAAAATGGAAGTTCTTGCAGGTGAAAATAACATGCAAACAACTGTAAAAGAAGACGGTTGTATCTTTGAATTTGACTTTTCCAAAGTCTACTGGAACTCTCGTCTGCAAACTGAACACAGAAGACTTGTTGGCTCATTCTCCAAAGGAGACATCATCTGTGATATGTTTGCTGGGGTTGGTCCATTTGCCATTCCTGCAGCGAAACAGGGATGTGTTGTACATGCCAATGACTTAAACCCAAATTCTTATGAGGCTCTTTTGAAAAATGCTAAACTAAATAAAGTAGATTCTAACATTGTTGGCTATAACATGGATGGCAGAGAGTTTGTCAAAAATCTTGTTACAAAGTTGGACTCCAAAAGAAAGATGTTCAATCATGTCATTATGAATCTTCCTGCAAGTGCTGTTGAGTTTTTGGATGTTTTTAAAGGTTTATTTTTAAGTTGTAAAAACATTTTCTCTGATGATGACTCTTTAGACTCATATCTTCCTACCATTCACTGCTACTGTTTTTCCAAGTCTGACAATCCTGAACAAGATGCTAAATTCCAGGCAGAGAGGGTATTAGGAAGTCCATTGGATAGTGAATGTACAGTTCACTATGTAAGAGATGTTGCTCCAAAGAAAGCTATGATGTGTGTGTCATTCAGACTTCCTCACACTGTGGCATTTGAGGACATCCGAGCAGACCAGCAATATGATGGTAAGGTTTTAATTTGTAAACCTGGCACTAGATATTAAAAGTGAATGATCTTCTTTATTTAGATTTATGGATTAGTGCTAAATGATTACCTTAAAAGTTGAGTCACATAATTCTGCAAAGTAAATGGACATCAGTGCAATCCTAGAAATGTTACATTTTCTGTCAATTAAGCTTTTGAACATTCTTTTTTCTCTGTTACAGATGTGAATGAGCCCCCAGAAAAACAAGCAAAGATCTCATGATAACAAGCATCAACTTTTGGTAAATTAAAATAATAATAATTGTAATGTGCTTTGAAGAAAGGGATATTCAAAATATACATGTAGCTTTTTCTTTTTCTTTCCTTCCTTCCTTCCTTCCTTCCTTCCTTCCTTCCTTCCTTCCTTCCTTCCTTCCTTCCTTCCTTCCTTCCTTCCTTCCTTCCTTCCTTCCTTCCTTCCTTCCTTCCTTCCTTCCTTCCTTCCTTCCTTCCGTCCTTCCTTCCTTCCTTCTTTCTTTCTTTCTCTTAATCATCTGCCCATTTATTCATTCATTCATTCATTCTCTTTCTTTCTTTCTTTTCTTGTAATATTCACTCTCTTCATTGTTTGTATGTTTGTTTGTTTGCCATTTTTGGGAACTGCATGACGTTGCCCATCTTTTATTGGGCTACCTGTGTCTTTCCCACCTGCAAAACCACCCGCTACCCCTGGGCTTCCTGTGTGTGGCTACGACCTGCAGTTAATTTGTTTACCTGTGTTCTATACCTGTATGCGCCTTTCAAACGTTTGACAGACTCATTAAATATGCAACACAAATAGCATTACAAAGAAAAATTATTTTACTTCCTTTTTATTCGATTTTTAATTGATTGCTACAATCCTAACAAAATGGATGGATGATCTAATCCAGACGGTATGTAGAATTGCTAAACAAAATGTGTTTGTTACTGTGATTATTTCTAGTGTATCAGAAACGTTGTCATTGTGCCAGACGATTTGGTTCACTGAACCAACAAAAATGTTTTTGATTTCATGTTTTGCCAACTGTAGCATTTAAAACGGACAATTTCGCCAAAACTATCTCCATTTCGATTTTAGACAATAATACAACGTATTTTTTTAATTTAGTTGTGAGTTGGTCTTATGAACTTTTGGACTTTGTTATTTTGAATTGAATTCAAGCTGACAGGACCTGTAGGGTTTAAAGGTGTTTCTCCCTCTTTGACATCCTGTAGCTTGGTTTTTCCCCAGTATTTTTACATGCATCGACAATGTATTTTTTCACGTGTTAATGTAATAAAAAAAACTGATAATTTTTTGCAACAGGTGAAGATTAAGTCTGCTTAGTGTAGCATTAATTTATAACACTCTCAGATTGGTTCTTATTCGTATTTACAGCGCCCTGACATACGCTCTACTGGAGTGATTCAAAGAGTAGAGTTGCCTTGTCATCCACGAATGGATGGAATTCAAACAGTCTTCAAACAAAGGCACTACGTACTCAATGAAGTGAACCATTTCAATGTGAAGAAACTGGCTGGTGAACTGGCTACACTTGTTAAATTTTACGAATTCAAGGAATGGTTCTAAACGTCCGTCATCGAAGTACCTTTATTGTGGTCGTCGGCCTCGTTTGTCTGTTGTTAAATTATTGCTGGCAATACCGTAATTGCTGCGATGTGATAGACAATATTACAAACTTTAAACAAGTCAATGAAGGATTTAGACCTCCGACTTTCTTCACTCCACTGGGAATAACAAGTGAAAGTGACAAGTCAGAGTTCTTTTCCCCCACAAGAAAAACACCTGAAGAACAACATAACAAAAGGGACAACTCGGGAGATGCAAGAAAACTCACAAATGTAGCCATAATCAGCCAAGGGAGAAGTGGGTCTTCATTCGTGGGTCAGATTTTTAATCAAAATCCTGAAGTGTTCTATTTCTTTGAGCCTCTTTTAACGATAGAAAGGGTTGAGAACATCGATACATTTGTTGGAATCAACACTACTGAATACAACAACCTTGCGTCGAGATTACTTAGGGAAGTGTTTTATTGTAACTGGACAAATTCTGCTTACTTGGAATACTTATCTCGTCCAGGACATTTTAGAATGTCAAGTCGTGTGCTGAAATCTCCTCCATTTTGTTCTAAAGATGCAGATAAGTTGACCCCAACTGAGATAAGGAATCAAATGAAGTGTAGCCAGATAGAAGCCTCGTTGCTTAATCACATATGCCGTAATTACACAGTCAAAGTTGTGAAAGTCTTGGAACACAGAATCCCCGACAGAAGAATAGAGTACTTTGATGGCTTTTTGAAAAACAAAGATTTTGATAACAAAATTCTTTATCTCGTGCGGGATCCCCGTGCTCTAATTCTATCGATGTGGCAATCAGGCTGGATTGCACATGCGCAGGATAAAAACCTTGTTCCTTATCAACCAAACAGCGAGCGTTTTCATTGGTATGTAAAACGTATATGTTCACAAATGGAGGAAAATATCAAGTTTGTAAAAAATCCACCAGAATGGTCCAAAGACAAACTTCTTTTGCTTCGATACGAAGACCTAATTATGGACCCCGAAAACACCGCAAGAAAGTTATTTGAGTTCGCCGGTCTTCAGTTGGACGCCAGTATCAAGAGCTGGCTGTATAAACATATGCATTCGAGGAACTCCACCGTGGGAGCTATAGAGGATAAATATTCATTGCAAAGGAATGCCACGATGATAATGAAGAAATGGCGAACTGAAGCATCATTGCAAATGATAGACATAATAGAGAAGCATTGTGGGACGGTGATGGATTCTATTGGCTACATCTTAACCAATGGCTCTTCGACTTTACAATATGACCTCAAAACTCCTCTTATTAAAGTTAAATAACTTAACAAGAATCACTCACTTATGTGATTGCACTAGAGAATATGTTCCAGGACAATGGCAGTTTTCACACTAAAAGGCAGGCAAAACAATCCGACAGATAAGTGGTCTATGACGGACAATTTACCTCGAAACACTGAACGGGACGGACGCACTTTGAAACAAAAAAGTTGTCTGATTTTGTAGTCTATTTGATCACGACTGTTGAGACGATTTTCCTGTGTCGTCTCCAATTTTGATCTGGACAGACAAATCGTCAAAAACACGACTTAAATTGAGACAAAAACAAAGAAATTGTCAAACGACTTTGTTCGTCGGGATGATTTGTCCGTCTTCTGGCGAATACGTATGCTTGTCCGACCATCAGATAATTTTGTAACTATAATATGTACGTACCAAACGATGACGTCACATTTACCAAACACATGCCGAATAACCATTCAGTTGTTTCTTGATCTTTCGGGGTCGGCTTGTGTGAGTCAAATTCGACGTTTAAATTAGACCAAAGATATTTTGTAATTCTGAATAAAGGTAACATTTTTTTCGTAATTTCCATATTTTTAATTATACCTTTTATGACAACGTTTTCTCCATTTTCTCGAAAGAAAAAAGGGCTTATCTTTTATTATACTTTTCTATTTCAAGTCATTGCATTTTCTGAGGATCCCTTTTTCCATTCCCCTCTTCGCCTCCCATCCTCGGGGACCAAAACGCCTGGGTTTCCTTTCTGTTTCCTAAATAGAGTAAAATTCAACCTCTTTAATACGGACACCGAGGAGCCGGAGAAAAGTGTCCGTATTATGATTATAGAGACCTTCCCTTGACTATAGAGGTCGAGCTCTCTGATGAAACTCGATCAAAATGGAAATAGTAATAATCACTAGATAACTCTATGAAAAAGGACAAGCAAACTCAAAAACTTACAAAATCTTTATTTACCGAACTACCGTATCACGGTATTAACATAGTTACCACTCATAGCCAATTCAATATCTACTAAATCCGATATACGGACACTTCAACGAACCGATATCTCTATAAAACTGCATAGTTTGTATGATCTGATATCTTTTCGTTAAATACGAAACGAAATACTGATATAAACCCTGATTTTCAATATCAAAATCATATCACTGCGAATTATTATTCACCATATAGCTTCAATGAGTTAAAAAAGGTAACTGAATCACTCATCATTTTCAATCATTCACAATAACGTTCGAAGTTGCAATTACATAAAGATGATTTACAAACGCATTTGCTAGATGAGTTAAATTTTAATTTCGACATTATAGGGATAACTGAAACTAAGTTAATTACTTCAGCTACACAAACAACCTTAAATTTGAATATTCCTGGTTATAATTTTGTACACGTACCAACACCCCTATTGTTTGGCGGTGTTGGAATGTACATAAGCGATAAACTTAAATACTCAATTATTGAAAAAACATCTAACGAATCACTTCAAGCTATGCGGATAGAGATTCATTTTGAGAATAAGAAAAATATAATATGTGGAATTATTTACAGACAGCACAATTCTCCCAACAATTTTTTAACATATTTTGATGAGTCTTTAGAAAAGTATTCCGATGGAAAACCTGTATATGTTCTTGGTGATTTCAATTTAGACCTCCTCAAGTCTGAATCATGTAACTCCAGTCATAAATTTTTGCTTTCTCTACAGAGCTGTCATTTCATACCAACTATAGATAAGCCTACTCGTGTTCACAGAAACGCTGCTACTTTAATTGATAATATCTTTACAAATTGTCCTGAGCAATGTATAGTAAGTGGCAACATCATATCTGCATATCTGACATAAGCGACCATTTTACGCAATTTTGTATAATAACGCCTCCATCTCCAAAACCATCTAAATTTAAGATTAGAAAATTAGATTCTTTTCGGAATACTCTGAAGAATGTTTTCTAAATGAATTGACCGATCTTGATCTCTCTATGAAGGGGGATGTCGACCAAATATTTACTTGCTTTTATAAAAAAGTAAATCAAACTTATAAATAAGCATGCACCTCTCAGAACGCCTTCAAAACGTATGACAAAAAAATTTCAAAACCTTGGATTACTAAAGGTATAAAAAGATCGATTAAAATCAAGAATAACCTATTAGCTGCAGGAGACAGAAATACATATAAATTATATAGAAATAAGATTACAAACTTGATTAGACTTAGTAAAAAACTATATTTTCATGATTATTTCGATGCCAATATCAAGAATATTAAAAGAACATGGCAAGGTATTAATTCACTAATTAGCAATAATCGAAAATCTAACAAAGCAATCACTAGTCTAATAGATCGAAATACCAGTACAGTTACAACAGAAAACAGCAAGTTAGCTGATGTAATGAATAAACATTTTGTTTCAATTGGACAAAAACTCGCTTCGAAAATCCCAGACGCTACAACACATTTCTCTACTTACTTAACAAGTCTTGACCAATGTAATTCATTCTTTTTTACACCGATCACAGAAGAGGAAGTAGAACGTGAAATAATCATGACTCCACACAATAAATCATACGGACTATATTCATTTCCTGTTACTTTTCTTAATTGTGCTAAACATCTACTGAAGAAACCGCTAGCTGAAATATTCAATTTATCCATAAAACAGGGGAAATATCCATCTAAATTAAAGATATCAAAAGTTATTCCTATTTTTAAAGCTGGCGATGAAACAGATCCGGATAACTACAGACCAATCTCTCTTTTATCAAATCTGAACCGAATTTTTGAAAAGTTGATGTACGGCCGTCTTATTCAATTTATTAATAAACATAATCTATTAGATAGTGCTCAATATGGCTTTAGAGCCGGTTCTTCTACAAATCATGCCATTCTCGATATAATCAGTTCAATACAAGATAATATGGACCATAAGCTTTTTTCATGTGCTGTTTTTATTGACCTTAAAAAGGCATTTGACACTGTTGACCATTCAGTATTACTTAGGAAACTCGATTTTATGGAATTAGAGGAATAATCAATGACTGGTTTAGTTCATATCTTTCAAACAGAATGCAAACCACTGAGATTAATGACCACATCAGCACAAAAGACCTCAATCTCTTTGGAGTTCCCCAGAGGATCAGTTCTGGGGCCGTTATTGTTTTTTATTATATATTTATGACATAACAAAAGCATCAAAAAAATTGAAGTTTTTTCTTTTTGCTGATGATACTAATTTACTTTTTGCTGATACAAATTTAAAAGTACTCGAAACAACAGTTAACACTGAACTTAAGCATATCTGCGAATGGCTAATTGCAAATAAACTAACTTTAAACATCAAAAAATCTAACTTTGTTATATTTCGACCCTATCAGAAAAAAAATCAATACTCCACTCGATATCAGATTATTTGACAATGAAACAGGGCAGTATTTGAAATTAGAAAATAAAGATAGTGTAAAATACTTAGGATTACTAATTGACAGTCGCCTTTCTTGGAGAAATCAAATCGATCACATTAGCTCTAAACTAAGTAAAACAGTAGGACTCTTTGCAAAACTAAGACATTCAGTTCCTCAGCACACCATGATAACACTTTACTGGTCACTTATATACCCTTATCTAAACTATGGTATTCTTGCTTGGGGCCAGGCTTCAAAATCACTCCTTAACAAGATCTTACTTTTACAAAAGCGTGTGCTCAGATTTATCTTTTTTAAAAAACAAAGAGAAAGCGCAATTCCTCTTTTCATCAAGTCCAATATTTCTCCTCTCAATATAATATATTGCCAATCAATCGCTAGCCTTGTATATGATGTTGCCAATGAAAACTGTCCTAATAACATACTACATTTATTTACATCAATTAAAAATATTCACTCTTACAATACACGCTCTGCAGCTACAAACAAATTTTACTCTCAGCCGTCAAGGCTGAAGACCCAATTAAACTCTTTTTCAAGAATTGGTGCTCGTTTATGGAACTCATTACCAGAATCATTTAGAAATAGCTCCAAATTCATATTTAAACAAAAGATTAAAACTCACTATTTCTCATGCCCTTCAGAGTGAGGGATCTTATTTGAAATCGAAAAAAGCCATACAATTATTTTCCAAGTATTGCAATTTCAAATCGTAGGCTGATCATTTCCAATCGGAATGATCGGGATTTGCTACATTCCGCTAAAGAAAAAAATTAATGGCAAGATATGAATACTTCACAGATCGATGCTAGGGCGAAATAACAAAAGACAAAAGAATTAATGAATCGAGAACAGACGTACAAGGTCTTAAACACGCATACAAGATCTCGAATGATTTTTTGAGCAAACACTCAGTGAAGAGTGGGGGATGGCAAATAAGTATAATGTTATCAGTTTTTCTCTCGATCAATTTTCAGGGAATAGGAAAGTTTCTTCAGTAAAATGGTCACCATCAGAAACCCAACTGCTGTGTTATTGATATTCCAGTTAACAAGCTCGGTCGACTGGACCTTGTAAGAATCGAAATTAAAAACAAAACAAAAACCCAAAAAACACTACAGGAGACTATAAACCAAGAGATTTATGGAGCTCTTGTACGTAAATGGAAACTGAATTTGAAGATAAATTTCACACTGATCGACGAAATATTAAGTGTTCAGTGTATCAAATTTGATTATACAGTAAGCTTTTGACATTCATTTTCAAATGTATTAACATAATCCATCATTCATAATATTCTGATAATTTTTTTGTTCATAGTCAAAATCAACGCATCTATAACTCATGCAAAAACTATAACATTCATATATATATAACAAGTTGACACTGCCCTAAAAATTAAAAAAAATTGGACGTACGTTTCGGTTTCGTAGGAAACCTTCATCAGCAGATGTAAAATGTAAATGGAATCCTTGTGCAACTGGGATGTGAAATCTGAACAACAACAACAAGACGAGCAAATCGACAACGATAAACATAAAGGTTTAGTAGTGCTTCTATACATTCAAAGGATATCAGAGAAGGTTCTAGGACCTTGCGGAAACGCGACATCAAGGTAGCCCACAAACCCGTTAAATCCATTGGATCGATGTTCCGAAAACCTAAAGACAAACCGGAGAAACAGTTGTCCACAGGTGTTGTGTACAAAATCGACTGCAAAGATTGCGACAAAGTATATGTGGTCCAAAGAAGCGGGGAATTAAAAACCAGGATGAAAGAGCACAAGAGAGCTGTTTTTCTTGGGGGCAACAATTAACTTTTAGCTGAACATGTAAAAAGAACAGATCATGATTTAACATTGATAAATGCGAAGATTGTCGACCAATGCCAAAAATGGTCTGGACGTTTGTTTTTGGAAGCTTGGCATCATTTAAAAATAAGAAGTCTATTAACTGACATATGCCGAACACATGCCGAACACATGCCGAACGTTTATAGGGTCTTAAGTAATGTTCAGTAGCACAAGGACCATTTACATTTTACATCTGGCGATGAAGGTTTCAGACGAAACCAAAACGTCCAATTTAAAAAAAAATATTTAGATCAGTGTCAACATCATTAATATTTGATCATTCAAAATAACTATTAAAATAAATTTCTCTAAAATAAAGGCTTACAGGTCGGTCCAATCTTTCTGTTTAATACTGCGCATTTCCCGCGCGAATTCGAGCGCGCGCACTTCTATTACAGAGCAGTGGTATTGCCATGGGGGTCTGGGCACTAGTAAGCAAGCGATTAAAAACGTAGAAACTCTAACTTTAGTAGAGAAAAATAATATTTTGTTATCCAAATATCAGAAAATTGTTAATCAAGAAACCTTGTACACTAACTATTGTAGGTATTTAGCCTCAAACTTTTACATTTAGTACATCTTATCCATACATCGAAAAAGGCGGCGAGAATATCTCTAAAATGGGGGGTATTTCGTGTTTGTTTTCGGTGTGCTTTCTCTTTTGTACTTTTCTAACTCTTGAAATAATACGGTGACCCCCTGCTTTTTTCTTTTCATTCAAGACAGTACTTATCACTTTTTGGATTTAAAAAATGAAAATATAACTTCAATGATGGTATTGTCAAAAAGTTTTTCCACATTTTTACAACTCCGTACACGATTTCGGAACGAGTAATTGGGTAGGAATTTGCTTCTAGAATGCTCTTATAATCATATTTACAACTCATCAAACAATTAATACATACGATTAAAACTGCTAGATAAACCTCAGATCTATCTTCTGAGACGGTCCAGGCCATTTATTGGTAAAATTTTGTTGGCATTCTTCAGACCATACAGTTACGTACATTTCGAGAAAAATCGCCGCAGATGATTGAAAACACCACCTTTTACGATATCTTAGAGCTCAGAAACCAATACGGTGACCCCCTGTTTTTTTCTCGGGTTTTCAAGACTTGCTGAAAAATTATCTTTAAATGACATGTACAGGATTCTAAAGGAAATTCATTGATGAAATCTAAGGCTTCGGACCTACCTTAAATTTGGTGATAATAATAATGTATTGCTTTAAGGTAGTTCCAGACCCTTGCTACTGCGCATTTCCCGCTCGCACTTCTATTAGAGAACATTGGTATTACCGTGGGGTGTCTGGGCACTAGTAAACGTAGAAACTCTAACTTTAGTAGAGAAAAATAATATTTTGTCATTCAAATATCGAAAACAATTTAATCAAGAAACCTTGTACACTATGTAACGTAGGTATTTAACCTCGAACTTTTGAATTTAGTTGATCTTATCCATCCAAAATGTTGGCAGAGAGAATTGCTGAAATGGGTGATATGTGGTTTTCGCTTTCGGTGTGTTTTCCATTTTTTTCTTTTTCTAACTCTTGAAATAATACGGTGACCCCCTGCTTTTTTCTTTTTATTCAAAACAGTACTTATCACTTTTTGGATTTAAAAAAATAAAAATACAACTATTGATGGGATTGTCTAAAAGTTTTTCCACATTTTTACAGCTCCGTACACGATTTCGGAGCCCTAATTAACTGTGTAGGAATTTGATTCTAGAATGCCCTTTTAATCATATTTGCCACTCATCAAACAATACATACGATTCAGTAAAACTGCTAGATAAACCTCAGAGCTATCTTTTGAGACGATCCAGAACTTTTCTCAGAAAAATTTATTCGCATTGTTCAGACCGTACAATTACGTACATTTCGAGAAAAATCGCCGCAGATGATTGAAAATACTAACTTTTACGACATCTTATAGCTCAGAAACCAATACGGTGACCCCCTGTTTTTTCTCGGGTTTTGATCATGACTTGCCAAGCAATCTTAAATGACAGCTGGATTGTAAAGGAAATTCATTGATGAAATCTAAGGCTTTGGAACCGGAACAACCTTAAAGATGTCTTTATCTGAACTGATTCCATTCAGGGCGTAATAATCTTGCATGCATATGCATAGATGGCATGCAACCACCACAGGAAGCCGAACTTTCATGAAGCTGCTATAAATCACTACAACTTGATGTTAATCAAATCCACGAGTTATATACGCCTTTGGCGGTTTGATTTCTTATTCGGGACTATACTTTGAACATTGACCACAAATTTCGGTTCAAAGATGACTTGTTATTCTTTGGTTGTAACAGCTGGTTGAACCATCTGTCGGACTTTAAATCAAATTTAACTTGTGGTCGTTAGCGTTCAAGTCAAGAGGTATAAATAAATCCCAGAAAAGCAGCATTTTATAACCATTTCTTAGGTCTTATTAGTAAGCTAAAGCAAGAGTTGTGACTTGGACTTTGAAACGACAAGAGATGTTGGTCAAAAGTATCTTGCTATTGATCGTCATGATCACTTGGGTTTCTGTATCCCATGCGCTTAATTCATGTAAGTTTTGTTACCTTTTATGTTGTGCTCAAATTCTGGGGCCATTGTTGTTCAAAGTTTGGCTAGTGTTGCTCCTACATTAAAATGAGCGATTTTCTTTGGATTTAATCCTTGGTTAGCGAGCTAATCGTCTTTCAAACAACTGGACCTTGATTTTTCAAGAATGTCGACTTGCTGATGTAGAAACTAAACAAAAAGTTTACACAAATTTCTATTACTTTTAGTGCCTGATAAGACAGTCCTTTAAGGCGTTGTTACACGATCAGCAAATTTCTGTCAAATTTCTGTCTCACAATAGCGATGCAAGATAAGTTTTCATTTACAAATACATGATATAATATATAATTACAATTTTTAAAAACAAGTCAAATGAATCATTGTGTGGGTGTTACCCGGCGCAACGCGAAAAAACGTAGCAGCAATCGTTTTATCGCACTGTGATTTAATAATTATGTTTTAATGACGTTATAATAATAATGTTTATTTGGCACGATGTAGGGTATGACACGGTTAGGAGAGCGCTGAATTTCGAATGTTTTTACAGAAAACAGGCAGCACTGATATGGTCACGGTACGGTACGGCGCGGTCCGCTTCACACTCGTACGAAATCTACTCTAAAGGGATTGGATAGAAGGATTCCAATTGTGTTTATTGTATTCTTTGTTGTTTAGTTTTAGCAGACTGTAACAACAGTAAGTTCGGATGTTGTAGGGATGGCAAAACGGAGGCGATGGGTAGAGACCAGAAAGGATGCGGAGGTAGGTATTAACAAGAGAAGATTTGCTTTATAATTCACTAGAACCCGCTAACTCGAACCAGATTAACTCTAAAACCCCACTATCTCGAACACAAACCCATTTCCCATTGAGTCAGTTTTTAGTCAATTGCTATCGGTTATCTCGAACCCCCGCTATCTCGAACAATATTAAACTTCCGCTGCATGCGACAAATTGTAAGCAAAAATTGTACTTTAGAATCGAAGAAGGTTCCTAAGAGTTTTTATTCACGATAGACCACAGACAAACCAAGCTCTGTTTCAGAGAGGGTGTTTTACGCGCGGAGATCATTAGTTTGGGCTACCTGTGTTGTTTGTCAATTTTATTGACAAACAACACAGGTTGTTGTTGTTTTTCTTCTTTGGGAAGAAAAACGAATCTCGCTAAAAATCAATAAAATTTTGCAAGCTTGGTAGAAATGTTTCTCTTTTGATATTTAGATTAGATGTTTTGGACTAAGTCTTTTGGGTTGTTTTTTTGACAGATTTGTGCGCGTTTTGTGGGTTTTTGGCGATTCTCCTTTTCACACTGGTTCTCTCTAGTACTATATTGAGTCAATATAGCACTAGAGAGAACCAGTGTGAAAAGGAGAATCACCAAAAACCCACAAAACACGCACAAATTCGTCAAAAAAACAGCCCCAGAGACTCCAAAATAGAGCGCTTGGGGTGCCTGTGGATAGACGCCATGACGATTTTCATTGTAATGCAGATTAGTCTCATGCTTATTGGGGGGGGGGGGGGGGGGGCAAACAACTTCAAATCTCAGAGCTTTCACTGCAGCTGCTTTATTGATATAATTTGATAATTTTGATTAAAACGTAAATACAACCTAGCTATTGTAACAGTTCTTGGATTACTAACCGTTCTTGTTTTGTTTGTATGTAGTTGCGATGTGCCAAGATATGAAAACGAGGTACGAGTGCAAGATCGAGAAACAAAAGGGAAATTGTGACAAGGGCAGATATGGTGATACTGACTATCGTACTGGAGAGATAATGGATAAGCAATGTGCTAGAACATGTGGAAGATGCAGTAAGTCTTTCTTGTGAAGTCAACTCCATCTAAGACAAAACTGAACCATCGGGACCGTCAACAGGTGTCCGTCTTAGAGAGGTGTCCATCTTAGAGAGGTGTCCGTCTTAGAGAGGTGTCCGTCTTAGAGAGGTGTCCATCTTAGAGAGGTGTCCATCTTAGAGAGGTGTACGTCTTAGAGAGGTTAGATCATTTTAGAGAGGTGTCCGTCTTAGAGAGGTGTCCGTCTTAGAGAGGTGTACGTCTTAGAGAGGTGTCCGTCTTAGAGAGGTGTACGTCTTAGAGAGGTTAGATCATTTTAGAGAGGTGTCCATCTTTGAGAGGTGTTCGTCTTAGAGCCTGGGTGTCCGTCTTAGAGAGGTGTCCTCTTAGAGAGGTGTACGTCTTAGAGAGGTGTACGTCTTAGAGAGGTTAGATCATTTTAGAGAGGTGTCCATCTTTGAGAGGTGTTCGTCTTAGAGAGGTGTCCGTCTTAGAGAGGTGTCCATCTTAGAGGGGTGTCCGTCTTAAAGGGACTTTAAATGCCGTAAATACAGTAAAAACCCGCATATAAGAACCACTGTTTTTCGAGGTTAGGCTAAAGTACGTGGTTTTATATAAAATGTATGTCTGGTTCTTGTTTAATGGGTGCTATTTTAGAGGTGTCCGTCGTATTCGGTTAGGCAAGATCACTATAGGTCGAAGGAACACGTCTCGGTATTTTTTAGTTTTTATATATTTCGGGTGAAAAAGAAAATAAAAGGAAAAGGAGTGAGGGAGGATGGAAGGAAGGAAGGAAGGAAAGAAGAAAAGAAAATCGGAGGGAATTAAGGAAGAATGAATGAATGAATGAATGAACCAAGATCAAACAGCTTCACACATGGTGAAAGGTCCTTTGCCACAAGCATTATAATTAAGAACACTCGACGTACTCTCTTAATTCATTTCAGTTAAAATTGAAAACATTTTTGTTTAACGAGTATCTTTAGATTTATCGTTTTGTATATATTTATTTAGAATTATTTTCATTGTTATTGAAAGAGCACTGAGGCTTGTGCTCCTAAACCGCCTTTATTATTCTTATTAACGAACTATCGAACGGACGATCGGACGAATAAATAAATGAATCAATGAATAGATGAATCAATGAATGGATGAATGAATGAATGAATGAATGAATGAATGAATGAATGAAAGGGAAAGACCAGTTCCACCAATACATTTCCCTATGAAATCAAATTTTCCCATCAAATCGGTCTGTTCAACACTCAAACTTGACCTTGATTTATCAGAGCATCAAGCTGCCAAGCTGTGTTTGATGAGCACTTTTGGATGCTGCTGGGATGGATCGACAGCCAAGGGACCGCTGAAACAAGCAGGCATTGATTGTCCACGTAAGAATAATCGTAGAAGCACCAATAATTATGATGATGATGATAATGATGATGGTGATGAAAATCATCATGATTTTAGTTATGCTGGTGATGATCGTAAAAAAAACAAGGCCACTCAACAATTTAATGAAGTATAACAGGAAAGATAAACCGAAAATATTCGTTATATCCAATATTTAGATAAACAAGAACTATATGATAGTGAACATTTATATTTCGATGATGATCGTAACCCACATTGCACACGCACTTTGTTTGTGGGTCGCGGTTATTGGAATAATGAGAAATTCAACAAGTGAAATAAACACCTATCTTTCCCTCCCCCTCCCCCACACCCCCACACCCCCACATCACCACATCTCTCTTCACTTAACACGAGATCCTTCTCGCTGAACACAACTGAACCGTATCTCTACCCCTAGCCCTCATCCCGATGACTAGCTAGACAGAGGAAGAAGCGCTGTCTACATTCCTAATTAAAAGTTGTTCTTTTACATCATGCCTGTAAATCAATTATCTATGATTGCTGAAAACCACATATGCGACCACCTTTCCCATCTTCCTCTGAAATGCAAACATTCACTCAGTATAGAAATCAACCTATACATCACCCTTCTACGTCCCTTAGCCTGTAAACAGGCTCTCAGGGGAGGGGAAGAGGGGAGGGGAGTGTGACGAATTAAGATTGCTGTTACGTAATAGTAGTGTACTTAATTAGTTTATATCGTAATTGTTTTCATAACGTAAATTCTTGTATGCGACTTGTATGTAAATTTTGTTATATAAAAATATGTTAAGCGGCAAAGCGGCAGCTCTCGAACAAGACACGTTCAAGAAAGGACGTTGAGAGCAAAGTTTCTATGGAGAAGTAAAAGAAAAGTCATTGGAACAGACTCGCTCAGAGTCCCGTACTTGAGAGAAACTAAAGAAACTCTTGAGAAGTATTTCAGTGGAACAGACTCTTGCAGAGTCCCAGCAGTCAACCAAAGCAATTTGGTAAAGCAAAGCTAAATGAAGTGGAGCAGTTGGAGCCAGTAGTGCGAGTTTCAAGCCCAAAAGTGAAGTTAAGTCAGAAAGGTCCAGAAAGCACCGAGACTAGGGTCAACCGTAACTACAGGGCCGTTTACAGTTCCACAAGCTCTCAAAAGTTGCAACAAAAGCCGCTTCAACAACGTTAAGTAAAAACGAACTGTGAACATATTTGTAAAATCTATTTATTTGTAAAGAATCTTGTTTGTAAAAAAGAAAAAATTCTAGCGTATATTTCTGATCTTATATCAGCATTTATCTCATCAAACGTTATTTAGTAATTCTAGTATTTGGGGGGTTCAATATTAAGTCAATTAATTATTTCTATATTCTAATAAGAGTTAAGTTAAGTTAGGATTGATTTATTTATAGAAAATTAAAGTATTTTTTGTGTTTTATGACGACTCTGAATCTGAATTCCTGCAGGGAAGACTTGGAGCGCGTGGGGTTGGGGTGTGGCGCAGGGTCGGGCATTCGTGACAGGGGAAGGGGGGAGGGAGGGAGGGCCAGAGAAGAGAAGAGGGAGGAGGTTTTCCTTCTTCCCTCCCCCGTCCCCTCCCCTCCCTATTCCTTTCCCCTCCACTGAGAGCCTGTTCACATGCAGGCTATCCGTCCCTTGACTTTTCAGTCGGTTCTGACGAGCATATGCGTGTGTTCTTTTTAAGGATGCTTAAACTCCCCGAAAGCCGGAAATTTCTGCAGTAGGCACAATCATTTTTGTACTACAGCACGTGGTCCTAGAGTCAGGAAATTCATGAGGGTATATTGTGCCAAAACTTGTGGGATGTGTTAACAGGTAAGTTTAACCCGCCCGCAAATGGACTAATTCTCAAACTTTAAATTTATTTAACAAATAGATTCCATTTGCCGTGCGTGTGTAATCTAATAGATCCACAGATGATGACGTCAAAATGTGGTGAGAACAAATACTTACGCCACGAGACGACCACATTTAGAGCCCGTTCACAATAACTGTTTTGTTTCGTGTCCCCGAGGGAAAAGAAGAAAAAAAAATATCCCTGCTACCAGAGACAACTCGCCTTCATGTAAACGGACCCTTAGACGTCGTCTGTGCGTCATAAGAGTACACACGCAGGCAAAATGGACTGTATTTGTTTTATATAATATTTATCGAAGTATTCCAGCCAATCAGAGCGTGCGTAAGATTCGATGATGCCATTTATGTGTATGTACTGTAATCACACATGTTCTTGGCCAATTAGAGTGCGCTTAATATACCGTGCAAATATCATATATATATTATATAATTAGAGTCGTTTCATTTAACCCGTGAAATAGTTAGTGACTTATTACGTAGAACCACTGAGTAACAGATAGTAGTATTTTTTGTATTATTTGCACTCAAGTAGACTAAGTCAAAAACACCATTTTTATTTCATGAATTAAATACTAATTACATTAGTTTTGACCTTTGCAAACAATGTTCAATGAAAAAAATACATAGCTCATATGTTAGCTTCGTCACTGACGGCTTTTTAAGCCTTACTCGAAACTTTAAATTGACTTAGCCAAGAACTCATTTTTTTTATCTCATGAAATTTCTAATAAATTGCATCAGTTTTTTTTCTATTGCATGAATAATTACTTGGTATATCTTAGCTCACTACATCACTGACGGCTTTCTTCAGACTTACAAAAAATTAATAAACAAAGTGAAACAATAACAAAGTGAAACAATTGAATAAATTACCAACGATGAAATGTTGGGTCAAAAACTCCTCCACAACGACTGCAAAAATTTCCTTGTTGGTTTTCCTGAAAACAGTAAGGACAATCACGGTGGCGGTTCGATGATGTCCTTTCAGCTAACTGTTGTGAAGTCTGGTCAGCTTCTCCTACAAGGCTGCTTGTTGTGGCAACTCTGTTGTTGCGTGGTTTAAAAAAAAAAAAAAAAAAAACTCTTTGTTTTGTTTTGTTTTTGTTTTTAACGAGGATATAACAGGTAAAGCAAGGCTTTTTTCCAACCTGGTCCTCAAATCCTGAAATAAATATGAAAGGACAACAGATTACTACACCCTGAAGACGAGTTTTCGGATTGAAGTGACTCGTTCCTCTTTACTGTATCCAAGATATCTTTCAAAATGGAAGTGTCAACGTTGACATCTGTCAAAGATGGTGTTTTGTTTTCATCAGTCAGATCAATCACCTTGGTATCTACACAGCTTTCGTCATCCCCGGCTCTACCATCAGACTCCAAAATTTTGTGAACCACCGCATTCATATCTCCCTGTTCTGTGGCAAGAAGGGAGGCCAGCTTTACTTCAGAAGCAAAAGGTAGAACCTGTTTTAGATTGTCAAGCTGGTCATGGAACTTGAAATGCAGGGCAGTTGACGATTCTAGACTCGCTTGAACGGCTGGTGCACTTGTTGCAGCACTGGACAAGTCGGTTTCTTTCCCAGCATCACTTGATTGGCGTGGTTGCCGCTGATGCAATAGAATTGCGGTTTTAAGAACTGCCAGGGGGCTTAACTCTTTAGCAGTTTCTGCGATTTCATGTGAATAGGAATTGATACTTTTGTAGATGCTTCTGTGTTCCTGCAGCTGCTTCTTTTGCTTATCTGAAAATTTAACAATAAAATCTTCATTAATATTTTAATGTATATAATTTATTGGCATTAATATTTTTGTATCATCTACTGAACACTGGAAATTGAAGTCACAAAAACTAGACCAGATAACAATTAAAATATTCATTGTTTCTATGTTTGTGTCTGTTAGAACTCAATTTTCCGCTTTGCTGCATATTTAACAATTTTGCAAAGCCCATTGAAAGGCAATGATATCAGTTTTTCAAAACAAAGAATCCAATCAATATTCGAACAGAAAATTCATTAATGAGCTCAACGTGTTCATGCTTGTGCTAGTTTGACCATAGGTTTGACTGTAAACAGGTAAAGATGTTCTAGATTCTCAATTCTTTCATAAAAAAATTGGGACGAATAATGTTTTGGATGAATGGAACACATTGATAATGCACTTGTTTGATTAAGCATAAAATTCAGAAAACTTGGAATTATACAGTTATGTGTTGCATACCTCTTTTTTGATCAGCTTTTGGCATTTTCTTAAGTACCATTGCTTTTGATGACTCAAAGTTTGCCACTTGCAGTGCACTCATACACTCTTCGACATTTGGTGCATAGAGTGTTGGTTTCATATCTGGGAAAGGCACATCTGTGGAAGACGGCGTTACAGGTGTTTCTGTCCTCAGACTCGAGTTCAAGCTTGCCCTCCACTGCTTTCCCTTGTCTGACTTATCTTGGCGTTCTTGATAACGCATTGCCAGAACTTGGTCGTGTGTGGAGCATCTCGAACACGAACAATTTGAGAAAGGACAGGCCCGTCTATGACCTTTTAAAGGGACAATTTTACCGTGTAGACGGCACTTTCCGCAATTTCTTCCTGCCATCACAGGTTTTCAGCTGATGTGAAGGAGTGTCCCATGTGCAAAACTTGGATTTTATATTTTTTTATTTAAACAATGTAATTGTCACCGTTTTCTTGTTTACGAAGAATTTGTATCCCAAGGGAGGATATTATATAAGAGTTTATTCTCTTGTGTTATCAGGGAAAGCCCTTATGGATATATTTCGACGTGCCACCCCTCCTCTTCCCACCTCTATGGAAACATATTATCCTACAAAAACGTTTATATAATTTACATTGCATTGGTATCGGCATTTTCTCGTGCATGTCATCACTAAAATCAAATGTTCTTAAAAAATAGACAATGGCCAGAAATGAAGCATATTTTATTTTGTATAGAACGTTATATAATCATGAACATTCAATATTTTAGCCATAGAAATTTCATTATTACAACTACACAAAGAGCATCGCAGAATGGCTGGTCTGGTCATTTAATGAAATGCCCTGGTACAATGTAGATGAAATAACGTTTTCTCAGGAAGTGGATTTGATTTTTCTGCCTTTCTAAATGCCTTGGTATCTAAACGATCATGGAGGGTGTTATCGTTATGGTGTTTCTTACCCTACGCAAAAACGACTTCAAGTAATTGTAACGTATTTAGCTACGTTATCTACCCCACGCACTGCTGAAATCTGCCAAGTATCGTACAACTGCGTCGACAAATATATGAAACTTTTTCAAGAAAGAGCGACGATTTCACCATTGGTAAACAGAAATATGCGTCCAAAACAAATCGCTTGGTGGATGGAAGCGTATATGGAGGCAATTGTAAGAATATATCCTAATGTTTACCTTCGCGAGATTCAAATGCTACTCAGAGACGACTTCCAACTAGCACCAAATGATGTTCCATCTATTGGGGCAATTGCAAAATTATTCAAACAGCTTGAAATTACTCGAAAGAAATGTATACATGTAGCAGTTGAGCGACTGTCGCCACGTAATCGTTTATGCAGACAGATGTACATTCAATGGAGAAGAACAATTAACCCAGGCATTATATATTTTTTTGACGAAACTCACTTCAACGTTGAAACAGATGAGAGAGAATATGGGAGAATTGATTCAGGATTTGCATGCCCTTCATTCCGCTCAAAGGGCAAGGCAAAGGACGGAAAATATTCTACGCTGGCTATTTGTGGCTTCAGAGAGGGAGTAATTCAAGCTATACCTGTGGCTGGATCATTCACAGCTGATCTAATTAACGAAGTTATGGAGAATCAAGTCCTTCCTCTTCTTCCAAACAATTGTTTTATTGTTGCAGATAACGCCAGTGTGCACAATGATGTCGCACTATGCCGAATATTAGCTGCAAAGAATATAACTTTGGTCAAGCTTCCAGCGTATGCCTATGATTTAAACCCGATAGAAATGGTGTTTGGGCATGCAAAAGCCATTGCCCGGTTTACTCCAGGTTTTTTGAGAGCAAATTCCATGTTAGCTATTGTTAGTGCATTTCAACAAGTCTCCGCATTAAAAGTGCGAAAATTCTATAAGCGTTCATGGAACATTTTTGAATAAGACAACTAACTTGCAGACTGTACTTAATCTTTCGATGCACGTATTACAATACATTTTACTGCTCGGAATTCCTTTTGTTTTTGTTCGCGGCATTGCGTGATCGCACTTAAGGTCCTTAAGCTATTCTACACATTGTTTCAGGCGTTTTTGTAAACAACTCATAATGGTAAATGTACTGAAATGTATTAAATTACAAAATATGGAAATAATCTAAATAAAAGCTTTTTGTATCACATAGTATTACATAGTACGGCTTGGTATTACATAGTGAGTAATTGCTAGTGTTTCACGGGTTAAATGAAACCACTCTATAATTATTATTTATAATTTAGCAAATTTTGGCAACTTCTTCAAAATCGCTAAATATTGTACTCGCTAAAATTGATATTCTTTAGTATTCTTGGTCAATCGTAGTAAATATCATTTCCTCCCAAAAATCGCTACATTAAGTAGCTACTAAATCTTCCCCTAGAGAAATGGCGAAATTTAGTTAGTAAAATAGTAGCCTTAAAGAGTCCCAGATGATTGGTAGTTAATTAAAACTTCTATGGTGAAACTCCAGTAAGATTTTACAAAACTCGCTAATATAAAAATTAGGTACTACCTAATAGCGGAGCTCCCATTTAAATATAATAATAATTTTAAATACTTTGTTTTATTTTGACGTTTTTGATTCAAATGAATTGGGCTTGCTGTGGTAATAGGCAAACAAATATTGCATTTTGTTGTAAAAGTTGAAATAAAGACTATAGATCAAGCTTTATTTCTTGCCCTTCAGTCTCCTGAGAATTATAAGGCTTTCAACTCAGTGACCATAGTGATATTTATTCAGATATTTGTGTCAGATTTTATAATTGACTTAGTAGTAGTGCTTCATAATTCTCAGAAATAGGATGCAAAAATCCCTCAAACTGATTTCATTCACATAAATACTGAACCTAATTCAACATCCTTCAATTAAACAATTAGACATTGCAGAAAATTATATTTAGATTTTTCTGTCTTGACAGTATTGTGGCATCTTGGTTTTTCTTGTATTATGTAGAGTAGAATGACACTGATAAATAGTTGTCTTTACACGAAACAAGAATTCTCTCTTCCAGGTTACACTAATCATGACTTTAGATGAAATTGTAAAACAACTCAAAACAACTACTACCTAAAAGCAAAGCTCCAATTTCAATTTTAATTTTTTTATGTTCTTGATTCAAATGAATTGGGCTTCCTGTGGTAATTGAAAAAGTTGAAATGAAGATTATTTAAAAAGCATTTTTACTCGTGCCCAGGCCTTTAGGCCGGGAACGAGTTATAAACTGCAAATGTTTTTTTTTTTTTTTTTTTTTTTTTTTTTTTTCCTCTGTTCGTCCTGAGGGACCTCTGATTGGTTAAGAACGTAAAAACAATGCCCTTCATTCATCACCTTTGAGCTACAGCGAACGCAAGCCAGGAACTTTAGGAATGCAAGATGGCCGACTACAAAGAAAATAGCTTTCAGAGACAGGCTTTTCCTGCAGTAGAACAATGTAATTTGGAGCTTTTAACTCGAGATATACCTATATACTTATATGAGCTTCAGAATGGGCTGTTATTTTGAGCTTCATCTCCAATACTTTGACCAAATATCGAACTCTAAATGGAGTACTTGAAAGCCGAGGCCCTCGCGATAACGACTATTTCCTATGAGCTGGAAAACTACGAATTTCTCATCCTACATGTTGCTAAACGAACATACATAGAAGCAAGTCAATTATATTCCTCATTCAAGCATTCAAGAGATCTTGAGAGGTTTTTGTAGTGAATTTTATTTTAATATCGGAATGGCATGAAACTAGATTCCATTGACCTTGTATTTCGCGTTTGGTCACGTAACGTCTTTTATTCATATATAACATCCGAAACATGAACGAAAAAATACACGATTTGTTATTGTGTCAAATATGCCGTTGTAGAAGTCTTAACAGCAAACAATTGAGATATATAGTGAAATAAGAAGTTGAATATAAAACTGGTATATTTTTGCATGTTGGAGATATCTAATACCTATGCATGATAATAGAAAGACAAAGGCACTAATAGCTGTTGACAGACAAACTGACTAATCAAGATATTTTTTAGTTTAAGTTAGCCGATTCAAAAAGGGTCATTTGTTACGGTTAGCTATTTCCCGGAATGGTGAAGAATGCGTGAAACGGCTAGGGGAAGAGTACGAACAGAGCCGGTCATTGGAGCCTCTCTTAAAAAGGGCTCCAGGGGCACGAGTGAACGCACGTGTGCGTCTAGTTAAAATAAGTTTTGGTTTTGGTTTGTATATTGTATGGGCTTGTATGCTCAGTGACCTTTGTTACAGTAAATTTTAATATTCAGATTCACTGTCAGATTTCATAACTGACTTTGTAAGGGTTCATAATTTTCAGAAATAGAAAGCAAAATCTCCAAAACATTTTTTTAAATTGATACAAGTAATTAAACCTTTTCGACATCCTGAATATTACAGAACAACATATATTGATTTGTCTGTCTTCACTATATTTGTGACATCTTGTTTTTTGTGGTTGTTGTTGTTATTTTGTTTTGTTATTTAATGTAGAAAAGAATGACACACTAGCTAGGCGAATACTTGTCTCCCACTTTTCTCTTCCAGATTACACTGATAATACAATTTAAAGTGATTATAAAAACAGCTAATTGAAATAACAAGAAAACAAGGAATTAAGCATTTTCAGTCTGTATTTAAGGCTTCACAGGGCTCACTGAGCAACTTCATCCAGATGAATAAAGTATAAAAACAATTCTAGTTTGCATGGCAAAATTCCTTCTTTTTTTCCTGTCAATTGTTTCATTAAATTCCAGACCAAAACTTGAGCTGTATTTACACATTAGTGGGGTTGAAATAAGTTCAAAATCAATTTTTTTACTAATTTTATTATTATTAGAACTAGTGCAAAAAGTTCACCGTAAAACAAAATGTCGTTGTACATTATTTTCATGTAAGGCTTGATCGAGTGTTTCTTTAAACTTGGCCACAGTTCAACGTGCATAAAAGGTTTTTTTTAAGTCATCAATCCCAAATCAAAGATAAAAGATCAAATATAGGTACAAGAGACTTTTTGATATCATTTTCTGGCCAGGGTCTTTACCTTGAAGTGCTTTCCTTGTTGTCTTTTCGAAGCATACTGGTCCTTGTTTCACGCTCAATGCAGACGATTCTTGATTTATTTCCAACTTTGGCTAGATTTTTAAGCAGCTTTATTGAAGGCATCTTCACGAAACGAAGAATACACGATCCTCAATGACTTATTCATTATGAGGAATTTTTTTAAACTACGAATCCAACTAAAAAGTCGTCCAACTTTGAAAATATCCTCTGTGTCTTTCGTCTTTCGAGCAGTTTTTGAAACGACACCAGGCCCGAAAAAAATTCAAACGTACGGTTTTTTTCGCTTTAACCTGTCAAGATTGGCACAGATTAATGTTCATCAAAATCGCTAAATTTTTACGAGGGTTTCGAGAATACTACTTTTAAGCTTTGCAAGTTAAAACTGCAAGGAAACTTGTAAATTTTCAGTTTTCAAAGTGTCAGCGCGCGTCAAGTTGGCGCCAAAAAGCAATCAGCCAATCAGCATCGCGATGTACACGGACGTATGTACAGACGTATGTATGTATGTATGTATGTATGTACGGACGGACGTACAGCCGTTGGGCTCCCTGTGTGTCCATGAAAAATCAACTCGATGGGTTACCATTTTTTCTTAGGTATGGTGCTCCGCTCGCGCGGGCCTTCGGCCCGCGCGGGAGCTCCGCTATGAAACTACCATCTTGGGTGAATAGTCAACAAAAGATTTCACTTCTGTTAAATCATTCAATGTGGCTCTTCCTCTTTCTCAGTTTGATTTTCAAGGGAATGATATTTTAAACGTGTTTCTTAAACTTCAAAATATTTCATTTTTCTCTTTTCACAGAGCTCTGGCTGACTAGGTGACTAATACTAATGGATCGGACAGCACCTCTCTTATAAGTGTCTAGATATATATCAAGAATTTGTCTGAGTCCTTGTTAGAAACAGCACACTTCTTCAAAATCATCTAATCAACAAATTTCCCAAAGTCCATTTCGGTCTCAGTTTCTATGCTTTGAAGGGTCAATGTTTGTGCAAATAGGTATACACTTATTTCAAAAAACTTTGTCACGGTCAAAGCAACAAGCGTCAAGGCAATTCAGAAATGAATGCTGGCAATTACCCACTCCAAAAACGAGCTGGAGACCGGGTACTAAAATGGCCGGGTACTAGAATGGCCGGGTACTAGAATGGCCGGGTACTAAAATGGCCGGGTATAAAATGGCCGGGTACTAGAATGGCCGGGTACTAGAATGGCCGGGTACTAGAATGGCCGGGTACTAGAATGGCCGGGTACTAGAATGGCCGGGTACTAAAATGGCCGGGTACTAGAATGGCCGGGTACTAAAATGGCCATTCATAGTGTATTCAAATCAGATCCAGGCATGTTATCAAAAGAATTGAGAGCGGTATACTAACAAGGACTTGAGAATGATCATATTGTGTACTTTTTGTACAACAAATAGCGGCTTTCAGGATTTTCTATAGGTTGTCATGTACTTTAAGTAAAGATAAAAATACGATCTAGAACGCATATCCCCTTTTTTCTTGTCCTCGGTCTCCACACAAGCTAATTTGTTGGCTCCGTCGAGTTAATGGACGTCTAATAAATGACTCTTGTTATAATTAGAAGTGATTTCAAATGGTGGGTAGAGACAGTCATCATTTGGGGTAAACATTGTTACACAAGGAAAGCCTAACTCACCGCTAAATGGTTCCCATACTATATACTTTATAAATCTGACACCAAGTTATTATTTCAAAAGTCGTCCAATTTAGAACCTGTTTAAATGAAGGAAAGAGACAAAGCCCAGTGCATGCTACCATCAACAACTAACCGCATTGTGTACATCTTCATATAGACAGATGAAGATCAGATGTAGACACATGACTAAAAAAATCTAGACAATTGAAGCAGCGGAGGAGTTGTAACTGAACCCGAACTAGCTCTTGAGTCTTGGGCAAGACTCTGCATCTAGATTGACGATTCATAATTGATAAGTGTTGTATCATCCCTAAATTTGATTATATATGCAGTGAGCTTTTGAGATTCATTTTCAAATGTATTAACATAACAATCCATTTTTCATAATATGTTGATAAATATTTCTTATTCATAGTCAAAATAAATTCAGCCACAAAAATCATGCTATAACTACAACTCATGATCATTTATCTATATAGTTCAATACCGGACAAAGTTCAAATATTCATCGATATAATTAGTTCTATTTAGTTCAAGTAGTTGGATAGTTCTTTGACTCTCCTTTCGGGAGTGCATGGTTAGTGCTAGCTAATAGACCGGAAGAGACCTGAAACTCTTTTCTTCCGTTTTCACATTGTACCTCTTTGTCAAAACTGTAGGACGTCAGTGACGTAAATAGCTAGGGCGGCTAACACGATTTTTCGTGTCTTGGACGATTCTGATGAGTTCAAAACAACTAGAGTTGATCTGAACACTGAAGCTGGCGAGTATTCAGAGCTCTATACAGTCTAGTCTTGAACCGCTCACTACTGCTTAATTGAGGTAAGTGATGCATGCAAAAATCTTGTGGTGGTTAGAATTGTTTCTAGTGTCACTGCCCAATTGAAGAGATCAGGCCACACATTGGCTTTCAAATTTTTCTTGGGCTTTGTCATGAACGAGACAGTATTGCCTTCGTATCAGGCAAAATCATCTTTTGTAGTTCAACTGATAAAACCTTTTTAATTTTCTTGATCATGAGGTACTTTCAGTTGTGAATAAAATGATCCAAAGGGGGGAAATGATGATATGAGAACACGATGAAGGATGCTGTTCTTTTTGAAATAGTCAAACTAGCTAGATTATAGTTCAAGTCCCACACAATATAAGTATCCGCACTTCCAAAAACAGTAGTGATTAATAAGTTTTGAGTGGATTAAATTTTGAGTGTGAATTAGATAATTTTAAAGCACAGTTAAAACATGAAATCCAATTATTAATAAGAGCAAGATTTTTGTTATCAAAACTTTTTCGACGTAAACCTGGAAATATTAATCGTATGGGGTTTTTTTATTTGTATTTCTTATTTTAAAGCTAATACGAGTCAGAAATTCAAGCAACTTTGAACCGGCTTGATTGAGGAAAAAACTGATCCTACTATAGGCGTACCCAAAAACTTGTTACAAATAAGTAATGCTATGATGTGAAGTCTATACATCATGTCATTCCTATTTGCACAGAAACGAAGAAACTGATTCCAACGAGCCAAAGTTTCAGGATGTCTAAAAAGTTTTCACTGGTTTATATTCTGGTTTTTCTTGTTTCCTCTACACCCACGGACAGCCAAGCAGTCCACAAGTGAGTTTCTGTTTAAAGCTAGCACTTATTTCAAAAAAGGTTGTCGAGCAGCCCCTTAATCTAACATTGTCATTGCTATAGGCTTATTTAACTTTAGCTATCCGTGTCTCTGATCTGTTCAGATGCCTCTGAAAATGCGAAAATAGGTCTATTTTTGTGTTGTCATTTGTTTTGACGACTTTTGATCGAAAGAAAACTTCCTCTTTCATCTGAAATCAAAACATGCAGCCAAGCTACATTGTATGATTGTATATATTATGAAAATTCGATTGGCTGTACGTAAATAGGCCATAAAAAATTAAAATCGAAAGTTCTGATATTCGTCATTGTATTTCTATAGGAAACGATGGATTCCTGGTATTGGCCTAATCACCATCAAAGGAAGTTTTGAAGTCAGTGTTGGTGGAACCGATCAAGTTTTACGTCCTAAACTTGGGACAAAGCAAAATCCAGCATCATCATGCAAAGCCATTCTAGACAATGACGGGTAAGAGCTTGCTATCATGGCGGAATCTAATGTACAATGTAGAAAAGATATACGAAGACTTTTTGTTTGATATTCAATCAGGTCAGCAACAAGTGGACCATACTACATCAAAACTAATCCAACGGTCACTAAAGTGTCCTGTCACATGGAGGACATCCCTGGGTGTGGTGGAGGTGGTTGGACTACCATCATGAAGACTGACGGACATAAGGTAAAAAACGTACATATTTATTATGCACGGACTGACTATAGTCATTGTTCTCGCTTATGGCACATATCACCGACATACTTCGTTAACCTATCTTTAACCAGTGGATGTACGAAGTGTAAAAAACAGTTGTTTTTCTAAGTAGAAACAAGAATAAACTGTAAGAGAATAAACTTGCTAGCGTTGGATGTTCAGCCTATAAGTGTACGTAGGAACGTTCAGTCTTAACTAAGCGGTATATCAAAATTGCGTACGCGTATGTCGCTTTACTGAGTGATGCGGTTTTCAAGAAAAACAAGCTTAGGAACACGACATGTAGCCAAAAGAGCGATCCCTTACATAGACTATATTCAGTTCATTATATCAAAGCTATGAGTGAATGAACACAGATTGTTTGACTGAATAACTCATATTTTTCCCCAGGCAACCTTTCGCTATCATTCTGCCTTCTGGTCAAACAAGATTCCCTATCACGTGACCAATGGCCAATCAGGTGTCGATGGACGAGAGACCAAACTCCCCACCTACTGGACCCTGCCATTTACTAGTCTTTGTCTTGGCATGAAAACCAAGAATCAGCAACAACCCAAATGGATTCTGCTGAACTATAAGTAAGTAAATCTTGACTCACAAATTTTCGTAACAAATTTGGGCGAATTGCAATAAAGTACGTAATGCTCCGAATAGGAACCAGGAGATTAACGGCAAGTCATGGGCATTTGTACATTTTATTTCAAAAACCTATTATCTATGGGATGAGTATCTTCATTCTGAATACCAAGAAATTCTACCGTGGGAGAATGCCCAGACAGAGCGATAGAAAGCCAGCCTCCCCCCAAGTTTTTAGTTGGAGAATTACTTAAAAGTATGCCTAATTAAAACGAAACAAAACGTGAATATAGCCCCACAAAAACCGAAACAAATTATTGCACCAAATGTTCAATTGGTCAAACCCAATTATCTGTTCAATATTTCATCGCGTTTTATAACGAAAATTCATTGAATGTTTCGAAAAAGGGAACAAAAATAACAAAACATGAACTTGAATAAACAAAAATTGAAATCCACTAGAATCACAAATTAGCCCGCTTTCACCAAATTTTATCGGTAAAGACTTGTTTCCATAGTCCAAACTGCCCTTGACTGGGAGAGGACTGGAATCAAACGATTACAATGTGGTACATTACCAATTTGATTCCAGTCCTCTCCCGGTCAAGGGCAGTTTGGACTATGGAAACAAGTCTTTACCAATTTTATCCAAAATAGTAACTTGTGCATGTGCTTTTAGGGCAAGTTCGCTGTACTCCGTGATTGCAGACGGTACCTACCGTAGCTTGAATGTGGGTCGCCATCTGTGGAAGTCCCTGATCCCTGGTTCGTCTTTGCAAAACCACTGCAATCGTGAAGGTTTCAATGCTTTTCCGCAAGCCAAACAGTATGACCGGTCACATTCACGTGTACGAATAGGGATCTTAGGAAATCAAGAAAACGACTGTAAAACTCCAGACTCTAGGATAGGGTTTGGTGGGGGTGGTGTTCAATGTGGTAGGGGGAAGGTAAACACCGGTAATTGCGCTAGACTCAGTGCAGATAACGGCGACAAGACAATTGCAGCTTATGGGTATATTGTAGCTCAGTAGAATGATGTAAACAACGTACACTTCAAGTGTTGAAACCTAAATGATCACCTTATAGTCAATAAAGAGCATCTCTAATATCTGGTCAAAGCTTTGGTAAATTTCCTATCTAGATCTTCGGGTATTCCATCATAATACATCCAATACGGACCATTGTGCTAGCCAGTAATCTTTTCTAAGTGTCAGGAATGAGCTTTTCTCACCTTTTGCGTGACCTTTTTTTAATTTAATCAAACAGGAATAAAAATATGATATTTGAAAAGAGCACACCAAAGTTAGCAAAAATTGATATTTTAAGGAAGCTTCGATGAATAGCGCCAAAGTTATGGGCGGCCGAAGTTTGTGATTTTTGCCAGAAACGTTGGAGGGCAACATTTTTAAATATCATATTTTTGTTGCTGTTGGATAAAAAATTGAAATGTCGCGAAAGGGGTGATAAAAGCTCATTGGTACATGAAGATACAATCGAAACAGAAACTCTTTCCACCCTCGATCCCTCTACCCTTCTCCACCACGCTTATCCATCCTCAATCACCAACAAATAAAATGCAAATTTTTTGGAGTTAAAATTAAAAAGTTTTGAATATGTTTACCATAAAAAAGGAATGGGTAAATTCATGTAAAGAAAAATATTGGAAAAAAATTCCAGCAAAGAAGGACGCAAAGAAAAAAACTTTTTTCACCTGAAAAAGAAAAAAAGGAAAAAAAAGGAAAAAGGAAAAATACTGCACAAGCAATTGACAAAAGAAAAAAGGAAAAAATAAATAAAAAGAAGAAGAAAGAAATAGTGCAGGCTGAAAGCTGTTAAAATATAGTGCTCAAAGACTAAGTTTTTCATGACATTCAGTCCTATACTCAAATCAATCTCCGAGTGTAATCTATACTACGTTTTGTGAAATCTCAATTAACCCTTTCATATAACTTCAGCACACACACACACAAAAGAACTGCCTCTTTCTTGTACTTCAAACACGAAAAAGGTACTACCCCCTTCACATATCTCCAGCATGAAAATGATAGCCCATATCATATATATGGAGTACTGATCTGGTTTCTCGCTTCCAGCTAAAACGATGATGACAACAACTGCAACAACAGGGGGGGGGGGGGACTACTAAATATAAGAGGGCAGGGATGCTCGTCGTACCCTTTAGGGGTTAAAATCAGTGATCTGGTACCTGAAGTCAATTGTTGCCACGCCCAACAGGATAAGACTCAGGTACCTTTTAGGGGTCATTTTAATTTCGAAATGTCCGACGAGCACTCTCCCTTCCCCTCAAAGAAACACTTGTTACAAAGGCTAGCGCAGGCTAAGTAAAAAGTGAAGTATACTAGACTGATATACCGTCTGGCCGAGGACGGCAAACTTCAAATTGCTTTCTTTTTTCTTGTTACAATAAAGATTACGGGAAGGAGCATTTTACTGATTGCATTTTATTATATTTATTGTAAAATCTATTACACTGTCGTGTTTGATAAGAATTCTTTTTCTTTAATTGTTTAATTTGAATTCTTGTAGCTTGTGTGGATTTGCTGTAAAAGAGCAATTGAATTTGACAAAGATTCAAAAAGACATTTTAAAATTTTTGTTTCGCAATCCTTTCCATTCTTCCCATTCTTCCCATTCTTTCCATTAATCCATACAGAAAAACGGTGTTCTAAAGCATCTAGAGTCATTTTTACTGGTCGACCCACCAGAATGTTTTGAATACAATACCACAGAGCCAACAGGTACAAAGATCAAGACTTCAAGTACCACGTGATCCAAACTCCATTGTCAACAAACCCAAACAAAGGGGACGGAACAAAGAAAGTCTCTGATAAGCAAACTGGTTCACTAAATGTTATTCTAAGACTAAAAATTGTTGATATCGTAAGAAATGACGTGAAAGGTGATTAATATGACTACAACTGATTTGCTGAGTGGTGTTGGTTTAAAGAAAAACACCGGCTTTCAGGGTTTTCTACAGGTTGTCATAAGTACTTTAAATATAAAGATCTACAACTCATAACCCCTTTTTTCTTGCCCTCAATCTCCACACAAGCTAATTTGTTGGCCCCGTCGAGTTAATGGACGTCTAATAGATGACTGTTGTCAGAATTAAAAGTGATTTCAATGGGGGGATAGAGACAGTCATCATTTGGATAAACATTGTTACAAGGAAAGCCTAACTCATCGCTAAATGACACCAAGTTATTATTTAAAAAGTTGTCCAATTTAGAACCTCTTTAAATGAAGGAAAGAGACAAAGCCCAGCGTACGCTACCATCAATACCTAACTGCATTGTGTACATCTTCATATAGACAGATGAAAATGTAGACACATGACTAAAAAAATCTAGAGGAGTCTGAGCTGTAACTGTACCCGAACTAGCTCTTAAGTCTTCGACAAGATTCCACATTTAGATTGACGATTCATTGATAAGTGTTGTATCATCCCTAAATTTGATTATAAGTAAACTTTTGAGATTCATTTTGTATTAACATTACAATCCATCCTTCATAATATGCTAATATCTTTTTATTGTTCATAGTCAAAATAAATTCAGCCATAAAAATCATGCTATAACTATAACTCATGATCAGCTATCTATATAGTTCAATACCGGACAAAGTTCAAGTATTCAATTCATTATCGATAAATTAAAATTATTTCTATTTAGTACGTTCAGGTAGTTGCATGCAGTTCTAACTCTCCTCTGTAGCCGGGTTGCTAGCCATAGGCCGGAAGAGACCTGAAATCGTTTCTTCCGTTTTCACATTGTACCTCTTTGTCAAAACTGTAGGACGCCAGTGACGTAAATAGCTAGGGCGGCTAACACGATTTTTCGTGTCTTGGACGATTCTGATGAATTCAAAACAACTAGAGTTGATCTAGCTGAGCACTGGAGCTGGCGAGTATTCAGAGCTCTATACAGTCTAGTCTTCAACCGCTCACTACTGTTTAATTGAGGTAAGTGATGCATGCAAAAGCTAAGTCTTTTGGTAGTTAGAAGCATGCAGTTAGTAACTTTCGTTCTAGTGTCACTGCCCAATTGGAGAGACCAAACATTGGCTTTCAAATATTTCTTGGGCTTTATTATGAGCGAGTATTGCCTTCGTATCAGGCAAAAGAATCTTTTGTAGTTCAACTGATGAAACTTTTTCATTTTCTTGCCAAGGTACTTTCAATTGTTGTATATAAAATGAGCCGAAGGGGGGAAATGACGGTATGAGAACACGGTGAAGGACGCTATTCTTTTTGAAATAGGCAAGCTAGATTATATTCAAGCCCTACACAATATAAGTATCACTTAAAAAAACTGTAGTGATTAAGTTTTGAGTCATGTGAATTAAAGTGATTTTAAAGCACAGTTAATTAATATGAAATCCAAAATCAAGATTTTTGTTATCAAAACGTTTTCGACGTAAACCGAAATCCTGTGATTTTTTAAATTTGTATTTCTTATTTTAAAGCTAATACTAAGAGTCAGAAAGTCAAACAGTTTTGAACCCTTGATTGAGGGAAAAAACGATCCTACTATAGGGTACCCGAAAACTTGTTACAAATGAATGATACTATTATGTGAAGTCTATACATCATGTCATTCCTATTTGCACAGAAACGAAGAAACTGGTTCCACCGACTCAAAGTTTCAGGATGTCTAAAAAGTTTTCACTGGTTTATATTCTGGTCTTTCTTGTTTCCTCTACACCCACGGACAGCCAAGCAGTCCACAAGTGAGTTTCTGTTTAAAGCTAGCACTTATTTCAAAAAAGGTTGTCGAGCAGCCCCTTAATCTAGCATTGTCATTGCTATAGGCTTACTTAACTTTAGCTATCCGTGTCTATGATCTGTTCAGATGCCTCTGAAAATGCGAAAATAGGTCTATTTTTGTGTTGTCATTTGTTTTGACGACTTTTGAAAGAAAACTTCCTCTTCCATCTGAAATCAAAACATGCAGCCAAGCTACATTGTATGATTGTATATATTATCAAAATTCAATTGGCTGTACGTAAATAGGCAACAAAAATTTAAAGTTGTAAGCTCTGATATTCGTCATTGTATTTCTATAGGAAACGATGGATTCCTGGTATTGGCCTAATCACCATCAAAGGAAGTTTTGAAGTCAGTGTTGGTGGAACTGATCGAGTTTTTCGTGCTAAACTTGGGACAAAGCAAAATCCAGTGTCATCATGCAAAGCCATTCTAGACAATGACGGGTAAGAGCTTGCTATCATCGCCGAATCTAATATACGATGCAGAAAATATATACAAAGTTAAGACTTTTTGTTTGATATTTAATCAGGTCAGCAGCAAGTGGACCATACTACATCAAAACTAATCCAACGGTCACTAAAGTGTATTGTTACATGGAGGACATCCCTGGGTGTGGTGGAGGTGGTTGGACTACCATCATGAAGACTGACGGACATAAGGTAAAAAACGTACACATTTATTATGCACGGACTGACTATAGTCATTGTTCTCACTCCTATCAATACGTATGGCACATATCACGGACATACTTCGTTAACATATCTTTAACTAGTGGATGCACGAAGTGTAAAAAAAAAACATTTATTTTTCTAAGTAGAAACAAGAATAAACTGTAAGAGAATAAACTTGCTAGCGTTGGATGTTCAGCCTATAAGTGTACGTAGGTAGGTTCAGTCTTAACTAAGCGGTATATCAAAATTGCGTACGCGCATGTCGCTTTACTGAGTGATGCGGTTTTCAAGAAAAACAAGCTTAGGGCACGACATGTAACCAAAAGAGCGATCCCTTACATAGACTATATTCAGTTCATTATATCAAAGCTATGAGTGAATGAACACAGATTGTTTGACTGAATAACTCATATTTTTCCCCCAGGCAACCTTTCGTTATCATTCTGCCTTATGGTCAAACAAGATTCCCTATCAGGTGACCAATGGCCAATCAGGTGTCGATGGACGAGAGACCAAACTCCCCACCTACTGGACCCTACCGTTTACTAGTCTTTGTCTTGGCATGAAAACCAAGAATCAACAACAACCCAAGTGGATTCCCTTGAACTATAAGTAAGTAAATCTTCACTCAATAACTTTGTAACAAATTTGGGCGGCAAAATACAGCAATGCTCCGAGTAGGAACTAGTAGGCTAACGGCAAGACATGTACATTTGTACATTTTATTTCAAAAACCTATTATCTATGATATATATATCTTCATTCTGAATACCAAGAAATTCAACCGTGGGAAAATGCCCAGACAGAGCGATAGAAAAATAGCCTTCCCCCAAGTTCTTAGTTGGAGAATTACTTAAAAGTATGCCTAATTAAAACGAAACAAAATGTGAATATAGCACTCAAATTAAGAACGAAACAAATTATTGCACCAAATGTTTAATTGGTCAAAGCCAATTATTTGTTCAATATTTCATCGCGTTTTACAACGTTGAAATTCGTTGAATGTTTCAAAAAAGGAAACAAAAATAACAAAACATAAACTTGAATAAAAAATTAAAATTGAAATCCACAAGAATCCCAAATTAGCCTTTTCCTCTCTTTCCTTTCCCCTCCGCTCCCTTCCCCCCTCCTTGACGTCCTGTGTCTCCGAGGACGAAATCAGCCCGCTTTCACCTTCAACTAACTTTAAGGTATATCATTGATCTTGTTTCATCAACCATAAGTAATTTTATTACCAAGCTTTCGGGCCTAAGGCCCATCATCAGGGTAAATGGAATCAACAAAATCGTTACAAAATCCACGCACGCTTTGGATTTTGTAACGATTTTGTTGATTCCATTTACCCTGATGATGGGCCTTAGGCCCGAAAGCTTGGTAATAAAATTACTTATGGTTGATGAAACAAGATCAATGATATGACTAAACCAACCAACAAAGAATTATTAGATAAATTTAAGGTGTTTCAAAGTAGTTGTTGACGCGCTACACCTCTCATTTTAAATTCGCGATTTAATGGACTTCTTCTCGTCGGATCAAAATATCCTTTGGACCAATTATCAAGCAAAGATTGAATTTTTGAATGATAGTAATTTTAAGTCAATCTGTGATTTTACAGCAAAGATATTCAATGATCGTTTAAATCAGTCTTTCTAAAATATCTCCCGTTTACGATGAGCTTTTGAAAAACGATAACATAGGCCTAAAACTTCACATTCATGCACACATACTTATAGTAAAATCAGAGAGTTTAAACAGAGCGATTTTGAATACTAGACGCAAACATTTTTTATGCGTATTTTGCGTCGCAAAAACTAAGGTATAGCTTGTCATGCCGAAAAGAAATACTCGGCGCTCAAACATATGCGCCAAAATACTGAAAACACGTTGCTATATTGTTGTTCTTTCTCTCTGGTAAATTGCACTGGTTTAAGTGTTCATTTGGCGGAGTTATGATTTTTCTTCTGATAGTATGTGGGATTCACTAGCTGCGACAATTTTAACTTTCAAGCGGCGTAAGAGATATCTCTTCAAGTCATCACTGTTTAGAGCCCAAAATCACGGATATACTTACTCAAAGTATCATAAAACACGCAGCAGAAATTTATTAAATTTGATATGTAAAGCAACATTTTAAAATTTCACTTGAATACAGTGCTTCAAACGCGCCGGAGTAGAATCAAACCCGTGTGTACAAATGCATGCGCATGACGATGGCGTGATGCTTGCTGATTATATCACGCTACATTCCTACATTCCTTCGCACCCGTGTTACGACGCATTTGCATACCGCGGTTTTATTTGAACTAGGAACTATACTGAAAGGATCACACAAAACTCGAAATTGGAAAAATTAGTTGCGGCTCCCCCATTTTTTTTTTTTTTTTTTTTTTTCTCTTGCCAAACGTGCAGCAAGTCTACGGTTTTTCTTACTTCTCGAACTTTTAGTTGCAGGCATTGCATCGAAATGAAGTGTAAAGGCACTATATGCAAATGCATCGTAACACGGGTGCGAAGGAATGTAGCGTGACATATCAGCAAGCATCACGCCATCGTCATGCATTTGTACACACGGGTTTGATTCTACTCCGGCGCGTTTGAAGCACTGTATTCAAGTGAAATTTTAAAATGTTGCTTTACATATCAAATTTAATAAATTTCTGCTGCGTGTTTTATGATACTTTGAGTAAGTATATCCGTGATTTTGGGCTCTAAACAGTGATGACTTGAAGAGATATCTCTTACGCCGCTTGAAAGTTAAAATTGTCGCAGCTAGAGATTCCCACATACTATCAGAAGAAAAATCATAACTCCGCCAAATGAACACTTAAACCAGTGCAATTTACCAGAGAGAAAGAACAACAATATAGCAATTAACGTGTTTTCAGTATTTTGGCGCATATGTTTGAGCGCCGAGTATTTCTTTTCGGCATGACAAGCTATACCTTAGTTTTTGCGACGCAAAATACGCATAAAAAATGTTTGCGTCTAGTACTCGAAATCGCTCTGTTTAAACTCTCTGATTTTACTATAAGTATGTGTGCATGAATGTGAAGTTTTAGGCCTATGTTATCGTTTTTCAAAAGCTCATCGTAAACGGGAGATATTTTAGAAAGACTGATTTAAACGATCATTGAATATCTTTGCTGTAAAATCACAGATTGACTTAAAATTACTATCATTCAAAAATTCAATCTTTGCTTGATAATTGGTCCAAAGGATATTTTGATCCGACGAGAAGAAGTCCATTAAATCGCGAATTTAAAATGAGAGGTGTAGCGCGTCAACAACTACTTTGAAACACCTTAATCATTTTATCCAAATTAACTTGTGCATGTGCTTTTAGGGCAAATTCGCTGTACTCTGTGATTGCAGACGGTAAATACCGCAGTTTGAATGTCGGTCGTAATCAATGGAAGTCCCTGATCGCTGGTTCGTCTTTGCAAAACTACTGCAATCGTGAAGGTTTCAACGTTATTCCGCAAGACAAAAAGTATGAACGGTTAATGGAACGTGTGAGAATAGGGATCATAGGAAATAATGAGAATGAATGTAAAAGTCCAGACTCTATGATAGGGTTTGGTGGGGGTGGTGTTCATTGTGATAGGGGGAAGGTAAACACTGGTAATTGCGCTAGAGACGGTGGAGACAACGGAAACAAGATCATTGCAGCTTATGGTTATATTGTAGCTCAGTAGAATGGTATAGACTACATACATTCATTATCAATTAAAGACTAAATGATAACATTGTAGTCAATAAAGAGCATCTATAAAATACAATCCAAACTTTGGTGAATATCCTCTCTAGATCTCCGGGTACGTATTGATCAATATAATTTCACTAAAATGGAATTTATTACACATGATCTGTGCTAGCCAGCCAAGCACATTTTTCTAAGTGTCAGGATATATGATACGTTAAGATACAATCACATTCAGAAACCTTGTCCTCCCACCAACGCCCACCTCAAATAAAACAACGCCCACCAGCAAAATAAAACAAGATGACAACAAACCAATAGCGCTCCCGAACTTTTTAAATTTAGCAAGAAAACGCTCTGAATATTCATTTACACCTAGTTGCAACGCAAACATAAGCACAGTCAACTAACATATACACAGACTCGGTCTTGCATTTATCATATACTTGCGTAAAAAAGAAATACACTGCATGGTAATGAGCAGTACACAAGTCAGTCTGCGAATTTGTGGTCATTCTGCCACATATTGAAAATCTTGAAATTGTAGATGGTAAAATCTTGTGGTTCAAATCTGTTGAATGTTGTGTATGTTGTTATGATTTTTTATGTTTTGTCTTTGTTTTGTTTTGTTCTCTTTTTGCTTGATGGGTTTTGGACTCTTGTTGAGAATTCAAGGTTTTTTGTTCCGTGGTTTTGACGACCTTACGACAATAATTAATGAATTATTCTAGGATTGTAAACTATATTTTTTCCATCTACAAATTATACCTTTGAAAATAATTATCTGCAGGTCTTGCATTTCTTAAAATGAATGTCAGTACTTTCTGGAACGTTACTCGAGAGCGAAATATCGCAAACTAAATTTTCGATGTCGACTAGAATATTAGACGACAAAGCTGCAGCAACATGCAAATCAGTTGGAATGAGATCTAGATTCAGGCCCAAAAATAAACGGACCACGTGATCAGAAATCTTTTGTCAATAAATCAAACTGACAAAGGAAGCGAAACAAAAGAAATCTCTGAATAAGCACAGTGGTACGCTAAATGTAATTTTATCGTTAAAAATTGTTAATTCTATACTGTGACGTAAATGAATGAAACAATAGAGATTATATGTAAGAATGAAGATTAACCTAGTGATTGATTCGCTGTGTGATCATGTTTTTTTATGAAAACAATGGCTTTTCATGGAGACAACTAGTAGAGTAATTTGATCGTAGCTACGCAATGTAAAAATATATATCAGAATTCATTTCTCATATTTTTCTCAAGATCGCGACACCAACCTTTTTGTCCCGTCCAGAGAAACAGCCATATGGGGTTTTGTTATTATAACTTGGTATAAGTTTACATTGCTATAAAGTGAAGTGAAAATATATAATCAATGTTTTCAGAATTAAACTGAAAGTGATTGAGAGGGTAATACAAACAGTCATCATATCGGTAAACATTGCTACGAGGAAAGCCAAACTCACCGCTAAATGACTCCCAATTCAATTAAACTATATATTTCACCCTGACACCAAGATTATTATTTAAAACGTTTTCCAATATTTGTATAAAGTCTGTTTAAATGAAAAAAGGGGATAAAGCTCAATCCACGCTTCCAACAACACCCAACCGCATGGTTAGAAATTGAAACTGCATGTTAGAATTCATGTTGACATATGACTACAAAAAAACTAAACAATTGAAGAAGCGGAGGAAAGGCTTACGTCTCTGTACCCAAATTAGGCCATCTCTTGGGCAAGTCTCCGCATTCACATAGATTGTCGATTTTACTGAATTCATCTCATCTTATGGCTGACACTGAAAGCTCAACTGACACATTAACAGTTTACGCATAATTGACAGAAATGCAGTCACTACCTGTTTTTATACGCCTTTCTTTCACAACAACTCTTCGAGTTTTTTCGATTCCTTGTTTCTACACAAATGTCACTTGGAAATTCGTATATGAACTGAATCATTTTTACAAGTCAAAGATTTTGTAGATATGAGTGGATGGGAATAAATAGAAGTGTTGTTTTAGCGATTTATATCACTGTGTTACAGTCATAAGAACATGTCTTACTCGGTGGTTGCCCAGATATTTGAGAAATGCAAAAAGAAAGAAGAAAAGAAAGAACAATAAGTATTTTATCGCATAAGAATCGAAAAAAAAACAAAAAAAACCAAAAGCATAGCGTACTTTCATCTTGTTTTAAGAGAGCTGTAAAAAAGAAAGACGAGAAGATTCATCTTTTGTGTACTCTGAATATGTACTTTGGATGTTCAAGTTGTATGCCCAAAAAAATATACATTTAGATATAGCTAGTTTCAAGACGAAATTAACTATAGCTAACACACTTTTAACAAGGGGTTGCCGTGTTTGCACTGTCGTTGCCATTGTCAACATATACGCGTAATTCTATTATAGTAACCAGGGCGTATTTGTCGCTCGGATGGTTTCATTGCTGAGCAACTGGCTATAGCTTGGCGATGTTATCATGACACGACTTCAAAGAAAATAAGCTTTATTAGTTGATAGAGGATAAACAATACAAGCGTGCAAAACAGTACCAAATCATACCAGTTCTGGTCGTTTTCTATTGTTTGATTAGTGCTATTTTAGTACTAAATAAGTGGTACAAAATATTGCAAGCAGCTTTTCAGCAGTTTAAATTGTACCCTTTAGTTTTGAGCAAATACTAGCTATTATTTCTGTTATAGGGTCTGTTAGTATATAATGGTGCAACGCTCTAGGACACGCATGTACGATAAATTCAATATCCACGTGAATGTACACAAGCGTCCCAAGACACTAAAGAGTTTCCGTTTATGTACAAAGATGAATGATTTCTATTCGAGACAACATAGGTTCTTCTTGTTCAAGGATGAAACGAATTATTGTGTCAGTATTGATCTGTCAGGTCATTGCTTTCCCAAGTGAAAATTCCCTTTACATGAGTTTTTTCGTCTAGGGGTGAAATTTTGTACTGTAGTCCATGCAGCGCGAGTGGTGACAACGAATTAACTATCCATTTCCACGCATTCTATTTCTTCAATTTAAAACGTAGCTATTAGCCTTGCTATAGCTGCCAGGGGGACTCCATTGTAAAAGGATCAGGTATGCTTGGGCGTGGCTGGATGATTTTTAACCCCTAAGAGATACCAAGCTAATGAACATTATTATTATGACAAAATTGGACGGTCGACGCTATTTTTGGGGGCAAATTTCTTCAATTTTGAGAACATGATAATAGGCGATGGCTCTTTTGATACCCTAAAAGATATTAGGAAATGCTAAAACTCTGAACTTCAATATTAACGTAACACTCTAAAAGATACCAAAATCGCTGATTTTTAAACCTAAGAGATACAACGAGCATACCCAATCCTTTTCCAATGGAGTCCCCCCCCCCCACACACACACACACACGGATATAGCTGTCATCACAAGTGGTTTGAAGAGGTTGTAGTAGTTGCTAGGTGAAGAGACTGCAGAAAATAGCTTTTTAATTTCCGCTGTCAAAACTGTGAGGCGTTCAAAGCGACGTAACGCAAGAGAACATGATTTTTCATGTTCTTCTTAGACTCATAGGCGTCACTGCTTAATGGATGAAATTTAGTATGATGTAAATAGATCGACCTGTTGTTAAACTCTGAACCCGACAATTCACTGATCATACAAGCGTCAACAAGCGACTGAGGTAAGTGTGACTGCACTAAACAAAAACTTATAGATTTTGCTAATTTAATTGGCCGTGATTCTAGCTAATTGTTCTCAGCTCACTGATCTGCTCGATCGGACCTATATGGTACCCTGGATAGTACATGCGTGCAAAATTTTTTATTTTTTGTTATTATATCATTAATTAGCTTATAAATTAGCTTATTTTCTTCCCGTTATTCTGCATTAATCTGAGCAAAGCAAATAGTTAATTGATGATACAAAAGGACCATGAGAATAGATGTGACGAACGAAAGTCCGCTTGAAATTAAAATGCCGATTTTTTTTTAGTTGAATTGGTCAATGATCATGAACTCTAAAGCAAAATTAAGTAAAAACATGATATCCAAGAGAACCTATTTACCATTAGCAGCTAACTTTGAATTATTATAAGATTGTTTGCATCGTAAGCATAATATCCAATAACTTGAATGACTTTAGAGCACTATAAATAACTCAGTGGTATAGAGGGGAGAGGGGTTTAGAAAATGGTACTCGAAAACAGTGTTAAGTTTGCTTCAATATTTTGCAGCAGCAGACTGTATTTTTAAATCAACGTCTGAATAATCGCAAAACTACACCCTGCATCGTGGACGCTATTAAGTTTGCCTTTAATTTTGTTTCTTCAGGTAAAGAGTACAAGAATAAATATCCCCGCAAAATTTCAAGATGTCCAAAAAGTTTTCGCTGGTCTTCTTTCTTGTCTTTCTTGTTTGCTCTACACCAGCAAACAGCCAAGTACTTAACAAGTGAGTTTCTAAACATAGAAAACAATGTTTGGTATGACTGAGATAACGGCATGATCACGACAAGGCACGGTTACGAAAGGATTTCCAATTATCAGTATATATGAGATAGTCACAGGATGAGATTCGTTTCAATCTCAAACTAATTCGTACCAAAACTACGCTAACACGTTACCATGTACCGTCAGACGCACTTTAAAGACTATACATACAGTCACTAAATACATGGAAACAAAAGAGGACATTGGCTAAAACTGATCATGAGCATTTTATAATGTTTTTTTATTCGAGTTCAACCAGAGACGGAATCAGTTTATCATGACGTCGTGAAACAGGCAGATGTGGTCAGAAGTACGAACGTCTTAACATGAACTTTCTTGTTCAAGATAATTATAGATCCGCGTAAAGATCAACATCAAATCAACAGCGCGTTCTTCAGTAAATTCTTCAGACAAAAGGAGAGCCAAAAGAGAGGTATATTTAAATTTGAATAATTATTCTTTCTTTCTTTTAAATACTTTCAGGAAACGATGGATTCCTGGTATTGGCCTGGTCACCATCAAAGGAAGTTTTGAAGTCAGTGTTGGTGGAACTGATCAAATTGTACGCCCTAAACTTGGGACAAAGCAAAATCCAGCGTCATCATGCAAAGCCATTTTAGAAAGCAACGGGTAAAACTTTGAATATCATTGATGAGTCTAATTATGTGTAATGTAAGAAGATAACTCTTTCGATTTTGTTAATATTCATTCAGGTCAGCAGCAAGTGGACCATACTACATCAAAACTAATCCAACGGTCACTAAAGTGTATTGTTACATGAGGGACATCCCTGGGTGTGGTGGAGGTGGTTGGACTACCATCATGAAGACTGACGGACATAAGGTAAAAAACTGTTGATTGGTCGCTGATGACTGACTGTAGACTGATACCAGACGAACCATAAGTCGTTATTTTTGCTTCTGAGCGGCACATATCACAGGCATATTTCGTGAGCTTATTTTAGCCAGGATTGCAGTCTAAACAAACATGAGAAACCAGTTGTTCTTGTAAAGAGAAGCATGAAGCAAGGCTCCAACAATAATTTGAACAATAATCTTGCCCACAGTGATCCTTTAAGTCTTCGTAGAAAGGTTTATAATTAAATATACAATATATAAACGTACCCGAATGTCATTGTACTGTGATATAAATACACTGGGAGATGTAAAGTTGACTGAAAAGGCCAAACTAATTAGCTAGGAACACGAGGCGTAGAAGAGCATGCCAAGCACTTATGGAACATTTATTTGTTTACCAAAGAGCAAACACTTAAGGAATATTTATTTTATCACTGTCACGTCGCACTATGAGTAAACGAACACATAGAGTCGTCGTGGATAAGAAGAAGATGGAAAGAAGCGTGACAAATCGCAAAAAAAACCAAGCATGCTTTATTTAATAGAGACTCTGGAAAAGTAATTCCAGACAATTACACCACTCTTACGAATAAATAGACTTCATTTTTAATTTAAGAACATTTTATTCGCGCGCGCTTAGCATATTAAATAGCTATAGCGCTATCATTACGTCTGTTTTGTTTGTATTCCACGTGATCTAATTGTACAACTGAAATTGTAAAAAAATCCATTCTTTCCCTGAAGATGGGCCAGCTAGGGTCCCGAAAGCTTGGAAAATAAAAATCCATTTACGTGGAAGTAACAACTTGGCCATTAAATAATGACACCCACGTACAACAACACTCTCAACACATATAGATTGTTTGACTAATAGCTCATATTTTCCCCCATGCAGGCAACCTTTCGCTATCATTCTGCCTTCTGGTCAAACAAGATTCCCTATTACGTGGTCAATGGCCAATCAGGTGTCGATGACCGAGAGACCAAACTCCCCACCTACTGGACCCTACCGTTTACCAGTCTTTGTCTTGGCATGAAAACCAAGAATCAACAACAACCCAAATGGATTCCCTTGAACTATAAGTAAGTAAATCTTGACTCAGTAATTTTTATAACAAATTTGAGCGGACAATACAGTAATACTCGGAGTAGGAACTAGCAGGCTAACGGCAAGACATGTACATTTGTACATTTTATTTCAAAAACCTATTAGCTATGAGATGATATGTCTTCATTTTGAATACCAAGAAATTCTACCGTGGGAAAACAGAGCGATAGAAAGCCCCCCTCCGCCAAGTTCTTACTTGGAGAAATTACTTAAAAGAACGCCTAATTAAAACAAAACAAAACGTGAACATAACCAAGACAAAGCAAAACAAAACAAATTATAATCGCACAAAATGTTCAATATATTATATTGGTCAAAGCCAAATTATCTGTTCAATATTTCCGCACTGCGTTTTATATTTATCGAAAATCAATTGAGTGTTTGAAAAAGGGAACTAAAAATATAACACGAACATGGATAATCATGCGAAATCGAAATCCACAAGAATCACAAATCAGCCCGCTTTCACCCCAAACTAATATAAATTTAATCAATTTATCCAAATTAACTCGTGCATGTGCTTTCAGGGCAAGTTCGCTGTACTCCGTGATTGCAGACGGTACCTACCGTAGCTTGAATGTCGGTCGTAATCAGTGGAAGTCCCTGATCGCTGGTTCGTCTTTGCAAAAGAACTGCAATCGTGAAGGTTTCAACGTCATCCCGCAAGCCAAACAGTATGAACGGTCAAATGAACATGTGCGAATAGGGATCTTAGGAAATGAACAGAACGAATGTAAAACTCCAGATTCTAGGATAGGGTTTGGTGGGGGTGGTGACACATGTGGTAAGGGGAAGGTAAACACTGGTAATTGCGCTAGACACGGTGGAGACAACGGAGACAAGACCATAGTATCATATGGCTATATTCTAGCTCAGTAGAATGATACAAACCACATACATTCATGATCAATTTAAAGAGTAAATGATAACATTGTAGTCAATAAAGAGCATCTATAAAATCCAATCCAAACTTTGGTGAATTTCCTCTCTAGATCTCCGGGTACATACATATTGATTAACTCCACTGAAAAGGGGTTTATTACGCATGACAACTGTGCTATAGCTAACCTGCAAGCATATTTTTCTAAGTATGATATAAGTCAGATTATTTTTCTAAGTATGATATAAGTCAGATTGTGATACGTGAAGATACAATCACATTCAGAAAACGTACCATTCAACCAACACCCACCTCACCAACTAGTACAATAAAAACGATGACAGCAAAACAGAAGCGCTCCCGACCTTTTTAAGTTTAGCAAGAAAACGCTCTGTATAATCATTTACGCCTGGTAGCGACGCAAACATAAGCACAACCAACATATACGCAGATTCGGTCTTGAATTTATCACATACTCAGTTGCGAAAAAAGAAAATCACCGTTAATGAACAGTACACTAGCTAGTGAGTCTGCATATGGTTCTTGCAATTTTAAGTCATTCTACCGCATTCAAAATCTCGAAATTGTAAATGGTAAAATCTTATTCGTCGAAACAAGGAAGAAGGACTAAAACCTCCAAGTTCTTCAAAGGTTTTTTGTGCACTAAAACTGTGAAAGATCGAAAGATCGAAAGATCACCGTAAACTCAACTTTCCGTGTCGACTAGAATATTAGACGACAAAGTTGCCTCAACATGCAAATCAGTTGGAATGATATTCAGGCCCAAAAATAAACGAACCACGTGATCAAACTATTGTTAATAAACCAAAACAAAGGAAGTGAAACAAAGGAAATCTCCAATAAGCAAATTGGTTCACTGACAGAATGTCAGTCATATATCGCTAAAAATTCTAATACTGTATCGTAAGTGAGAGAATGGAACAATAGAGTTTATATAAGAATGGAGATTAACCTAGTGATTGATTCGCTGTGTGATCATGTTTTTTATGAGAACAACGGCTTTTTATGAAGGCCTACAAGGAGGGTAATTTGATCGTAGCTATGCATGTAAAAATATAAATCAGAACTCATTTTTCTCATATTTTTCTCAGGATCGCGACACAATCTTTTCGTCCCGTCCAGAGAACAGCACTATGGGGTTTTTGATATTATAATAACTGGTTATTAGTATATATTGAAGTGCAAATATAATCAATGTTTTCAGAATTAAACTGAAAGTGATTATTGAGAGGGTAATACAAACATTCATCATTTCGGTAAACATTGCTACGAGGAAAGCCAAACTCACCGCTAAATTTCTCCCAATTCAATTAAACTATATATGTCACCCTGACACCAAGATTATTATTTAAAACGTTTTCCAATATATTTGTATAAAGTCTGTTTAAATGAAAAAAGGGGATAAAGCTCAGTCCACGCTTCCAACAACACCCAACCGCATGGTTAGCAGTTGAAACGTGTTAGAATTCATGTTGACATAATGACTACAAAAAATCTAAACGATTGAAGCGGAAGAAAGGCTTACGTATACGTCTCTATACCCAAACTCCTCCAACTCTTCAGGGCAAGTCTCCGCATTTATATAGATTGTCGATTTTACTGAATTCATCTCATCTCATGACTGACGAAAGTTCAACTGACATATGTAACAGTTTACGCATAATCAAAAATGACGGAAATGCACTACATATATATATGCCTATTTTTATACGTCTTAAGTTTCCTTCACAAGACTCTTCGAGTTTTTCCTTGTTCCTATACAAACTATCATTTAGAAATTGCTATATGAACTGAATCATTTTTACAAGTCAAAGATTTTGTAGATATGAGTGGATGGGAATAAATAGAAGTGTTGTTTTAGCGATTTATATCACTGTGTTACAGTCATAAGAACATGTCTTACTCGGTGGTTGCCCAGATATTTGAGAAATGCAAAAAGAAAGAAGAAAAGAAAGAACAATAAGTATTTTATCGCATAAGAATCGAAAAAAAAAAAAAAATCATCATGTTTTAAGACATCTGTAAAAAAAAAGACGAGAAGATTTATCTTTTCGTTTACTCTGGATTTACTTTGGATATTTAAGTTGTATGACCAAAAACATATTTGGTTAGTTTCAAGACTGGTTTAACTATAGCTAACTCACTTTTAACAAGAGGTTACCGTGTTTGCACTGTCGTCACCATTGTCAAGATATACGCGTAATTATTTAACCAGCGCATATTTGCCGTTGAACTAGATTTTACACCCAATTTCAAAATTACGCGACCTAGTGGCGATGGCTTGTCTGGATTTTAAGCTTCTGTCAATCAAATTGTAACGACTAGACTTTGTAAAATTTTAGCTTTCTAAATTCATAGACAAGGCAAACTTGAATTTATTGACAGAACATTTAGTATTTTCCAACTTTTGATGTAAATTTAAGCTTGCTTCAGGGAGAACGAATAGTCGGAGATTTGATTGACGGTAGTCAAAACACTGAAAAAGCCATTCAAGTGTCGTCTGCTAAGGTCGCGTGATTTTGAAAATAGGTGTAATGCTGAACGACTGGAGACACTTTGGCGATGTTATGATGTCACAGCTTGAGAGAAAATAAGTTTTATTGTTAGTTGATAGAGTATATATAAATACCAAAAACGTGCAAAACAGTACGGAATTATACTAACACTGTTGTTTTCTATTGTTTCTATTATTTGTTGCAAGCAGCTTTTGGAGAGTTTGTACCTTAGTGCGATTATATTCTCGGTGATAATGAACATTTTCTTTCTTTCTTTCTTTCTTTCTTTCTTTCTTTCTTTCTTTCTTTCTTTCTTTCTTTCTTTCTTTCTTTCTTTCTTTCTTTCTGTCTATCTATCTATCTTTCTTTCTTTCTTTTCTTCTTTCTTTCCTTCTTTCCTTCTTTCTTTCTTTCTTTCTTTCTTTCTTTCTTCCTTTTTTTCTTTCTTTCTTTCTTTCATTTTTTGACACATTTTTATTTTTTTCCTTTATAGCTAATGACTCTTTTTTTGCTAAAGAAATTACAGTAACTCATTAATATTTAAAAATACTTGGGCTGCAGTCAGGCATCCGCTATTAAACATAAAATATATAACAAGTTGACACTGACCTAAAAATTAAAAAAAATTGGATGTTTCGGTTTCGTAGGAAACCTTCATCAGCAGATGTAAAATGTAAATGGAATCCTTGTGCTACTGGGATGTTAAATCTGAACAACAACAACAAGACGAGCAAATCGACAACGATAAACATAAAGGTTTAGTAGTGCTTCTATACATTCAAGTGGTATTAGAGAAGATTCTAGGACCTTGCGGAAACGTGACATCAAGGTAGCCCACAAACCCGTTAAATCCATTGGATCGACGTTCCGAAAACCTAAAGACAAACCGGAGAAACAGTTGTCCACAGGTGTTGTGTACAAAATCGACTGAAAAGATTGCGACCAAGTATACGTGGGCCAAACAAGCAGAGCATTAAAACCAGGATGAAAGAACACAAAAGAGCTGTTTTTTCTGGGGGACAATAATTCACTCTTGACTGAACATGTAAAAAGAACAGATCATGAATTTGACATTGATAACGCGAAGATTGTCGACCAATGCCAACAATGGTCTGGACGTTTGTTTTTGGAAGCTTGGCATTCAATTAAGAACAAGAAGTCTATCAACGGACACATTCACGTGCCCAACGTTTATAGGGTCTTAAGTAATGTTCAGTAGAATAAGGACTCTATTTACATTTTACATCTGCTGCTGATGAAGGTTTCAGACGAAATCAAAACAGTCCAATTTTTAAAAAGAAATTTTAGATCAATGTCAGCATCATTGATATTTGATCATTCAAAATGGCTATTAAATTTCTCTTAAAAAAGGCTTACAGGTCGGTCCAATCTTTCTGCATGTTTAATACTGCGCCTTTCCCGCGCGCATTCGAGCGCGCGCACTTCTATTAGAGAACAGTGGTATTGCCGTGGGGGTCTGGGCACTAGTAAGCAAGCGTAGAAACTCTAACTTTAGTAATAATATTTTGTCATTCAAATATCAGAAAATTGTTAATCAAAAAAACTTTAATTTGTACACTAGACATTGTATATAGGTATTTAGCCTCAAGCTTTTAAATTCAGTTCATCTTATCCATCGAAAAAGGCCGCGAGAATATCGCTAAAATCGGTTGTATTTGGGATTCGTTTTCGAAGACTTTTCTCTTTTGCTGTTCTCTAATTCTTGAAATAATACGGCTGACCCCCTGTTTTTTTCCTTTATTTAAGGCTTCATTTACTATTCTGCGAATATGAAAATAAAAGATTACTATGTCTATTGAACGAGATCATCGTCAATTTTCCACATTTTTACAATTCCGATCCGTACATTATTTTGTAGCGCTAATTGGGTAGAAATTTGCTTCTAGAATGCGCGCCCTTATAATCATATTTGCAACTCATCAAACAATTAATACATACGATTAAAACTGCTAGATAAACCTCAGATCTATCTTTTGAGACGGTCCAGGCCATTTATTGATAAAATTTTGTTCGCGTTCTTCAAACCATACAATTATGTACATTTCGAGAAAAATCGCCGCAAATCATTGAAAATACCACCTTTTACGACATCCAATACGGTGACCCCCTGTTTTTTTTTTTTTTTTTTTTTTTTTCCCCCTCAGGTTTTCAAGACTTGCTGAAAAATTATCTTAAAATGACATGTACAGGATTCTAAAGGAAATTCATTGATGAAATCTAAGGCTTCAGACCTACCTTAAATTTGGTGATAATAATAATATATTGCTTTAAGGTACGTAGTTCCAGACCCTTGCTGCTGCGCATTCGAGCGCGCGCACTTCTATTAGAGAGCATTGGTTTTACCGTGGGGAGTCTGGGCACTAGTAAGCAAGCGATTGAAAACGTAGAAACTCTAACTTTAGTAGAAAATAATCATATTTTGTCATCCAAATATCGACAAAAATTTTAAACAAGAAACTTTGTACACCATGTAATGTAGGTATTTAACCTCGAACTTTTGAATTTAGTTGATCTTATCCATCCAAAATGCCGGCATGCAGAGAAAATTGCTAAAATGGGTGATATGTGGTTTTCGTTTCCGGTGTGTTTTCCATTTTTCTAACTCTTGAAATAATACGGTGACGCTGTTTTTTATTTTTTTATTTTTTTGTTCTTGTTTTTTCTTTTCTTTGTATTATTGAAGACAGTACTTATCACTTTTTCGATTTAAAAGAATAAAAATACAACTTCAATGATGGGATTGTCGTAATTTTCTACATTTTTACAACTCCTTACACGGTTTCGGAGCGCGTAATTGGGTAGGAATTTGATTCTACGATACCCTTATATTAGCAATTTATCAAACAATTAATACATACGATTAAAACTGCTAGATGAACCTCAGATCTATCTTTTGAGACGATCCAGAACTTTTCTCAGAAAAATTTATTCGCATTCTTCAGACCGTACAATTACGTACATTTCGAGAAAAATCGCCGCAAATCATTGAAAATACCACCTTTTACGATATCTTATAGCACAGAAACCAATACGGTGACCCCCTCTTTTTTCTCGGTTTTGACTTGCCTAATAATGATCTTCAAATGAGGGAATTTTAAAGAAAATTCATTAACGAAATCCAAGGCTCCGGAAACTACCTTAAAGATGTCTTTATCTGAGCTGATTCCATTCAGGGCGTAATAATCTTTCATGCATAGATGACAACCACCACAGGAAGCCGAACTTTCATGAAGCTGCTATAAATCACTACAACTTGATGTTAATCAAATCCACGAGTTATATACGCCTTTGGCGGTTTGATTTCTTATTCGGGACTATATACTTTGAACATCGACCACAAATTTTGGTTTGAAAGTTGACTTGTTATTCTTTTGTTGTAACAGCTGGTTGAACCATCTGTCGGACTTTAAATCAAATTTAACTTGTGGTCGTTAGCGTTCAAATCAAGAGGTATAAATAGAGGTCAGAAAAGCAGTATTTGATAACCATTTATTAGCTCTTATTAAGCTGAAGCAAGCGTTGTGACTTGGACTTTGCGACGACAAGAGATGTTGGTGAAAAGTTGCTTACTAATGATCGTCATGATCACTTGGATTTCTGTATCCCATGCGCTTAATTCATGTAAGTTTTGTTACCTTTTAATATGTTGTGATCAAATTCTGGGGCAATTGTTGTTCAAAGTTTGACTAGTGTTGCTCCTACGTTAAAATGAGCGATTTTCTTTAGATTTAATCCTTGGTTAGCGAGCTAATCGTCTTTCAAACAACTGGACCTTGATTTTTCAAGAATGTCGACTTGCTGGGAGATGTAGAAACTAAACAAAAAGTTTACACAAATTTCTATTACTTTTAGTGCCTGATAAGACAGTCCTTTAAGGCGTTGTTACACGATCAGCAAATTTCTGTCTCACAATGGCAATGCAAGACAAGTCTTCATTTACAAATACATGATATAATATATAATTACAATTTTTAAAAACAAGTTAAATGAATCATTGGTGTTACCCGGCGCAACGCGAAAAAACGTAGCAGCAATCGTTTTATCGCACTGTGATTTAATAATTATGTTTTAATGACGTTATAATAATAATGTTTATTTGGCACGATGTAGGGTATGACACGGTTAGGAGAGCTCTGAATTTCGAATGTTTTTACAGAAAACAGACAGCACTGATACGGTCACGGTACGGTACGGCGCGGTCCGCTTCACACTTATACGAAATCTACTCTAAAGGGATTGGATAGAAGGATTCCAAGTGTGTTTATTGTATTCTTTGTTGTTTAGTTTTAGCAGACTGTAACAACAGTAAGTTCGGATGTTGTAGGGATGGCAAAACGGAGGCGATGGGTAGAGACCAGAAAGGATGCGGAGGTAAGTATTAACAAGAGAAGATTTGCTTTATAATTTACTAGAACCCGCTAACTCGAACCAGATTAACTCTAAAACCCCACTATCTCGAACACAAACCCATTTCCCATTGAGTCAGTTTTTAGTCAATTGCTATCGGTTATCTCGAACCCCCGCTATCTCGAACAATATTAAACTCCCGCTGCATGCGCGCGACAAATTGTAAGCAAAAATTGTACTTTAGAATCGAAGAAGGTTCCTAAGAGTTTTTATTCACGATAGACCACAGACAAACCAAGCTCTGTTTCAGAGAGGGTGTTTTACGCGCGGAGATCATTAGTTTGGGCTACCTGTGTTGTTTGTCAATTTTATTGACAAACAACACAGGTTGTTGTTGTTTTTCTTCTTTGGGAAGAAAAACGAATCTCGCTAAAAATCAATAAAATTCTGCAAGCTTGGTAGAAATGTCTCTCTTTTGATATTTAGATTAGATGTTTTGGACTAAGTCTTTTGGGTTGTTTTTTTGACAGATTTGTGCGCGTTTTGTGGGTTTTTGGCGATTCTCCTTTTCACACTGGTTCTCTCTAGTACTATATTGAGTCAATATAGTACTAGAGAGAACCAGTGTGAAAAGGAGAATCATCAAAAACCCACAAAACACGGCACAAATTCGTCAAAAAACCAGCCCCAGAGACTCCAAAACAGAGCTTGGGGTGCCTGTGGATAAATGCCATGACGATTTTCATTGTAATGCAGATTAGTGTTATGCTTATTGAAGGGGGGGGCAAACATCTTCAAATCCCAGAGATTTCACTGCAGCTGCTTTATTGATATAATTTGATAATTTTGATTAAAGCGTAAATACAACCTATTGTAACAGTTCTTGGATTACTAACCGTTCTTGTTTTGTTTGTATGTAGTTGCGATGTGCCAAGATATGAAAACGAGGTACGAGTGCAAGATCGAGAAAGAAAAGGGAAATTGTAATAAGGGCAGATATGGTGATACTGACTATCGTACTGGAGAGATAATGGATAAGCAATGTGCTAGAACATGTGGAAGATGCAGTAAGTCTTTCTTGTAAAGTCATCTCCATCTAAGACAAAAAACCATCGGGACCGTCAACAGGTGTCCGTCTTAGAGAGGTGTCCATCTTAGAGAAGTGTCCGTCTTAGAGAGGTGTCTGTCTTAGAGAGGTGTCCGTCTTAGAGAGGTGTTCATGTTAAAGGGATTTTAAATGCTGTAAATATTTCTGATTTGAGTAGACGAGTCAAGCCATTTTAGAGGTGTCCATCGTATTCGGTTAGGCAAGATCAGGAGGGAGGATGGAAGGAAGGAAGGAAAGAAGAAAAGAAAAAACGGAGGGAATTAACTATTATAAAATATTTGAGATATAACGCGCGCGCTGATTGGCTGGCTACTATGTTTATATCAGAGGACAGAGACATGACTCGCTCAAAAAACGTCGAAAATATTTTATAAAAGCAATATAAAACGATTGCTTATGTCTCTGTACTGTGATATAAACACTCTGGAAGATGTAGAGCACTCGAAAAGCAAGAGAAACACTCGGCTACGCCTTGTGTTCCTAAGCTTGTTTTTCTCTTGCTCTACGTCTTCCATCGTGTTTATATCACAGAACAGAGACATGCGTGCGCGTTTTATATTCCTTAATTATCGTTTTGTATATTTATTTAGAATTATTTTCATTATTGTTGTAAGAGCATTGAGCCTTGTGTAATGCTCCTAAACCGCCTTTTTTTATTAACGAACTATCGAACGGACGAACAGACGAATGAATAAATGATGAATGAATGGATGAATTAATTAATTAATGAAAGGGAAAGACCAGTTCCACCAATACATTTCCCAATGAATCAAATTTTCCCATCAAAGCGGTCTGTTCAACAATCAAACTTGAACTTGATTTATCAGAGCATCAAGCTGCCAAGCTGTGTTTGATGAGCACTTTTGGATGCTGCTGGGATGGATCGACAGCCAAGGGACCGCTGAAACAAGCAGGCATTGATTGTCCACGTAAGAATAATCGTAGAAGCACCATTAATTATGATGATGATGATAATGATGATGATGATGATGATAATAATCATCATGATTTTAGTTAACTGGTGTTGATCGTAAAGAAACCATGGCCACTCGACAATTTAATGCGGTGGAACACGAAAGATAAACGGAAAATATTCATCGTTATATCTAATATTTAGATAAGCAAGAACGTATGATAGTGAAAATTTATATTTCGATGATGATCGTAACCCACATTGCACACGCACTTTGTTTGTGGGTCGCGGTTATTGGAATAATGAGAAATTCAACAAGTGAAATAAACACCTGTCTTTCCCTCCCCTTCCGCCCCCCACACCACCACACACCCCCACATCACTACATCTCTCTTCACTTTACACGAGATCCTTCTCGCTGAACACAACTGAACCGTACTCTACCCCTAGCCCTCATCCCGATGACTAGCTAGAAAGAGGAAGAAGCGCTGTCTACATTCCTAATTAAAAGTTGTTCTTTTACATCATGCCTGTAAATCAATTATCTATGATTGTTGAAAACCACATATGCGACCACCTTTCCCATCTTCCTCTGAAATGCAAGCATTCACTCAGTATAGAAATCAACCTATACATCACCCTTCTACGTCCCTTAGCCTGTAAACAGGCTCTCAGGGGAGGGAAAGGGGGGAGGGGAGGGGAGGGAGGGGACAGAGAAGAGAAGAGGGAGAAGTTTTTCTTTCTTCCCTCCCCTGTCCCCTCCCCTCCCTATTCCTTTCCCCTCCACTGAGAGCCTGTTCATATGCAGGCTATCCGTCTCTTGACTTTTCAGTTTCTGACGAGCATATGCGTGTGTTCCTTTTAAGGATGCTTAAACTCACCGAAAGCCGGAAATTTCTGCAGTAGGCACAATCATTTTTGTACTACAGCACGTGGTCCTAGAGTCAGGAAATTCATGAGGGTATATTGTGCCAAAACTTGTGGGATGTGTTAATAGGTATATAAGTTTAACCCGCCCGCAAATGGACTAATTCTCAAAACTTTGAATTTATTTAATAAATAGATTTCATTTGCTGTGCGTGTGTAATCTAATAGATGCACAGATGACGTCAAAATGTGGTGAGAACAAAAACTTTTGTTCACGCCACATTTAGGGCCCGTTCACATGAAGGCGAGTTGTCCCTGGTAGCAGGGATAACTGTTTTGTTTCGTGTCCCCGAAGGAAAAGGAAAAAAAAATTATTATCCCTGCTACCAGAGACAACTCGCCTTCATGTAAACGGACCCTTAGACGTCGTCTGTTCGTCGTAAGAGTACACACGCAAGGCAAAATGGACTGTATTTGTTTTATATAATATTTATACGGAAGTATTCCAGCCAATCAGAGCGCGCATAAGATTCGATGATGCCATTTATGTGTATGTACTGTAATCACAAATGTTCTTGGCCAATTAGAGTGCGCTTAATATACCGTCCAAATATTATATATATATTTTAATTATTCAGGATAGAAATAACTGATTACTCTAGGTGAATATTTTTTAGCGTGACAATATAATTTAGCAAATTTTGGCAACTTCTTCAAAATCGCTAAATATTGTACTCGCTAATTAAAATTGATATTCTTTAGTATTCTTGGTCAATCGCAGTAAATATCATTTCCTCCCAAAAATCGCTACATTATGTAGCTACTAAATCTTCCCCAAGAGAAATGGCGAAATTTAGTTGTTAAAAATAGTAGCCATAAAGAGTCCCAGATGATTGGTAGTCAATTAAAACTTCTATGGTGAAACTCCAGTAAGATTTTACAAAACTCGTTATGAAACTACTATCTTGGGTGAATAGTCAACAAAAGATTTCACTTCTGTTAAATCGTTCAACGTGGCTCTTCCTCTATCTTTTGATTTTCAAGGAAATGATATTGTAAACGTGTTTCTTAAACTTCAAAATATTTCATTTTTCTCTTTTCACAGAGCTCTGGCTGACTAGGTGACTAATACTAATGGATCGGACAGCACCTCTCTTATAAGTGTCTATGCATATTAAGTTATGAATAAAAGTAAAAGCAATTAAGAGAAAAAGAAGTGTATTGTGTTGATATTTGTTTATAATTCTCTATAGCCAATCCGAAGAACGTTGGTTTTCTCAGTTGAAAAATACATTTATACCTATTTGCACAAACATTGACCCTTTAAAGATTATTGAACCTAAAAGCTGAGATTTTCATATGTTTTATCTGTGAACTCGCTGCATAATCGTGTTTGGAATATCAAGAATTTGTCTGAGTCCTTGTTAGAAACAGCACACTTCTTCAAAATCATCTAATCAACAAATTTCCCAAAGTCCATTTCGGTCTCAGTTTCTATGCTTTGAAGGGTCAATGTTTGTGCAAATAGGTATACACTTATTTCAAAAAACTTTGTCACGGTCAAAGCAACAAGCGTCAAGGCAATTCAGAAATGAATGCTGGCAATTACCCACTCCAAAAACGAGCTGGAGACCGGGTACTAAAATGGCCGGGTACTAGAATGGCCGGGTACTAGAATGGCCGGGTACTAAAATGGCCGGGTATAAAATGGCCGGGTACTAGAATGGCCGGGTACTAGAATGGCCGGGTACTAGAATGGCCGGGTACTAGAATGGCCGGGTACTAGAATGGCCGGGTACTAAAATGGCCATTCATAGTGTATTCAAATCAGATCCAGGCATGTTATCAAAAGAATTGAGAGCGGTATACTAACAAGGACTTGAGAATGATCATATTGTGTACTTTTTGTACAACAAATAGCGGCTTTCAGGATTTTCTATAGGTTGTCATATGAGTACTTTAAGTAAAGATAAAAATACGATCTAGAACGCATATCCCCTTTTTTCTTGCCCTCGGTCTCCACACAAGCTAATTTGTTGGCTCCGTCGAGTTAATGGACGTCTAATAAATGACTCTTGTTATAATTAGAAGTGATTTCAAATGGTGGGTAGAGACAGTCATCATTTGGGGTAAACATTGTTACACAAGGAAAGCCTAACTCACCGCTAAATGGTTCCCATACTATATATTTTATAAATCTGACACCAAGTTATTATTTCAAAAGTCGTCCAATTTAGAACCTGTTTAAATGAAGGAAAGAGACAAAGCCCAGTGCATGCTACCATCAACAACTAACCGCATTGTGTACATCTTCATATAGACAGATGAAGATCAGATGTAGACACATGACTAAAAAAATCTAGACAATTGAAGCAGCGGAGGAGTTGTAACTGAACCCGAACTAGCTCTTGAGTCTTGGGCAAGACTCTGCATCTAGATTGACGATTCATAATTGATAAGTGTTGTATCATCCCTAAATTTGATTATATATGCAGTGAGCTTTTGAGATTCATTTTCAAATGTATTAACATAACAATCCATTTTTCATAATATGTTGATAAATATTTCTTATTCATAGTCAAAATAAATTCTATATGCTATAACTACAACTCATGATCATTTATCTATATAGTTCAATACCGGACAAAGTTCAAATATTCATCGATATAATTAGTTCTATTTAGTTCAAGTAGTTGGATAGTTCTTTGACTCTCCTTTCGGGAGTGGTTAGTGCTAGCTAATAGACCGGAAGAGACCTGAAACTCTTTTCTTCCGTTTTCACATTGTACCTCTTTGTCAAAACTGTAGGACGTCAGTGACGTAAATAGCTAGGGCGGCTAACACGATTTTTCGTGTCTTGGACGATTCTGATGAGTTCAAAACAACTAGAGTTGATCTGAACACTGAAGCTGGCGAGTATTCAGAGCTCTATACAGTCTAGTCTTGAACCGCTCACTACTGCTTAATTGAGGTAAGTGATGCATGCAAAAATCTTGTGGTGGTTAGAATTGTTTCTAGTGTCACTGCCCAATTGAAGAGATCAGGCCACACATTGGCTTTCAAATTTTTCTTGGGCTTTGTCATGAACGAGACAGTATTGCCTTCGTATCAGGCAAAATCATCTTTTGTAGTTCAACTGATAAAACCTTTTTAATTTTCTTGATCATGAGGTACTTTCAGTTGTGAATAAAATGATCCAAAGGGGGGAAATGATGATATGAGAACACGATGAAGGATGCTGTTCTTTTTGAAATAGTCAAACTAGCTAGATTATAGTTCAAGTCCCACACAATATAAGTATCCGCACTTCCAAAAACAGTAGTGATTAATAAGTTTTGAGTGGATTAAATTTTGAGTGTGAATTAGATAATTTTAAAGCACAGTTAAAACATGAAATCCAATTATTAATAAGAGCAAGATTTTTGTTATCAAAACTTTTTCGACGTAAACCTGGAAATATTAATCGTATGGGTTTTTTTATTTGTATTTCTTATTTTAAAGCTAATACGAGTCAGAAATTCAAGCAACTTTGAACCGGCTTGATTGAGGAAAAAACCGATCCTACTAGGCGTACCCGAAGACTTGTTACAAATGGATGATACTATGATGTGAAGTCTATACATCATGTCATTCCTATTTGCACAGAAACGAAGAAACTGATTCCAACGAGCCAAAGTTTCAGGATGTCTAAAAAGTTTTCAGTGGTTTTTATTCTGGTCGTTCTTGTTTCCTCTACACCCACGGACAGCCAAGCAGTCCACAAGTGAGTTTCTGTTTAAAGCTAGCACTTATTTCAAAAAAGTTTGTCGAGCAGCCCCTTAATCTAACATTGTCATTGCTATAGGCTTATTTAACTTTAGCTATCCGTGTCTCTGATCTGTTCAGATGCCTCTGAAAATGCGAAAATAGGTCTATTTTTGTGTTGTCATTTGTTTTGACGACTTTTGATCGAAAGAAAACTTCCTCTTTCATCTGAAATCAAAACATGCAGCCAAGCTACATTGTATGATTGTATATATTATGAAAATTCGATTGGCTGTACGTAAATAGGCCATAAAAAATTAAAATCGAAAGTTCTGATATATTCGTCATTGTATTTCTATAGGAAACGATGGATTCCTGGTATTGGCCTAATCACCATCAAAGGAAGTTTTGAAGTCAGTGTTGGTGGAACCGATCAAGTTTTACGTCCTAAACTTGGGACAAAGCAAAATCCAGCATCATCATGCCAAGCCATTCTAGACAATGACGGGTAAGAGCTTGCTATCATGGCGGAATCTAATGTACAATGTAGAAAAGATATACGAAGACTTTTTGTTTGATATTCAATCAGGTCAGCAACAAGTGGACCATACTACATCAAAACTAATCCAACGGTCACTAAAGTGTCCTGTCACATGGAGGACATCCCTGGGTGTGGTGGAGGTGGTTGGACTACCATCATGAAGACTGACGGACATAAGGTAAAAAACGTACATATTTATTATGCACGGACTGACTATAGTCATTGTTCTCGCTTATGGCACATATCACCGACATACTTCGTTAACCTATCTTTAACCAGTGGATGTACGAAGTGTAAAAAACAGTTACTTTTCTAAGTAGAAACAAGAATAAACTGTAAGAGAATAAACTTGCTAGCGTTGGATGTTCAGCCTATAAGTGTACGTAGGAACGTTCAGTCTTAACTAAGCGGTATATCAAAATTGCGTACGCGTATGTCGCTTTACTGAGTGATGCGGTTTTCAAGAAAAACAAGCTTAGGAACACGACATGTAGCCAAAAGAGCGATCCCTTACATAGACTATATTCAGTTCATTATATCAAAGCTATGAGTGAATGAACACAGATTGTTTGACTGAATAACTCATATTTTTCCCCAGGCAACCTTTCGCTATCATTCTGCCTTCTGGTCAAACAAGATTCCCTATCACGTGACCAATGGCCAATCAGGTGGCGATGAACGAGAGACCAAACTCCCCACCTACTGGACCCTGCCATTTACTAGTCTTTGTCTTGGCATGAAAACCAAGAATCAGCAACAACCCAAATGGATTCTGCTGAACTATAAGTAAGTAAATCTTGACTCACAAATTTTCGTAACAAATTTGGGCGAATTGCAATAAAGTACGTAATGCTCCGAATAGGAACCAGGAGATTAACGGCAAGTCATGGGCATTTGTACATTTTATTTCAAAAACCTATTATCTATGATATATATATCTTCATTCTGAATACCAAGAAATTCTACCGTGGGAGAATGCCCAGACAGAGCGATAGAAAGCCAGCCTCCCCCCAAGTTTTTAGTTGGAGAATTACTTAAAAGTATGCCTAATTAAAACGAAACAAAACGTGAATATAGCCCCACAAAAACCGAAACAAATTATTGCACCAAATGTTCAATTGGTCAAACCCAATTATCTGTTCAATATTTCATCGCGTTTTATAACGAAAATTCATTGAATGTTTCGAAAAAGGGAACAAAAATAACAAAACATGAACTTGAATAAACAAAAATTGAAATCCACTAGAATCACAAATTAGCCCGCTTTCACCAAATTTTATCGGTAAAGACTTGTTTCCATAGTCCAAACTGCCCTTGACTGGGAGAGGACTGGAATCAAACGATTACAATGTGGTACATTACCAATTTGATTCCAGTCCTCTCCCGGTCAAGGGCAGTTTGGACTATGGAAACAAGTCTTTACCAATTTTATCCAAAATAGTAACTTGTGCATGTGCTTTTAGGGCAGGTTCGCTGTACTCCGTGATTGCAGACGGTACCTACCGTAGCTTGAATGTGGGTCGCCATCTGTGGAAGTCCCTGATCCCTGGTTCGTCTTTGCAAAACCACTGCAATCGTGAAGGTTTCAATGCTTTTCCGCAAGCCAAACAGTATGACCGGTCACATTCACGTGTACGAATAGGGATCTTAGGAAATCAAGAAAACGACTGTAAAACTCCAGACTCTAGGATAGGGTTTGGTGGGGGTGGTGTTCAATGTGGTAGGGGGAAGGTAAACACCGGTAATTGCGCTAGACTCAGTGCAGATAACGGCGACAAGACAATTGCAGCTTATGGGTATATTGTAGCTCAGTAGAATGATGTAAAGAACGTACACTTCAAGTGTTGAAACCTAAATGATCACCTTATAGTCAATAAAGAGCATCTCTAATATCTGGTCAAAGCTTTGGTAAATTTCCTATCTAGATCTTCGGGTATTCCATCATAATACATCCAATACGGACCATTGTGCTAGCCAGTAATCTTTTCTAAGTGTCAGGAATGAGCTTTTCTCACCTTTTGCGGGACCTTTTTTTAATTTAATCAAACAGGAATAAAAATATGATATTTGAAAAGAGCACACCAAAGTTAGCAAAAATTGATATTTTAAGGAAGCTTCGATGAATAGCGCCAAAGTTATGGGCGGCCGAAGTTTGTGATTTTTGCCAGAAACGTTGGAGGGCAATATTTTTAAATATCATATTTTTGTTGCTGTTGGATAAAAAATTGAAATGTCGCGAAAGGGGTGATAAAAGCTCATTGGTACATGAAGATACAATCGAAACAGAAACTCTTTCCACCCTCGATCCCTCTACCCTTCTCCACCACGCTTATCCATCCTCAATCACCAACAAATAAAATGCAAATTTTTTGGAGTTAAAATTAAAAAGTTTTGAATATGTTTACCATAAAAAAGGAATGGGTAAATTCATGTAAAGAAAAATATTGGAAAAAAATTCCAGCAAAGAAGGACGCAAAGAAAAAAACTTTTTTCACCTGAAAAAGAAAAAAAGGAAAAAAAAGGAAAAAGGAAAAATACTGCACAAGCAATTGACAAAAGAAAAAAGGAAAAAATAAATAAAAAGAAGAAGAAAGAAATAGTGCAGGCTGAAAGCTGTTAAAATATAGTGCTCAAAGACTAAGTTTTTCATGACATTCAGTCCTATACTCAAATCAATCTCCGAGTGTAATCTATACTACGTTTCGTGAAATCTCAATTAACCCTTTCATATAACTTCAGCACACACACACACACACACACACAAAAAAAGAACTGCCTCTTTCTTGTACTTCAAACACGAAAAAGGTACTACCCCCTTCACATATCTCCAGCATGAAAATGATAGCCCATATCATATATATGGAGTACTGATCTGGTTTCTCGCTTCCAGCTAAAACGATGATGACAACAACTGCAACAACAGGGGGGGGGGGGGGACTACTAAATATAAGAGGGCAGGGATGCTCGTCGTACCCTTTAGGGGTTAAAATCAGTGATCTGGTACCTGAAGTCAATTGTTGCCACGCCCAACAGGATAAGACTCAGGTACCTTTTAGGGGTCATTTTAATTTCGAAATGTCCGACGAGCACTCTCCCTTCCCCTCAAAGAAACACTTGTTACAAAGGCTAGCGCAGGCTAAGTAAAAAGTGAAGTATACTAGACTGATATACCGTCTGGCCGAGGACGGCAAACTTCAAATTGCTTTCTTTTTTCTTGTTACAATAAAGATTACGGGAAGGAGCATTTTACTGATTGCATTTTATTATATTTATTGTAAAATCTATTACACTGTCGTGTTTGATAAGAATTCTTTTTCTTTAATTGTTTAATTTGAATTCTTGTAGCTTGTGTGGATTTGCTGTAAAAGAGCAATTGAATTTGACAAAGATTCAAAAAGACATTTTAAAATTTTTGTTTCGCAATCCTTTCCATTCTTCCCATTCTTCCCATTCTTTCCATTAATCCATACAGAAAAACGGTGTTCTAAAGCATCTAGAGTCATTTTTTACTGGTCGACCCACCAGAATGTTTTGAATACAATACCACAGAGCCAACAGGTACAAAGATCAAGACTTCAAGTACCACGTGATCCAAACTCCATTGTCAACAAACCCAAACAAAGGGGACGGAACAAAGAAAGTCTCTGATAAGCAAACTGGTTCACTAAATGTCATTCTAAGACTAAAAATTGTTGATATCGTAAGAAATGACGTGAAAGGTGATTAATATGACTACAACTGATTTGCTGAGTGGTGTTGGTTTAAAGAAAAACACCGGCTTTCAGGGTTTTCTACAGGTTGTCATAAGTACTTTAAATATAAAGATCTACAACTCATAACCCCTTTTTTCTTGCCCTCAATCTCCACACAAGCTAATTTGTTGGCCCCGTCGAGTTAATGGACGTCTAATAGATGACTGTTGTCAGAATTAAAAGTGATTTCAATGGGGGGATAGAGACAGTCATCATTTGGATAAACATTGTTACAACATATCAAACATATCTCTATAAAAAGTTGTCGTTTGCACGGCCATGAAATCTATTCCATATATGGGCATGCATTACCTTATTTGGAAGTCACGTAGATTTGTTTTTGTTGATTTTCCTGCAATTTTCTCAAACTGTCAAAATTCCCTCAAAACTTGCAGATGTTGTAGCGATAAAATACATCACATTGTCCACCATCTTGAAATTGGCTTAGAAACCTAGCTTTTCGGTAAACAGGAAACCCAATAGTAGAAACACAGGAAGCCCGCACAAACGACAACATATGTTTGATATGGGAAAGCCTAACTCATCGCTAAATGACACCAAGTTATTATTTAAAAAGTTGTCCAATTTAGAACCTCTTTAAATGAAGGAAAGAGACAAAGCCCAGCGTACGCTACCATCAACACCTAACTGCATTGTGTACATCTTCATATAGACAGATGAAAATGTAGACACATGACTAAAAAAATCTAGAGGAGTCTGAGCTGTAACTGTACCCGAACTAGCTCTTAAGTCTTCGACAAGATTCCACATTTAGATTGACGATTCATTGATAAGTGTTGTATCATCCCTAAATTTGATTATAAGTAAACTTTTGAGATTCATTTTTTATTAACATTACAATCCATCCTTCATAATATGCTAATATCTTTTTATTGTTCATAGTCAAAATAAATTCAGCCATAAAAATCATGCTATAACTATAACTCATGATCAGCTATCTATATAGTTCAATACCGGACAAAGTTCAAGTATTCAATTCATTATCGATAAATTAAAATTATTTCTATTTAGTACGTTCAGGTAGTTGCATGCAGTTCTAACTCTCCTCTGTAGCCGGGTTGCTAGCCATAGGCCGGAAGAGACCTGAAATCGTTTCTTCCGTTTTCACATTGTACCTCTTTGTCAAAACTGTAGGACGCCAGTGACGTAAATAGCTAGGGCGGCTAACACGATTTTTCGTGTCTTGGACGATTCTGATGAATTCAAAACAACTAGAGTTGATCTAGCTGAGCACTGGAGCTGGCGAGTATTCAGAGCTCTATACAGTCTAGTCTTCAACCGCTCACTACTGTTTAATTGAGGTAAGTGATGCATGCAAAAGCTAAGTCTTTTGGTAGTTAGAAGCATGCAGTTAGTAACTTTCGTTCTAGTGTCACTGCCCAATTGGAGAGACCAAACATTGGCTTTCAAATATTTCTTGGGCTTTATTATGAGCGAGTATTGCCTTCGTATCAGGCAAAAGAATCTTTTGTAGTTCAACTGATGAAACTTTTTCATTTTCTTGCCAAGGTACTTTCAATTGTTGTATATAAAATGAGCCGAAGGGGGGAAATGACGGTATGAGAACACGGTGAAGGACGCTATTCTTTTTGAAATAGGCAAGCTAGATTATATTCAAGCCCTACACAATATAAGTATCACTTAAAAAAACTGTAGTGATTAAGTTTTGAGTCATGTGAATTAAAGTGATTTTAAAGCACAGTTAATTAATATGAAATCCAAAATCAAGATTTTTGTTATCAAAACGTTTTCGACGTAAACCGAAATCCTGTGATTTTTTAAATTTGTATTTCTTATTTTAAAGCTAATACTAAGAGTCAGAAAGTCAAACAGTTTTGAACCCTTGATTGAGGGAAAAAACGATCCTACTATAGGGTACCCGAAAACTTGTTACAAATGAATGATACTATTATGTGAAGTCTATACATCATGTCATTCCTATTTGCACAGAAACGAAGAAACTGGTTCCACCGACTCAAAGTTTCAGGATGTCTAAAAAGTTTTCACTGGTTTATATTCTGGTCTTTCTTGTTTCCTCTACACCCACGGACAGCCAAGCAGTCCACAAGTGAGTTTCTGTTTAAAGCTAGCACTTATTTCAAAAAAGGTTGTCGAGCAGCCCCTTAATCTAGCATTGTCATTGCTATAGGCTTACTTAACTTTAGCTATCCGTGTCTCTGATCTGTTCAGATGCCTCTGAAAATGCGAAAATAGGTCTATTTTTGTGTTGTCATTTGTTTTGACGACTTTTGAAAGAAAACTTCCTCTTCCATCTGAAATCAAAACATGCAGCCAAGCTACATTGTATGATTGTATATATTATCAAAATTCAATTGGCTGTACGTAAATAGGCAACAAAAATTTAAAGTTGTAAGCTCTGATATTCGTCATTGTATTTCTATAGGAAACGATGGATTCCTGGTATTGGCCTAATCACCATCAAAGGAAGTTTTGAAGTCAGTGTTGGTGGAACTGATCGAGTTTTTCGTGCTAAACTTGGGACAAAGCAAAATCCAGTGTCATCATGCAAAGCCATTCTAGACAATGACGGGTAAGAGCTTGCTATCATCGCCGAATCTAATATACGATGCAGAAAATATATACAAAGTTAAGACTTTTTGTTTGATATTTAATCAGGTCAGCAGCAAGTGGACCATACTACATCAAAACTAATCCAACGGTCACTAAAGTGTATTGTTACATGGAGGACATCCCTGGGTGTGGTGGAGGTGGTTGGACTACCATCATGAAGACTGACGGACATAAGGTAAAAAACGTACACATTTATTATGCACGGACTGACTATAGTCATTGTTCTCACTCCTATCAATACGTATGGCACATATCACGGACATACTTCGTTAACATATCTTTAACTAGTGGATGCACGAAGTGTAAAAAAAAAAACATTTATTTTTCTAAGTAGAAACAAGAATAAACTGTAAGAGAATAAACTTGCTAGCGTTGGATGTTCAGCCTATAAGTGTACGTAGGTAGGTTCAGTCTTAACTAAGCGGTATATCAAAATTGCGTACGCGCATGTCGCTTTACTGAGTGATGCGGTTTTCAAGAAAAACAAGCTTAGGGCACGACATGTAACCAAAAGAGCGATCCCTTACATAGACTATATTCAGTTCATTATATCAAAGCTATGAGTGAATGAACACAGATTGTTTGACTGAATAACTCATATTTTTCCCCCAGGCAACCTTTCGTTATCATTCTGCCTTATGGTCAAACAAGATTCCCTATCAGGTGACCAATGGCCAATCAGGTGTCGATGGACGAGAGACCAAACTCCCCACCTACTGGACCCTACCGTTTACTAGTCTTTGTCTTGGCATGAAAACCAAGAATCAACAACAACCCAAGTGGATTCCCTTGAACTATAAGTAAGTAAATCTTCACTCAATAACTTTGTAACAAATTTGGGCGGCAAAATACAGCAATGCTCCGAGTAGGAACTAGTAGGCTAACGGCAAGACATGTACATTTGTACATTTTATTTCAAAAACCTATTATCTATGATATATATATCTTCATTCTGAATACCAAGAAATTCAACCGTGGGAAAATGCCCAGACAGAGCGATAGAAAAATAGCCTTCCCCCAAGTTCTTAGTTGGAGAATTACTTAAAAGTATGCCTAATTAAAACGAAACAAAATGTGAATATAGCACTCAAATTAAGAACGAAACAAATTATTGCACCAAATGTTTAATTGGTCAAAGCCAATTATTTGTTCAATATTTCATCGCGTTTTACAACGTTGAAATTCGTTGAATGTTTCAAAAAAGGAAACAAAAATAACAAAACATAAACTTGAATAAAAAATTAAAATTGAAATCCACAAGAATCCCAAATTAGCCTTTTCCTCTCTTTCCTTTCCCCTCCGCTCCCTTCCCCCCTCCTTGACGTCCTGTGTCTCCGAGGACGAAATCAGCCCGCTTTCACCTTCAACTAACTTTAAGGTATATCATTGATCTTGTTTCATCAACCATAAGTAATTTTATTACCAAGCTTTCGGGCCTAAGGCCCATCATCAGGGTAAATGGAATCAACAAAATCGTTACAAAATCCACGCACGCTTTGGATTTTGTAACGATTTTGTTGATTCCATTTACCCTGATGATGGGCCTTAGGCCCGAAAGCTTGGTAATAAAATTACTTATGGTTGATGAAACAAGATCAATGATATGACTAAACCAACCAACAAAGAATTATTAGATAAATTTAAGGTGTTTCAAAGTAGTTGTTGACGCGCTACACCTCTCATTTTAAATTCGCGATTTAATGGACTTCTTCTCGTCGGATCAAAATATCCTTTGGACCAATTATCAAGCAAAGATTGAATTTTTGAATGATAGTAATTTTAAGTCAATCTGTGATTTTACAGCAAAGATATTCAATGATCGTTTAAATCAGTCTTTCTAAAATATCTCCCGTTTACGATGAGCTTTTGAAAAACGATAACATAGGCCTAAAACTTCACATTCATGCACACATACTTATAGTAAAATCAGAGAGTTTAAACAGAGCGATTTTGAATACTAGACGCAAACATTTTTTATGCGTATTTTGCGTCGCAAAAACTAAGGTATAGCTTGTCATGCCGAAAAGAAATACTCGGCGCTCAAACATATGCGCCAAAATACTGAAAACACGTTGCTATATTGTTGTTCTTTCTCTCTGGTAAATTGCACTGGTTTAAGTGTTCATTTGGCGGAGTTATGATTTTTCTTCTGATAGTATGTGGGATTCACTAGCTGCGACAATTTTAACTTTCAAGCGGCGTAAGAGATATCTCTTCAAGTCATCACTGTTTAGAGCCCAAAATCACGGATATACTTACTCAAAGTATCATAAAACACGCAGCAGAAATTTATTAAATTTGATATGTAAAGCAACATTTTAAAATTTCACTTGAATACAGTGCTTCAAACGCGCCGGAGTAGAATCAAACCCGTGTGTACAAATGCATGCGCATGACGATGGCGTGATGCTTGCTGATTATATCACGCTACATTCCTACATTCCTTCGCACCCGTGTTACGACGCATTTGCATACCGCGGTTTTATTTGAACTAGGAACTATACTGAAAGGATCACACAAAACTCGAAATTGGAAAAATTAGTTGCGGCTCCCCCATTTTTTTTTTTTTTTTTTTTTTTTTCTCTTGCCAAACGTGCAGCAAGTCTACGGTTTTTCTTACTTCTCGAACTTTTAGTTGCAGGCATTGCATCGAAATGAAGTGTAAAGGCACTATATGCAAATGCATCGTAACACGGGTGCGAAGGAATGTAGCGTGACATATCAGCAAGCATCACGCCATCGTCATGCATTTGTACACACGGGTTTGATTCTACTCCGGCGCGTTTGAAGCACTGTATTCAAGTGAAATTTTAAAATGTTGCTTTACATATCAAATTTAATAAATTTCTGCTGCGTGTTTTATGATACTTTGAGTAAGTATATCCGTGATTTTGGGCTCTAAACAGTGATGACTTGAAGAGATATCTCTTACGCCGCTTGAAAGTTAAAATTGTCGCAGCTAGAGATTCCCACATACTATCAGAAGAAAAATCATAACTCCGCCAAATGAACACTTAAACCAGTGCAATTTACCAGAGAGAAAGAACAACAATATAGCAATTAACGTGTTTTCAGTATTTTGGCGCATATGTTTGAGCGCCGAGTATTTCTTTTCGGCATGACAAGCTATACCTTAGTTTTTGCGACGCAAAATACGCATAAAAAATGTTTGCGTCTAGTACTCGAAATCGCTCTGTTTAAACTCTCTGATTTTACTATAAGTATGTGTGCATGAATGTGAAGTTTTAGGCCTATGTTATCGTTTTTCAAAAGCTCATCGTAAACGGGAGATATTTTAGAAAGACTGATTTAAACGATCATTGAATATCTTTGCTGTAAAATCACAGATTGACTTAAAATTACTATCATTCAAAAATTCAATCTTTGCTTGATAATTGGTCCAAAGGATATTTTGATCCGACGAGAAGAAGTCCATTAAATCGCGAATTTAAAATGAGAGGTGTAGCGCGTCAACAACTACTTTGAAACACCTTAATCATTTTATCCAAATTAACTTGTGCATGTGCTTTTAGGGCAAATTCGCTGTACTCTGTGATTGCAGACGGTAAATACCGCAGTTTGAATGTCGGTCGTAATCAATGGAAGTCCCTGATCGCTGGTTCGTCTTTGCAAAACTACTGCAATCGTGAAGGTTTCAACGTTATTCCGCAAGACAAAAAGTATGAACGGTTAATGGAACGTGTGAGAATAGGGATCATAGGAAATAATGAGAATGAATGTAAAAGTCCAGACTCTATGATAGGGTTTGGTGGGGGTGGTGTTCATTGTGATAGGGGGAAGGTAAACACTGGTAATTGCGCTAGAGACGGTGGAGACAACGGAAACAAGATCATTGCAGCTTATGGTTATATTGTAGCTCAGTAGAATGGTATAGACTACATACATTCATTATCAATTAAAGACTAAATGATAACATTGTAGTCAATAAAGAGCATCTATAAAATACAATCCAAACTTTGGTGAATATCCTCTCTAGATCTCCGGGTACGTATTGATCAATATAATTTCACTAAAATGGAATTTATTACACATGATCTGTGCTAGCCAGCCAAGCACATTTTTCTAAGTGTCAGGATATATGATACGTTAAGATACAATCACATTCAGAAACCTTGTCCTCCCACCAACGCCCACCTCAAATAAAACAACGCCCACCAGCAAAATAAAACAAGATGACAACAAACCAATAGCGCTCCCGAACTTTTTAAATTTAGCAAGAAAACGCTCTGAATATTCATTTACACCTGGTTGCAACGCAAACATAAGCACAGTCAACTAACATATACACAGACTCGGTCTTGCATTTATCATATACTTGCGTAAAAAAGAAATACACTGCATGGTAATGAGCAGTACACAAGTCAGTCTGCGAATTTGTGGTCATTCTGCCACATATTGAAAATCTTGAAATTGTAGATGGTAAAATCTTGTGGTTCAAATCTGTTGAATGTTGTGTATGTTGTTATGATTTTTTATGTTTTGTCTTTGTTTTGTTTTGTTCTCTTTTTGCTTGATGGGTTTTGGACTCTTGTTGAGAATTCAAGGTTTTTTGTTCCGTGGTTTTGACGACCTTACGACAATAATTAATGAATTATTCTAGGATTGTAAACTATATTTTTTCCATCTATAAATTATACCTTTGAAAATAATTATCTGCAGGACTTGCATTTCTTAAAATGAATGTCAGTACTTTCTGGAACGTTACTCGAGAGCGAAATATCGCAAACTAAATTTTCGATGTCGACTAGAATATTAGACGACAAAGCTGCAGCAACATGCAAATCAGTTGGAATGAGATCTAGATTCAGGCCCAAAAATAAACGGACCACGTGATCAGAAATCTTTTGTCAATAAATCAAACTGACAAAGGAAGCGAAACAAAAGAAATCTCTGAATAAGCACAGTGGTACGCTAAATGTAATTTTATCGTTAAAAATTGTTAATTCTATACTGTGACGTAAATGAATGAAACAATAGAGATTATGTAAGAATGAAGATTAACCTAGTGATTGATTCGCTGTGTGATCATGTTTTTTATGAAAACAATGGCTTTTCATGGAGACAACTAGTAGAGTAATTTGATCGTAGCTACGCAATGTAAAAATATATATCAGAATTCATTTCTCATATTTTTCTCAAGATCGCGACACCAACCTTTTTGTCCCGTCCAGAGAAACAGCCATATGGGGTTTTGTTATTATAACTTGGTATAAGTTTACATTGCTATAAAGTGAAGTGAAAATATATAATCAATGTTTTCAGAATTAAACTGAAAGTGATTGAGAGGGTAATACAAACAGTCATCATATCGGTAAACATTGCTACGAGGAAAGCCAAACTCACCGCTAAATGACTCCCAATTCAATTAAACTATATATTTCACCCTGACACCAAGATTATTATTTAAAACGTTTTCCAATATTTGTATAAAGTCTGTTTAAATGAAAAAAGGGGATAAAGCTCAATCCACGCTTCCAACAACACCCAACCGCATGGTTAGGAATTGAAACTGCATGTTAGAATTCATGTTGACATATGACTACAAAAAAACTAAACAATTGAAGAAGCGGAGGAAAGGCTTACGTCTCTGTACCCAAATTAGGCCATCTCTTGGGCAAGTATCCGCATTCACATAGATTGTCGATTTTACTGAATTCATCTCATCTTATGGCTGACACTGAAAGCTCAACTGACACATTAACAGTTTACGCATAATTGACAGAAATGCAGTCACTACCTGTTTTTATACGCCTTTCTTTCACAACAACTCTTCGAGTTTTTTCGATTCCTTGTTTCTACACAAATGTCACTTGGAAATTCGTATATGAACTGAATCATTTTTACAAGTCAAAGATTTTGTAGATATGAGTGGATGGGAATAAATAGAAGTGTTGTTTTAGCGATTTATATCACTGTGTTACAGTCATAAGAACATGTCTTACTCGGTGGTTGCCCAGATATTTGAGAAATGCAAAAAGAAAGAAGAAAAGAAAGAACAATAAGTATTTTATCGCATAAGAATCGAAAAAAAACAAAACAAAAAAAACCAAAAGCATAGCGTACTTTCATCTTGTTTTAAGAGAGCTGTAAAAAAGAAAGACGAGAAGATTCATCTTTTGTGTACTCTGAATATGTACTTTGGATGTTCAAGTTGTATGCCCAAAAAATATACATTTAGATATAGCTAGTTTCAAGACGAAATTAACTATAGCTAACACACTTTTAACAAGGGGTTGCCGTGTTTGCACTGTCGTTGCCATTGTCAACATATACGCGTAATTCTATTATAGTAACCAGGGCGTATTTGTCGCTCGGATGGTTTCATTGCTGAGCAACTGGCTATAGCTTGGCGATGTTATCATGACACGACTTCAAAGAAAATAAGCTTTATTAGTTGATAGAGGATAAACAATACAAGCGTGCAAAACAGTACCAAATCATACCAGTTCTGGTCGTTTTCTATTGTTTGATTAGTGCTATTTTAGTACTAAATAAGTGGTACAAAATATTGCAAGCAGCTTTTCACTAGTTTAAATTGTACCCTTTAGTTTTGAGCAAATACTAGCCATTATTTCTGTTATAGGGTCTGTTAGTATATAATGGTGCAACGCTCTAGGACACGCATGTACGATAAATTCAATATCCACGTGAATGTACACAAGCGTCCCAAGACACTAAAGAGTTTCCGTTTATGTACAAAGATGAATGATTTCTATTCGAGACAACATAGGTTCTTCTTGTTCAAGGATGAAACGAATTATTGTGTCAGTATTGATCTGTCAGGTCATTGCTTTCCCAAGTGAAAATTCCCTTTACATGAGTTTTTTCGTCTAGGGGTGAAATTTTGTACTGTAGTCCATGCAGCGCGAGTGGTGACAACGAATTAACTATCCATTTCCACGCATTCTATTTCTTCAATTTAAAACGTAGCTATTAGCCTTGCTATAGCTGCCAGGGGGACTCCATTGTAAAAGGATCAGGTATGCTTGGGCGTGGCTGGATGATTTTTAACCCCTAAGAGATACCAAGCTAATGAACATTATTATTATGACAAAATTGGACGGTCGACGCTATTTTTTGGGGCAAATTTCTTCAATTTTGAGAACATGATAATAGGCGATGGCTCTTTTGATACCCTAAAAGATATTAGGAAATGCTAAAACTCTGAACTTCAATATTAACGTAACACTCTAAAAGATACCAAAATCGCTGATTTTTAAACCTAAGAGATACAACGAGCATACCCAATCCTTTTCCAATGGAGTCCCCCCCCCCCCCACACACACACACGGATATAGCTGTCATCACAAGTGGTTTGAAGAGGTTGTAGTAGTTGCTAGGTGAAGAGACTGCAGAAAATAGCTTTTTAATTTCCGCTGTCAAAACTGTGAGGCGTTCAAAGCGACGTAACGCAAGAGAACATGATTTTTCATGTTCTTCTTAGACTCATAGGCGTCACTGCTTAATGGATGAAATTTAGTATGATGTAAATAGATCGACCTGTTGTTAAACTCTGAACCCGACAATTCACTGATCATACAAGCGTCAACAAGCGACTGAGGTAAGTGTGACTGCACTAAACAAAAACTTATAGATTTTGCTAATTTAATTGGCCGTGATTCTAGCTAATTGTTCTCAGCTCACTGATCTGCTCGATCGGACCTATATGGTACCCTGGATAGTACATGCGTGCAAAATTTTTTATTTTTTGTTATTATATCATTAATTAGCTTATAAATTAGCTTATTTTCTTCCCGTTATTCTGCATTAATCTGAGCAAAGCAAATAGTTAATTGATGATACAAAAGGACCATGAGAATAGATGTGACGAACGAAAGTCCGCTTGAAATTAAAATGCCGATTTTTTTTTAGTTGAATTGGTCAATGATCATGAACTCTAAAGCAAAATTAAGTAAAAACATGATATCCAAGAGAACCTATTTACCATTAGCAGCTAACTTTGAATTATTATAAGATTGTTTGCATCGTAAGCATAATATCCAATAACTTGAATGACTTTAGAGCACTATAAATAACTCAGTGGTATAGAGGGGAGAGGGGTTTAGAAAATGGTACTCGAAAACAGTGTTAAGTTTGCTTCAATATTTTGCAGCAGCAGACTGTATTTTTAAATCAACGTCTGAATAATCGCAAAACTACACCCTGCATCGTGGACGCTATTAAGTTTGCCTTTAATTTTGTTTCTTCAGGTAAAGAGTACAAGAATAAATATCCCCGCAAAATTTCAAGATGTCCAAAAAGTTTTCGCTGGTCTTCTTTCTTGTCTTTCTTGTTTGCTCTACACCAGCAAACAGCCAAGTACTTAACAAGTGAGTTTCTAAACATAGAAAACAATGTTTGGTATGACTGAGATAACGGCATGATCACGACAAGGCACGGTTACGAAAGGATTTCCAATTATCAGTATATATGAGATAGTCACAGGATGAGATTCGTTTCAATCTCAAACTAATTCGTACCAAAACTACGCTAACACGTTACCATGTACCGTCAGACGCACTTTAAAGACTATACATACAGTCACTAAATACATGGAAACAAAAGAGGACATTGGCTAAAACTGATCATGAGCATTTTATAATGTTTTTTTATTCGAGTTCAACCAGAGACGGAATCAGTTTATCATGACGTCGTGAAACAGGCAGATGTGGTCAGAAGTACGAACGTCTTAACATGAACTTTCTTGTTCAAGATAATTATAGATCCGCGTAAAGATCAACATCAAATCAACAGCGCGTTCTTCAGTAAATTCTTCAGACAAAAGGAGAGCCAAAAGAGAGGTATATTTAAATTTGAATAATTATTCTTTCTTTCTTTTAAATACTTTCAGGAAACGATGGATTCCTGGTATTGGCCTGGTCACCATCAAAGGAAGTTTTGAAGTCAGTGTTGGTGGAACTGATCAAATTGTACGCCCTAAACTTGGGACAAAGCAAAATCCAGCGTCATCATGCAAAGCCATTTTAGAAAGCAACGGGTAAAACTTTGAATATCATTGATGAGTCTAATTATGTGTAATGTAAGAAGATAACTCTTTCGATTTTGTTAATATTCATTCAGGTCAGCAGCAAGTGGACCATACTACATCAAAACTAATCCAACGGTCACTAAAGTGTATTGTTACATGAGGGACATCCCTGGGTGTGGTGGAGGTGGTTGGACTACCATCATGAAGACTGACGGACATAAGGTAAAAAACTGTTGATTGGTCGCTGATGACTGACTGTAGACTGATACCAGACGAACCATAAGTCGTTATTTTTGCTTCTGAGCGGCACATATCACAGGCATATTTCGTGAGCTTATTTTAGCCAGGATTGCAGTCTAAACAAACATGAGAAACCAGTTGTTCTTGTAAAGAGAAGCATGAAGCAAGGCTCCAACAATAATTTGAACAATAATCTTGCTCACAGTGATCCTTTAAGTCTTCGTAGAAAGGTTTATAATTAAATATACAATATATAAACGTACCCGAATGTCATTGTACTGTGATATAAATACACTGGGAGATGTAAAGTTGACTGAAAAGGCCAAACTAATTAGCTAGGAACACGAGGCGTAGAAGAGCATGCCAAGCACTTATGGAACATTTATTTATTTACCAAAGAGCAAACACTTAAGGAATATTTATTTTATCACTGACGTCGCACTATGAGTAAACGAACACATAGAGTCGTCGTGGATAAGAAGAAGATGGAAAGAAGCGTGACAAATCGCAAACAAAACAAGCATGCTTTATTTAATAGAGACTCTGGAAAGTAATTCCAGACAATTACATCACTCTTATGAATAAATAGACTTCATTTTTAATTTAAGAACATTTTATTCGCGCGCGCTTAGCATATTAAATAGCTATAGCGCTATCATTACGTCTGTTTTGTTTGTATTCCACGTGATCTAATTGTACAATTGAAATTGTAAAAAATCCATTCTTTCCCTGAAGATGGGCCAGCTGGGGTCCCGAAAGCTTGGAAAATAAAAATCCATTTACGTGGAAGTAACAACTTGGACTTTAAATAATGACACCCACGTACAACAACACTCTCAACACATATAGATTGTTTGACTAATAGCTCATATTTTCCCCCATGCAGGCAACCTTTCGCTATCATTCTGCCTTATGGTCAAACAAGATTTCCTATCACGTGACCAATGGCCAATCAGGTGTCGATGGACGAGAGACCAAACTCCCCACCTACTGGACCCTACCGTTTACCAGTCTTTGTCTTGGCATGAAAACCAAGAATCAACAACAACCCAAATGGATTCCCTTGAACTATAAGTAAGTAAATCTTGACTCAGTAATTTTTATAACAAATTTGAGCGGACAATACAGTAATACTCGGAGTAGGAACTGGCAGGCTAACGGCAAGACATGTACATTTGTACATTTTATTTCAAAAACCTATTAGCTATGAGATGATATGTCTTCATTTTGAATACCAAGAAATTCTACCGTGGGAAAACAGAGCGATAGAAAGCCCCCCTCCGCCAAGTTCTTACTTGGAGAAATTACTTAAAAGAACGCCTAATTAAAACAAAACAAAACGTGAACATAACCAAGACAAAGCAAAACAAAACAAATTATAATCGCTCAAAATGTTCAATATATTATATTGGTCAAAGCCAAATTATCTGTTCAATATTTCCGCACTGCGTTTTATATTTATCGAAAATCAATTGAGTGTTTGAAAAAGGGAACTAAAAATATAACACGAACATGGATAATCATGCGAAATCGAAATCCACAAGAATCACAAATCAGCCTGCTTTCACCCCAAACTAATATAAATTTAATCAATTTATCCAAATTAACTCGTGCATGTGCTTTCAGGGCAAGTTCGCTGTACTCCGTGATTGCAGACGGTACTTACCGTAGCTTGAATGTCGGTCGTAATCAGTGGAAGTCCCTGATCGCTGGTTCGTCTTTGCAAAAGAACTGCAATCGTGAAGGTTTCAACGTCATCCCGCAAGCCAAACAGTATGAACGATCACATGAACATGTGCGAATAGGGATCTTAGCAAATGAACAGAACGAATGTAAAAGTCCAAACTCTAGGATAGGGTTTGGTGGGGGTGGTACAACATGTGGTAGGGGAAAGGTAAACACTGGTAATTGCGCAAGATTCAGTGCAGACAACGGAGACAAGATCATTGCAGCATATGGCTATATTCTAGCTCAGTAGAATGATACAAACCACATACATTCATGATCAATTAAAGAGTAAATGATAACATTGTAGTCAATAAAGAGCATCTATAAAACCCAATCCAAACTTTGGTGAATTTCCTCTCTAGATCTCCGGGTACATACATATTGATTAACTCCACTGAAAAGGGGTTTATTACGCATGACAACTGTGCTATAGCTAACCTGCAAGCATATTTTTCTAAGTATGATATAAGTCAGATTATTTTTCTAAGTATGATATAAGTCAGATTGTGATACGTGAAGATACAATCACATTCAGAAAACGTACCATTCAACCAACACCCACCTCACCAACTAGTACAATAAAAACGATGACAGCAAAACAGAAGCGCTCCCGACCTTTTTAAGTTTAGCAAGAAAACGCTCTGTATAATCATTTACGCCTGGTAGCGACGCAAACATAAGCACAACCAACATATACGCAGATTCGGTCTTGAATTTATCACATACTCAGTTGCGAAAAAAGAAAATCACCGTTAATGAACAGTACACTAGCTAGTGAGTCTGCATATGTTTCTTGCAATTTTAAGTCATTCTACCGCATTCAAAATCTCGAAATTGTAAATGGTAAAATCTTATTCGTCGAAACAAGGAAGAAGGACTAAAACCTCCAAGTTCTTCAAAGGTTTTTTGTGCACTAAAACTGTGAAAGATCGAAAGATCGAAAGATCACCGTAAACTCAACTTTCCGTGTCGACTAGAATATTAGACGACAAAGTTGCCTCAACATGCAAATCAGTTGGAATGATATTCAGGCCCAAAAATAAACGAACCACGTGATCAAACTATTGTTAATAAACCAAAACAAAGGAAGTGAAACAAAGGAAATCTCCAATAAGCAAATTGGTTCACTGACAGAATGTCAGTCATATATCGCTAAAAATTCTAATACTGTATCGTAAGTGAGAGAATGGAACAATAGAGTTTATATAAGAATGGAGATTAACCTAGTGATTGATTCGCTGTGTGATCATGTTTTTTATGAGAACAACGGCTTTTTATGAAGGCCTACAAGGAGGGTAATTTGATCGTAGCTATGCATGTAAAAATATAAATCAGAACTCATTTTTCTCATATTTTTCTCAGGATCGCGACACAATCTTTTCGTCCCGTCCAGAGAACAGCACTATGGGGTTTTTGATATTATAATAACTGGTTATTAGTATATATTGAAGTGCAAATATAATCAATGTTTTCAGAATTAAACTGAAAGTGATTATTGAGAGGGTAATACAAACATTCATCATTTCGGTAAACATTGCTACGAGGAAAGCCAAACTCACCGCTAAATTTCTCCCAATTCAATTAAACTATATATGTCACCCTGACACCAAGATTATTATTTAAAACGTTTTCCAATATATTTGTATAAAGTCTGTTTAAATGAAAAAAGGGGATAAAGCTCAGTCCACGCTTCCAACAACACCCAACCGCATGGTTAGCAGTTGAAACGTGTTAGAATTCATGTTGACATAATGACTACAAAAAATCTAAACGATTGAAGCGGAAGAAAGGCTTACGTATACGTCTCTGTACCCAAACTCCTCCAACTCTTCAGGGCAAGTCTCCGCATTTATATAGATTGTCGATTTTACTGAATTCATCTCATCTCATGACTGACGAAAGTTCAACTGACATATGTAACAGTTTACGCATAATCAAAAATGACGGAAATGCACTACATATATATATGCCTATTTTTATACGTCTTAAGTTTCCTTCACAAGACTCTTCGAGTTTTTCCTTGTTCCTATACAAACTATCATTTAGAAATTGCTATATGAACTGAATCATTTTTACAAGTCAAAGATTTTGTAGATATGAGTGGATGGGAATAAATAGAAGTGTTGTTTTAGCGATTTATATCACTGTGTTACAGTCATAAGAACATGTCTTACTCGGTGGTTGCCCAGATATTTGAGAAATGCAAAAAGAAAGAAGAAAAGAAATAACAATTAGTATTTTATCGCATAAGAATCGAAAAAAAAAAAAAATCATCATGTTTTAAGACATCTGTAAAAAAAAAGACGAGAAGATTTATCTTTTCGTTTACTCTGGATTTACTTTGGATATTTAAGTTGTATGACCAAAAACATATTTGGTTAGTTTCAAGACTGGTTTAACTATAGCTAACTCACTTTTAACAAGAGGTTACCGTGTTTGCACTGTCGTCACCATTGTCAAGATATACGCGTAATTATTTAACCAGCGCATATTTGCCGTTGAACTAGATTTTACACCCAATTTCAAAATTACGCGACCTAGTGGCGATGGCTTGTCTGGATTTTAAGCTTCTGTCAATCAAATTGTAACGACTAGACTTTGTAAAATTTTAGCTTTCTAAATTCATAGACAAGGCAAACTTGAATTTATTGACAGAACATTTAGTATTTTCCAACTTTTGATGTAAATTTAAGCTTGCTTCAGGGAGAACGAATAGTCGGAGATTTGATTGACGGTAGTCAAAACACTGAAAAAGCCATTCAAGTGTCGTCTGCTAAGGTCGCGTGATTTTGAAAATAGGTGTAATGCTGAACGACTGGAGACACTTTGGCGATGTTATGATGTCACAGCTTGAGAGAAAATAAGTTTTATTGTTAGTTGATAGAGTATATATAAATACCAAAAACGTGCAAAACAGTACGGAATTATACTAACACTGTTGTTTTCTATTGTTTCTATTATTTGTTGCAAGCAGCTTTTGGAGAGTTTGTACCCTAGTGCGATTATATTCTCGGTGATAATGAACATTTTCTTTCTTTCTTTCTTTCTTTCTTTCTTTCTTTCTTTCTTTCTTTCTTTCTTTCTTTCTTTCTTTCTTTCTTTCTGTCTATCTATCTATCTTTCTTTCTTTCTTTCTTTCTTTCTTTCTTTCTTTCTGTCTATCTATCTATCTTTCTTTCTTTCTTTTCTTCTTTCTTTCCTTCTTTCCTTCTTTCTTTCTTTCTTTCTTTCTTTCTTTCTTTCTTTCTTTCTTTCTTTCTTTCTTCCTTTTTTTCTTTCTTTCTTTCTTTCATTTTTTGACACATTTTTATTTTTTTCCTTTATAGCTAATGACTCTTTTTTCGCTAAAGAAATTACAGTAACTCATTAATATTTAAAAATACTTGGGCTGCAGTCAGGCATCCGCTATTAAACATAAAATATATAACAAGTTGACACTGACCTAAAAATTAAAAAAAATTGGACGTTTCGGTTTCGTAGGAAACCTTCATCAGCAGATGTAAAATGTAAATGGAATCCTTGTGCAACTGGGATGTGAAATCTGAACAACAACAACAAGACAAGCAAATCGACAACGATAAACATAAAGGTTTAGTAGTGCTTCTATACATTCAAGGGATATCAGAGAAGATTCTAGGACCTTGCGGAAACGCAACATCAAGGTAGCCCACAAACCCGTTAAATCCATTGGATCGACGTTCCGAAAACCTAAAGACAAACCGGAGAAACAGTTGTCCACAGGTGTTGTGTACAAAATCGACTGAAAAGATTGCGACCAAGTATACGTGGGCCAAACAAGCAGAGCATTAAAACCAGGATGAAAGAACACAAAAGAGCTGTTTTCCTTGAGGATCGGACAACAATTCTCTCTTGGCTGATCATGTAAAAAATACAACAGATCACGAATTTGACATTGATAACGCGAAATTGTCGACCAATGTCAACAATGGTCTGGACGTTTGTTTTTGGAAGCTTGGCATTCTATAAACGAACATATTAACGTGCCGAACGTTTATAGGGTCTTAAGTAATGTTCAGCAGCACAAGGATTCCATTTACATTTTACATCTGCTGATGAAGGTTTCAGACGAAACCAAAACGTCCAATTTTTAAAAAGAAATTTTAGATCAATGTCAGCATCATTGATATTTGATCATTCAAAATGGCTATTAAATTTCTCTTAAAAAAGGCTTACAGGTCGGTCCAATCTTTCTGCATGTTTAATACTGCGCCTTTCCCGCGCGCATTCGAGCGCGCGCACTTCTATTAGAGAACAGTGGTATTGCCGTGGGGGTCTGGGCACTAGTAAGCAAGCGTAGAAACTCTAACTTTAGTAATAATATTTTGTCATTCAAATATCAGAAAATTGTTAATCAAAAAAACTTTAATTTGTACACTAGACATTGTATATAGGTATTTAGCCTCAAGCTTTTAAATTCAGTTCATCTTATCCATCGAAAAAGGCCGCGAGAATATCGCTAAAATGGGCGCTATTTGGTGTTTTCGGTGTGTTTTCTCTTTTGTGCTTTTCTAACTCTTGAAATAATACGGTGACCCCCTGTTTTTTCTTTTTATTCAAGACAGTACTTATCACTTTTTCGATTTAAAAAATACAAATACAACTTCAATGATGGGATTGTGGTAAATTCCACATTTTTACAATTCCGATCCGTACATTATTTTGTAGCGCTAATTGGGTAGAAATTTGCTTCTAGAATGCGCGCCCTTATAATCATATTTGCAACTCATCAAACAATTAATACATACGATTAAAACTGCTAGATAAACCTCAGATCTATCTTTTGAGACGGTCCAGGCCATTTATTGATAAAATTTTGTTCGCGTTCTTCAAACCATACAATTATGTACATTTCGAGAAAAATCGCCGCAAATCATTGAAAATACCACCTTTTACGACATCCAATACGGTGACCCCCTGTTTTTTTTTTTTTTTTTTTTTTTTTTTTTTCCCTCAGGTTTTCAAGACTTGCTGAAAAATTATCTTAAAATGACATGTACAGGATTCTAAAGGAAATTCATTGATGAAATCTAAGGCTTCAGACCTACCTTAAATTTGGTGATAATAATAATATATTGCTTTAAGGTACGTAGTTCCAGACCCTTGCTGCTGCGCATTCGAGCGCGCGCACTTCTATTAGAGAGCATTGGTTTTACCGTGGGGAGTCTGGGCACTAGTAAGCAAGCGATTGAAAACGTAGAAACTCTAACTTTAGTAGAAAATAATCATATTTTGTCATCCAAATATCGACAAAAATTTTAAACAAGAAACTTTGTACACCATGTAATGTAGGTATTTAACCTCGAACTTTTGAATTTAGTTGATCTTATCCATCCAAAATGCCGGCATGCAGAGAAAATTGCTAAAATGGGTGATATGTGGTTTTCGTTTCCGGTGTGTTTTCCATTTTTCTAACTCTTGAAATAATACGGTGACGCTGTTTTTTATTTTTTTATTTTTTTGTTCTTGTTTTTTCTTTTCTTTGTATTATTGAAGACAGTACTTATCACTTTTTCGATTTAAAAGAATAAAAATACAACTTCAATGATGGGATTGTCGTAATTTTCTACATTTTTACAACTCCTTACACGGTTTCGGAGCGCGTAATTGGGTAGGAATTTGATTCTACGATACCCTTATATTAGCAATTTATCAAACAATTAATACATACGATTAAAACTGCTAGATGAACCTCAGATCTATCTTTTGAGACGATCCAGAACTTTTCTCAGAAAAATTTATTCGCATTCTTCAGACCGTACAATTACGTACATTTCGAGAAAAATCGCCGCAAATCATTGAAAATACCACCTTTTACGATATCTTATAGCACAGAAACCAATACGGTGACCCCCTGTTTTTTTCTCGGGTTTTGACTTGCCAAGCAATCTTAAATGACAGCTGGATTGTAAAGGAAATTCATTGATGAAATCCAAGGCTCCGAAACTACCTTAAAGATGTCTTTATCTGAGCTGATTCCATTCAGGGCGTAATAATCTTTCATGCATAGATGACAACCACCACAGGAAGCCGAACTTTCATGAAGCTGCTATAAATCACTACAACTTGATGTTAATCAAATCCACGAGTTATATACGCCTTTGGCGGTTTGATTTCTTATTCGGGACTATACTTTGAACATCGACCACAAATTTTGGTTTGAAAGTTGACTTGTTATTCTTTTGTTGTAACAGCTGGTTGAACCATCTGTCGGACTTTAAATCAAATTTAACTTGTGGTCGTTAGCGTTCAAATCAAGAGGTATAAATAGAGGTCAGAAAAGCAGTATTTGATAACCATTTATTAGCTCTTATTAAGCTGAAGCAAGCGTTGTGACTTGGACTTTGCGACGACAAGAGATGTTGGTGAAAAGTTGCTTACTAATGATCGTCATGATCACTTGGATTTCTGTATCCCATGCGCTTAATTCATGTAAGTTTTGTTACCTTTTAATATGTTGTGATCAAATTCTGGGGCAATTGTTGTTCAAAGTTTGACTAGTGTTGCTCCTACGTTAAAATGAGCGATTTTCTTTAGATTTAATCCTTGGTTAGCGAGCTAATCGTCTTTCAAACAACTGGACCTTGATTTTTCAAGAATGTCGACTTGCTGGGAGATGTAGAAACTAAACAAAAAGTTTACACAAATTTCTATTACTTTTAGTGCCTGATAAGACAGTCCTTTAAGGCGTTGTTACACGATCAGCAAATTTCTGTCTCACAATGGCAATGCAAGACAAGTCTTCATTTACAAATACATGATATAATATATAATTACAATTTTTAAAAACAAGTCAAATGAATGGTTGCGTGGGGTGTTACCCGGCGCAACGCGAAAAAACGTAGCAGCAATCGTTTTATCGCACTGTGATTTAATAATTATGTTTTAATGACGTTATAATAATAATGTTTATTTGGCACGATGTAGGGTATGACAAGGTTACGACAGCGCTGAATTTCGAATGTTTTTACAGAAAACAGGCAGCACTGATACGGTCACGGTACGGTACGGCGCGGTCCGCTTCACACTTATACGAAATCTACTCTAAAGGGATTGGATAGAAGGATTCCAAGTGTGTTTATTGTATTCTTTGTTGTTTAGTTTTAGCAGACTGTAACAACAGTAAGTTCGGATGTTGTAGGGATGGCAAAACGGAGGCGATGGGTAGAGACCAGAAAGGATGCGGAGGTAAGTATTAACAAGAGAAGATTTGCTTTATAATTTACTAGAACCCGCTAACTCGAACCAGATTAACTCTAAAACCCCACTATCTCGAACACAAACCCATTTCCCATTGAGTCAGTTTTTAGTCAATTGCTATCGGTTATCTCGAACCCCCGCTATCTCGAACAATATTAAACTCCCGCTGCATGCGCGCGACAAATTGTAAGCAAAAATTGTACTTTAGAATCGAAGAAGGTTCCTAAGAGTTTTTATTCACGATAGACCACAGACAAACCAAGCTCTGTTTCAGAGAGGGTGTTTTACGCGCGGAGATCATTAGTTTGGGCTACCTGTGTTGTTTGTCAATTTTATTGACAAACAACACAGGTTGTTGTTGTTTTTCTTCTTTGGGAAGAAAAACGAATCTCGCTAAAATCAATAAAATTCTGCAAGCTTGGTAGAAATGTCTCTCTTTTGATATTTAGATTAGATGTTTTGGACTAAGTCTTTTGGGTTGTTTTTTTGACAGATTTGTGCGCGTTTTGTGGGTTTTTGGCGATTCTCCTTTTCACACTGGTTCTCTCTAGTACTATATTGAGTCAATATAGTACTAGAGAGAACCAGTGTGAAAAGGAGAATCATCAAAAACCCACAAAACACGGCACAAATTCGTCAAAAAACCAGCCCCAGAGACTCCAAAACAGAGCTTGGGGTGCCTGTGGATAAATGCCATGACGATTTTCATTGTAATGCAGATTAGTGTTATGCTTATTGAAGGGGGGGGCAAACATCTTCAAATCCCAGAGATTTCACTGCAGCTGCTTTATTGATATAATTTGATAATTTTGATTAAAACGTAAATACAACCTATTGTAACAGTTCTTGGATTACTAACCGTTTACTAAAGGGAAATTGTAATAAGGGCAGATATGGTGATACTGACTATCGTACTGGAGAGATAATGGATAAGCAATGTGCTAGAACATGTGGAAGATGCAGTAAGTCTTTCTTGTAAAGTCATCTCCATCTAAGACAAAAAACCATCGGGACCGTCAACAGGTGTCCGTCTTAGAGGGGTGTCCATCTTAGAGAGGTGTCCGTCTTAGAGAGGTGTCCGTCTTAGAGAGGTGTCCGTCTTAGAGAGGTGTTCATGTTAAAGGGACTTTAAATGCTGTAAATATTTCTGATTTGAGTAGACGAGTCAAGCCATTTTAGAGGTGTCCATCGTATTCGGTTAGGCAAGATCAGGAGGGAGGATGGAAGGAAGGAAGGAAAGAAGAAAAGAAAAAACGGAGGGAATTAACTATTATAAAATATTTGAGATATAACGCGCGCGCTGATTGGCTGGCTACTATGTTATATCAGAGGACAGAGACATGACTCGCTCAAAAAACGTCGAAAATATTTTATAAAAGCAATATAAAACGATTGCTTATGTCTCTGTACTGTGATATAAACACTCTGGAAGATGTAGAGGTGACTCGAAAAGCAAGAGAAACACTCGGCTACGCCTTGTGTTCCTAAGCTTGTTTTTCTCTTGCTCTATGTCTTCCATCGTGTTTATATCACAGTACAGAGACATGCGTGCGCGTTTTATATTCCTTAATTATCGTTTTGTATATTTATTTAGAATTATTTTCATTATTGTTGTAAGAGCATTGAGCCTTGTGTAATGCTCCTAAACCGCCTTTTTTTATTAACGAACTATCGAACGGACGAACAGACGAATGAATAAATGATGAATGAATGGATGAATTAATTAATTAATGAAAGGGAAAGACCAGTTCCACCAATACATTTCCCAATGAATCAAATTTTCCCATCAAAGCGGTCTGTTCAACAATCAAACTTGAACTTGATTTATCAGAGCATCAAGCTGCCAAGCTGTGTTTGATGAGCACTTTTGGATGCTGCTGGGATGGATCGACAGCCAAGGGACCGCTGAAACAAGCAGGCATTGATTGTCCACGTAAGAATACTCGTAGAAGCACCAATAATGATGATGATGATGATAATGATGATGATGATGATGATAATAATCATCATGATTTTAGTTAACTGGTGTTGATCGTAAAAAAACCATGGCCACTCGACAATTTAATGCGGTGGAACACGAAAGATAAACGGAAAATATTCATCGTTATATCTAATATTTAGATAAGCAAGAACGTATGATAGTGAAAATTTATATTTCGATGATGATCGTAACCCACATTGCACACGCACTTTGTTTGTGGGTCGCGGTTATTGGAATAATGAGAAATTCAACAAGTGAAATAAACACCTGTCTTTCCCTCCCCATCCGCCCCCCACACCACCACACACCCCCACATCACTACATCTCTCTTCACTTTACACGAGATCCTTCTCGCTGAACACAAACTGAACCGTACTCTACCCCTAGCCCTCATCCCGATGACTAGCTAGAAAGAGGAAGAAGCGCTGTCTACATTCCTAATTAAAAGTTGTTCTTTTACATCATGCCTGTAAATCAATTATCTATGATTGTTGAAAACCACATATGCGACCACCTTTCCCATCTTCCTCTGAAATGCAAGCATTCACTCAGTATAGAAATCAACCTATACATCACCCTTCTACGTCCCTTAGCCTGTAAACAGGCTCTCAGGGGAGGGAAAGGGGGGTGGGAGGGGAGGGAGGGGACAGAGAAGAGAAGAGGGAGAAGTTCTTCTTTCTTCCCTCCCCTGTCCCCTCCCCTCCCTATTCCTTTCCCCTCCACTGAGAGCCTGTTCATATGCAGGCTATCCGTCTCTTGACTTTTCAGTTTCTGACGAGCATATGCGTGTGTTCCTTTTAAGGATGCTTAAACTCACCGAAAGCCGGAAATTTCTGCAGTAGGCACAATCATTTTTGTACTACAGCACGTGGTCCTAGAGTCAGGAAATTCATGAGGGTATATTGTGCCAAAACTTGTGGGATGTGTTAACAGGTATATAAGTTTAACCCGCCCGCAAATGGACTAATTCTCAAAACTTTGAATTTATTTAATAAATAGATTTCATTTGCTGTGCGTGTGTAATCTAATAGATGCACAGATGACGTCAAAATGTGGTGAGAACAAAAACTTTTGTTCACGCCACATTTAGGGCCCGTTCACATGAAGGCGAGTTGTCCCTGGTAGCAGGGATAACTGTTTTGTTTCGTGTCCCCGAAGGAAAAGAAAAAAAAATTATTATCCCTGCTACCAGAGACAACTCGCCTTCATGTAAACGGACCCTTAGACGTCGTCTGTTCGTCGTAAGAGTACACACGCAAGGCAAAATGGACTGTATTTGTTTTATATAATATTTATACGGAAGTATTCCAGCCAATCAGAGCGCGCATAAGATTCGATGATGCCATTTATGTGCATGTACTGTAATCACACATGTTCTCGATCAATCAGAGTGCGCGTAATATACATATATGTTATATAATGTTTTTTTTATGATTCAGGATAAAAATAACTGATTACTTTACTCTAGGTTAATATTTTTTAGTGACAATATATAATTTGGCAAATTTTGGCCACTTCTTCAAAATCGCTAAATATTGTACTCGCTAAAATTGATATTCTTTAGTTTTCTTGGTCAGTGGTAGTAAACATCATTTCCTCCCAAAATCGCTACATTAAGTAGTTACTAAATCTTCCCCAAGAGAAACTGGCGAAATTTAGTTGTTAAAAATAGTAGACTTAAAGAGTCCCAGATGATTGGTAGTCAATTAAAACTTCTATGGTGAAACTCCAGTAAGATTTTACAAAACTCGCTATGAAACTATACCATCTTGGGTGAATAGTCAACAAAAGATTTCACTTCTGTTAAATCGTTCAACGTGGCTCTTCCTCTGTCTTTTGATTTTCAAGGAAATGATAGTGTAAACGTGTTTCTTAAACTTCAAAATATTTCATTTTTCTCTTTTCACAGAGCTCTGGTTAACTAGGTGACTAATACTAATGGATCGGACAGCACCTCTCTTATAAGTGTCTATGCATATTAAATTATGAATAAAAGTAAAAGCAAGAGAAAAAAAAAGTGTATTGTGCGTTGATATTTCTTTATAATTTTCTATAGCCAATCCGAACAACGTTGGTTGTCTTGAAAAATACATTTATACCTATTTGCACAAACATTGATCCTTTAAAGATTATTTAACCTAGAAGCCGAGACCGAAATGGCTTCTGGGTGCACTAGTAATATATGGGTTTTCATACTCGCTACATATTCATGTTTGGAATACCAAGAATTTGTCTGAGTCCTTGTTAGAAACGTCCACATATGCACACTTCTTCAATATCATCTAATCAACAAATTTCCCAAGGTCCATTTCGGTCTCAGTTTCTATGTTTTGAAGGGTCAATGTTTGTGTAAATAGGTATGCACTTATTTCAAAAACTTTGTCACGGTCAAAGCAACAAGCGTCAAGGCAAGCCAGAAATGAATGCTGGTAATAAGCCAGTTCGGAGTTTAAGAATCGTTTTCAGTGCGCATGCGATTTTATCCCGAACTTCTCACCTTCTTTTGTTTAACCTTCTTTTGTTTTTAATCAAACAAAGAAGGTGAGAAATTCGGGATAAAGCCAGAAATGAATGCTGGTAATTGCCCACTTCAAAAACGAGCTGGAGACGGGTACTAGAAT
>JALIZF010001467.1:272500-334362 GCA_029948255.1 Telmatactis stephensoni | reverse complement strand
TGGGTCCATGGTTTCTATCAATAAAAGGAGGAAAACCAATACCATGCAACACGTGCCTGCATTGCAACATTTCCTGAGGATGAACTCAGTAGTGACTGGCAAGGGAACCAAAAGCTGTTCCTGGATTTCCGAGGATGTTGAATGCTAGAACAGTGTAAGATATTTATATCTTATATGCAGCTATAAATAGTGCTGACGTCATCATACTTTCCTGTTCTGTTCTACGCGACAGAAGAACTGATACCAATACAAATTTGTTCGTTAGACCGAAGCAATAAGAAAGAACTTTCTTTGTTCTTTTTGCATGACATAATGTTATTCTATAGTAGATACTGTATGCTAGTTGTATAAATCTATTTAGATTGGTTAGTCTACGTAGGCTGGATCCCAAGGCAAGAGGAAAGGGAGCCTCTCCTTGCATTCTTCCTCCCATCCCTCCCCTTCCCTTGAGAACCCAGCTGTGTAGGCTATAGTATGATAAGGTCGTGTCAATACACAGAGTGATGTATAAACAATTCAAAAGTAAATGATAGGATAAGGCCGGGCTTAAACTCGGTATTTAAAAACAAATGAAAATAAGCATGTTGGTTCCAGTCTCCACTAAACTACAATGGCTCGATCGCAGTATTATGAACAAAGTTAGCAAATATAAGCGGAGAGAATGCCAGGATCATAAGCAATATTTTTTTCTCAACTGATCCTGTATGACTTGCTTCCAGAGTCCATATTAGATCCCATCTCCGCGGAGGCCCAGGGTGTCTGTGACGTCCTATTTCCCATTCCTTACCCCCACCCCCTCCCAACAACAACCACCATCACCACCACCAACCCCCTTGGCGCCCTACGTCCGCGAGGCCATTTATCAATTCATCAGATCCCTGATCAGGAAATCCCGTAAATGATCATGAGTCTCGACTTAGAAAAGCTGATTCCGATCGATGCGATCCTGGAATTTGTATCAACCTTCTTAAAGCAAGAAAAATGAAGAATTTAATTTTACGTTGATACTGTGTAATTAATATATTGTGCTGCTTAATAAAAAACAAGTAAAGAAACTATAAAAATTAGCGTCATTTACGATAAATTTGATAAACTGTCCAGAAAAAATAAGGGAATTATTTGGGGAGAGTGGATTACATAGTACAATCTCGGTAAGTCGTCTCGTAAGGGCGTGGCGAAACAAGTTGCACGAATGATTACGTGTAACAGACGCTGCATCGCGTAAAGGTCGCAAAATCATTGCGAGAAAACTATTGTGGCAACGTTTTACGTCGTTGCATGCGTCATGTATGGCTGTTTTTACAGGAAATAAAACCGAAAAGAATTAATGAAAAATACTGCTTGTATTTGATAAGAGGATAAATGTCATTCGTGTTACGCACTCGGGGTATTAATCACTATCATCAAATACGTGCGGCATTTTTCATTAATTATTCGAAAAATAAGGTGGAATTTCCTGTTAATAACACATCTGCAAAATATATGCGTTTCCGAGTAATAAGACTTTATTTAAAAAGTGTTATACGAAACAGTTACAAACTGATAAACTTGTGGCCCGAGTCAGGTATAAAAAGGGCAAAAACTTACAGGATGTGTGCAATTAATTGCACTGTGAAATTAATTTCATGGTATTTAGAAAACATTCACAGCTCGGCAGCCGGCAATCAGAAACGAGTATTGGTCCCCCGTGGTTCTAGCATCGAAAGTACCAGAACATTCCAAGGAACATTTCAAATTGCACATAAATTTTGCCAATTCCATCAATCAATTATTGCTAGCTTGCTGTCAGAGTCCCTTATAGCCCTTCGCAAAAAAACAAAGTTGCTTTCACGTGGACCTTAAATCACGTTTCACGTCAAAGTAAATAAGCTATTCACGTTTTACCCCAAAGGTATAGGGACCCTGTACTGTATCTTTAAATGTAAAATGTATGACCTATTTTTCCCGTGGGCTATTTCAACCCATACACCCCTTGAAAAGCACACCGTCTGGGTAGGTTTCTTAATGAACCCATAAGTACAGCTTGTCGAAGGATGTTTTCCTTCCTAGATTACTCGATTATGGAATTCGATCTGCGTACCCCCCAGAATGAGGCTTGCACTCAGGCTATGATTCAAAATGGCGACTCTTCCACTGAATAAATTAGCAATATTTATCTCGCTTAATTTGGTTGTTTTGCATCTGATGTTTTTTTGTCGCGCGAAAAGAGTGAATACTCCCACGAGATTTTATTCCAAGACGTTGGATGATATCTACAGCCAAACATCGGTTCGTCAAAGCCGCCCAGGTAAAATAATGTCCTCGATAGGTAATGGTTACATAGGAACAATAGTTTACAGCGATACAATACATATATCTGGAGTGTATAATGGCAGGGCAATTTCAAGAGAATGGCCTATATATCCCGTGTATTTCAACGATCATACACACAGAGCACGAATACCATCGACGTGTTCAATTAATTATACCGTGTCCAACATCTCTGGAAGTCATTCTTACGCAATGGACGTGAGTGAGGCTGTGTTCTATCACTGGTTTGAGTCCGACGATAAAAACGTGCATGTAGAAGAGAGGATTTATGCACATAGGTCACGCAAGAGCTTGTTTGTGGTTGAGTTTGTGGTCAAAAATAATATAGGAGTGGATATTACATTGAACATTGTAAACAACATGGGGCGACCTTCCAATGACATCCTGTTCCAAGAATATCTTTACAAGCCAGGCGTAAAAATTGCTTTTGGTCAGGTAAGAGGTTAATAAACAAAATTTTTGGCACTGTTTTTGTGTCTGAAAAAAAAGGCGTTCGTGGTATATAATAGATGTGTGATGAAAGACGTCCAAGTACTGAATTGACATGTGTTAAACATTAAACTTTAAATTTTGTAGATAAGAAACCCAGAAGATCGCAATGGCTTTGAAACAAAAGTGGCCATGGTGTGGAATGACATCCCTTCAAAACTTATTGTAAAGTCCTCTTGGAAAAAACGAAAATGGTTTTTCATCACGTCTTTGTCGACCAACGTTGGCTACAGAATGATGGATGTTGTCGGAGAGGCAAAAAGACAATGGCAAGATGCTACAAGGTGCGTAGAGACCTTTTATTTCTTGCGTCGTGCTTTCATCCGCTTTCCAATATTTTTTGATCCCTTGAAAAAGTATTTACAGCTTCATGCATAGGCTAATATTGAGCACAGCGTGTTAACGTACATAAGTGTACATGACAACTTTAAATCAATAACTTAATTCAATGCAAATGTTCAATCACTGACTGGGGAAGATTATTCCAGTTAATTTAAGTACGCAGGACTAAACTAAATTTATATATATTGCGAAAACAGCCAGGAAACAAATACTCAGAGTGCATAAGTGGTTGCTGAGAGCATCCAGAGGGAGCGGAGAGGAACGGTTTAGGAAGGAGGGAGAAATAGCCCCAAAAAAGTAGGGAGGAGGGAGAAAAGAGACAGAAAAATTGGTTTGGGAGGAGGGAGGAAAACAATTATGAGATGTAGTGAAGGAGAAATAGCCGAAAAAAAATAGGGAGGAGGGAGAAATAGGCTCAAAAAGTAGGGAGGAGGGAGATTTAGACTCCTGTTCCTCTCCGCTCCAGAGGAAGTGCACCAAATATTGTATCCCCTTGTTAAAAAGGGTTATCCTTACTCAATTGTCCTTGCTTTTATACTTATAATTTAAACAGGAGAAAAAGAAAACTTCTATCCTCTCACAAAAAAGCATGGAGAAATATATGGAACTCAGGGAAAATTGATATCGAAGGCAACCTTGAGTTATCCCAAGCTGTCTATGGCAAGCATGTACTACATACTCAGTTCAACCCGGGCTGACTGGCCGTACGGTTTAAGTCCTGGTGGTCTACCCGGTGGAGAAGAGTACATGGGGCACACGTTCTGGGACCAGGATATCTGGATGTATCCTCCATTGGTACTACTTAATCCTGATTTAGCAAGAAGTTGTCTGCGATATCGCTATGAAAGATTACCAGCAGCTCGATTAATGGCCCAGAAATACGGTTTTGAAGGTAACTTTTAACGATTGCACGAATCTTTGAAATTTAAATGACTATTTAATTTTTAAATGTCTCTCATCGGAGCAAGGAAGGTTCAGTTTGTAGTGCGCGGCCTTCTATGTAAGAGGTCCGAGTTCGATTCCCAGTGACCTCACATTTTTGTCTCGACTTGTTTCCATTCCGTGTATCTTTAGATAGCTTTAAATGGAACAGTGATGGAGAGAGGGGGTAAAGTGCATGCATGGACACTATCGGTCTCAAGTTTATCACTGAAAAACCACAGGTTCCCCAGCCTCCTTTTCTGTAGAAAGGGAGCATAAGCAGTTTTGATTGTGTGGGCATCCTGTGTTATCTGATCGACTGTTAATCCACGATTATCAACAGCGTTTAATTTGTCTTTTAAACTCTTTCATTTCTTAAAACTTCGCAATGTTCAAGTAATAAATATTTTGAGTCGAATTAAAACCTCTATTTTTGAAGCAAAACTGCTTATATTCCCTTTCCACAGAAACAGAGGCTGGGGAGCCTGTGGTACAACTGTTACGTGACTAACCAACGTTTATGTGACACTAGTGAAAAACGTCTGCGCATGCTCGTAGTCACGTCTTCGTGCTTTTGTAACTTATGCAAATTTCGCTTTTACGCTTGCCTTCAACAACGGTTTTCACAAAATGTCAAAACTTAAGATCAATTCTTGAAACTTAGGGCCAGTATTAACATAATGTCTTCATAAATACAATATCTTTGTCCCACAAAAGTATACAAGAGAAACTTTATGTATACACCGAGAACGCGAGCATTTCATTTCAGGCTAAAACTCAAACATTTCTTAAGAAAACATCGTAATATGCACGCATGCGCAGACGTTTTTCACTAGTGTCCGTTTATGTGGTTGCTTTTTCACGTGACCCGTAAATAGTCACGTGACGGGGCACACATGGATGCTCGAAGGTGGTCTGGAAAAACCCTTCTCTGCACGCGCGTCCAAAAATGGACATAAAACGGTCAAAAAAGTCATATGATAAAGAACTTATTGCGTAAGTTAGGTCTGGCAGGACTGGAAAATATTTGGTTCTCGATAATTCGGTACGGACCACGCTGCGCTCTGACCGCACGGCAATGACCTCGAGCCAAATATTTTCCCGTCCGGTCCTCCCACTCATGTCTTGTCGAAAGGGTTTATTGTGTGTTTATATAGGTGCAATGTTTCCGTGGGAAAGTTCTTTAAGTGGCTTGGAAACTTCTCCGGGAGTATATTATGGTGAATGTCAAGTTCACATCGCAGGTGATATAGCTCATGCTGCTAAACTCTATTGGAGAGCTACCAAAGATTATCAATGGCTTAAGCAAATAGGTTTCCAGCTGGTAACACAGACAGCAGAGTTCTGGGCCAGCAGAGTTTATTACAAGAGAAAGCTGGGTAAATACGTCATTGATTACGTCATGCCGCCAGATGAGTTTCACTTTCCAGTGGATAACTCCGTTTATACCAATGTCATTGCCAAACAAAATTTACAGTTTGCTATTCAGGTAATGACATTTTTTGTACATTAAAGTTGTCGTTTTATTTCGACGGGGACATTGTGTGGGATATACGGAAAACATCAACAACAACAGACCACATTGGGGGGGGGGGGGGGTAAAGAGCGCACCTTCGGCTTCCTGGGAGACCAGCGTTCGGCTGAAGGAACTACCGACACTAAATATTAGTGCTTTAACTTTACCTTTAACAACAACAACGACGACGACAACAACGACAACAACAAACGCACCGTAGGACTGGGAGAGCAGTTCCGCCGAAGGTGCTTCCAGTATTGGAATACCCTAAACTATACCATGTATATAGATGTAATATACTAGGCATGTCTATTAACCTTGCATTGGTATTTGCAATTATATTTTATTAGGTTTCTAAAATGCTTGGTCGATACTTTCCACCTCGATGGTTAAGAATTGTTGAGAAAATGTATATTCCTTTCGACAAGACGCTTAACTACCACCCAGAATTTGATGGTTTTGCACTGAACATGACAGCCAAGCAAGCAGACACAATTTTAATTGGTTATCCCTTAATGTATGATATGGACAAACAAGTACGTAAATGCCTAAAGTGATCTTGCCTTGAAAATAGACACTGATTTTCCAAGAGGAAGACCACACTGAGATTGTTGATCTTAGGATCAAAAGTCGTGCGATTTCATTTAAAATGTAAAATAAATTCTAGGCATTAGCAGGGGAAAATTACAGCAACTTTCCCCTGGCATTAGTAGATCGTACCGCTCTATTTATGTGGCGTACTTTTTCGTTCTCACCACATTTTGAAGTCATTCATACATCTATTAGAGTATAGATACATAGAAAAAATGGAATCTATTTGTACATGTTTTATGTTAATATTCATCGAAACGTTTCAACCAATCAGAGCGCGCGTAAGATTCAGTGACGTCATCTATGTATGTGTGCTGTATTCACACACAGTTCTGGACCAATAAGAGCGCTATATACACTGATGTACATACATTTTCCCTGATGGAACTTTACTTTCTTATTGGCCCCTTACAGTACTATTGGTTCCTTTCTAGGTACGTTTAAACGATTTGCGTTTCTACTCTAACATAACGAGTAAATATGGACCAGCAATGACCCATTCAATGCACGCTATTGGTTGGTTGGAGCTTGGTCAAGAACAACGAGCATATAAAGCATTTATGAGGAACTTTGACAACATAGAAGGACCATTTAAGGTGATACTCATATTAGTTTGTGATACAGTGGAATTAATTGGCAAGAATACATTGAAAATTTAAAGATTTACTTATCGTTGTTTTATGGTTTAAACACCGAAGCCCAATAAGAAGTGATCGTAAGTACCTCCACCCAAACCATCTTTCTGTCGTCACAGAAGGTTAAGACACGTATTCACCGTTTTGAAATAGGTACAAAGAGGAAGACTTTCTAAGCCCAATTACACAACAACCTTGGCACGACAGCCCTAATTCTAGGCACGCAGGTCCATATATCCAGGGGCGTATCCAGAATATTTCAAAGGGGGGTCACACTTTCCATTTTCCTAAAAAGGGGGGTCACACTTCCAATTTCTCAATCTTTCTCCAGTCAGATTCTTTTATTTCTATCATCTTTTTGTTTTCAAAGGGGGGTCACGGGCACCCTGGGACCCCCCCTTGGATACGCCCCTGATATCATTTTTGGCACGGCAACAGGAATCATCATCGCGTGAACAGAAAATTTGTTGTCAAAATAATGGGATCGCGTGCCAAGATTTAGGGTTGTCGTGCCAAAAATTTGGTTGTTGTGCTGGTTTTATCAGACTTCTCCGCATGCAACTCTTGGGCTTCCTGTGGCAACAGAGAGAGTCCCAGTTTTCTCTCTTCTCCTTTGTTGCCACAAGATTCCCAATGAAAGAGTAGCCCACAAAGGAGACTTTTGTTTGATTATTTTTAGGTGTGGACTGAACGAATTAATCGACGAGGAGCAGTCAACTTTATCACTGGTGCTGGAGGGTTTCTTCAGGCTGTCTTGTTTGGTTATGGTGGTTTTCGATTCAGAGACAATCACTTAGAATTTAATCCCACCCTACCCCCCACGTGCACAAAACTAACTATCACTGGTGTGCGTTACCTTGGTAACAAACTTCAATTTGCCATCAAGAAAAAAAGAGTTAGAGTCACATTAACTAACAGGGACAAAATGTCTCCAACTCTAGAGCTTGTTATCAAGGGTAAAAAACATACTCTAAAGGAGGGGAAAAATATAAACTTTAACAGAGGACGTGGCCTTTTGCGAATGGCAAACGTGTAAAAAAAATAATCAATGTAAGAAGAATAAAAAATATTTGAACTATACAAATATTTGAACTGGTTAATTATGAAGTCTGTGCGCGCGCGTGTCAGTGTGTGTGTGAGATATAGGAACAGGAAATCTAAACCTTATGTGGGTACTCCGGATGAAAGTGGCGGAAGTTACGAATGGAGTCATAACTGATTTTAAACCCCCAAAAATCCCTTGGACTTGAAACGAAGCCCAATTCCCTGCACCAAAATTTAATCCCCCCCAAAAAAACACTGAGCTAAAAATTGGCGGAATCGTAAAAATACTTGGAAAGCATGAAAGGACAAGAACAACAGTACAAATTGTGTTGTTAGGTGATCGGTTTCAAGAACGGAAGCAATGTTAATGTTACGGTTAATGTTAATACTTTTAAACTTTAAAAGTTGTGATCGATTTGAAGAACGGAAGCAATATAACTGATTAAAGGCAACCGCTTTTTAAAACAGCAAATGTATGTCTATACATACGCAGCTCTAGGTACCATAACAGTTTACCGCGAATCTTCACATTTTTTTACTACCCCAAAAATTCCTAGTAAAATCAAACTACCCCAAAAACATACCAGCCAAAAAAATTTTAACAAACAAACAAACAAACAAACAAACAAACAAACAAAACAAAAAATAATCGGAATTTGTGAATTTCAAACCAACAAAAACAAAAACAAAAAATCCTCCGCCCCTTTCTGCCACTTTACCGCCGAATTGAACTGCGGCCACTTAGACCTTTTGCATTCGACGTACGTCGATCATTCTCTTAAGACTCAACATCCACTCAAATAAACTATTCTTAACCCCCAAAATTCCTAAAGAACTCTATCTCAGTTTTTTAGAACTGATGGCAATTATTTTTCTTGTATAAAGTAATGTGCATTTTTCGAAAGGGAATGATGATTGACCTCCGTCTAATGCACAATGCAAACTACAATATTGAAGTCTAGCTATGTAGTCGCGCTTTATCGGAATCGACGGTAAATCCGGAAATGGTTTCCTATTCTATTGATATTGGACAAAGAATGAATTGTTCCTAATCTGTGTCTGTCATCGGTCAAGGATATTTAAAATATCTGCCAAATCAGAGCGCTGAATACTTGGCTTGTCACGTATAACAGAAAACACAGGATCGATTTCAGCAGAGGGTTTACAGCGAGCCTGCAGTTCAGTGAAACAGTACATTCACATCGTTACTGCTTCGTCTGAAATACCGGCAGAACAATCCGCTGTCGATGATGGAGCTTTTAGCTTTGATACTATTTGTATCGACAGAATTTTTCGTCTGTGTTTTAAGTTCGAGAACCAACATGTCTACAGAGTCTGTGTTCTTCACTAAAACACTACCCGACAAAGACTTCAGTACTGTCTCTATAACTGGAAATCGTCCTGGAAATATGATGCCTTCTATTGGAAATGGTTACGTAGGTACGGTGATTTTCAGTGATACAGTGCATGTTTCAGGCCTTTACAATGGAAAAGCTTTCCCCAAGAGATATCCCATCTACCCTATCAATATAACACAACACACGCACAGAGCAAGGCTGCCTTCGACTTGTTCAATTGACTTCAAAGTTAACGAGGTAGAAGGAGAGACTTCATATTGTCTAAACATCACAGAGGGAGTGTTTTATCGATGGTTTGATGCCAAGGAAGAGAATGGTACTTTGGCAATAGAGCAGCGAATTTACGCCCATCGTCAGTGGAGACATTTACTGGTTGTAGAGATAACAGTGAAAAACTTTCTTGACCGTAACATAACTCTGAATATCACTAATAATTTTGGTCAGTTCTCAAAAGACATCGGGTTCGTTCAGTATAGCGTTGACAAGGAAAGAGAATTGGAAATCGCATACGGAGAGGTATATTAATACTTTACTTAGTAAGTTCCACAAGGTATCTATTGCATGCAAGTTCACTCGGCGGGCTAGTTAAACAACCAAAACTAGATTCTCTCAAAGAATCTATACTTGCACTCTGCTTCACATTAGCAACTTCTTTCAAATCAGCGTCCTGTAGATTTTAGTTGCAATAACACCCAATCTCCCAAAACAAGATGCTCTTTTGATCGTTCACTCGGCGGTCGAGTTTGACAACCAAAACTAGAATCCGATTAAAGAATCGATATCCTGTAGAACCACTTACGCCCATCTTAAAAGATGCGACAGCCTTATTAAGTACGTCTGGATAGTGAATAATCAATCTTAATCAGTACTTATCACAATAATTATGCTTGAGCAATCAAAAATTATACGAAGAAAAATTTTTGTTACTGGTTCTGTAACGCATTTGATTTTATTTTGTTTAAGAATTGATGAGTTCACAAATTAATGAGTAAAGCATATTTATGACTGGACTTTGATAATATAATTTCACTTTAGCCTAAGGTGTAATTCTAAATGCGCTGTAGAGCCATGACCGAAAAAAGGTGATCAGCAATTTTTTTCCTTGCATGAACTGCCACCGAATGTAAAATGACACAATTATTTTTATATTGAAAACTGATGTCTATAAGATTGAACATAATAAGTGCCGTTTCTTTATGAACGCCCCAAGTCAGTTCCAAAGCTGTGTCAAGCCAAACTGAAATGCTCCAGGCGCTCACTGGCATCGTAACTATAAATAACTTATGATATATCTATTAGATCGAGCAAGCAGAAGAAGTGGATAGCTTGAAGTCAAAAGTAGCACTTGCATTTCATGATATTCCCGAAATCATCGAGATTGCTGCTAAGGACTGGCGAACGTGGTACTACATAACTGCTGTTGCAACAAGCGTCGACACAAAATTTGACCCATGGCGCCAGGGCGAAGGGGCGTGGAAAGAAGCTTTGAGGTGAGAAACTTATTGGAATTCACTGAACCAATGCATTTCATACTATCACTGTTGTTATATTCAATTGTAAGAAAACAAAGATACTTGCTATGGCACCACAGAAAAGCTTGGGAAGAGCTATGGAACTCAGGGAAAATTGATATCGAAGGCAACCTTGAGTTATCCCAAGCTGTCTATGGTAGTATGTACTATATTCTGAGCTCAATCAGATCTGACTGGCCTTATGGTTTAAGTCCTGGGGGTTTGTCTGGGGGAGAGGAATATATGGGCCACACGTTTTGGGATCAGGATATCTGGATGTATCCGTTCTTAGTCTTGTTGTATCCAGATTTAGCAAGAGCCTCGCTGACCTATCGATACAATCGTTTATCGGCAGCGAGAAGAATCGCAAGGATCCATGGATACAGAGGTATGTTGTGATTTTGGTGTAAACAGTGGTATGTGTGTATACACCTATTTCAAAAAAGGTTGTCGTATGAGAGCTCTCAAGCCCACGCGACTAGAAAGAAAAGGAGTATGGGTAGTAGCAAAACTTCACTTTCTTTTCCGCTTTGGTATTGACTTTAGCATCAGTAAGTGAAGTTCTTTTGTGTATAAGGTCAGAGCAGGTTGAATTTGAGTAATCATGTGGGATTTTTGTGGTTTTATAACTTTAGTGATTTCTTCCCATACTCTCTTTCGGGTGAGTCGCGTAGGCTTGATACCGACAATGTTTATTGAAATAGGTGTATATAGTCATCTCCGCGCATTTTTCCAGGTGCAATGTTCCCTTGGGAAAGTTCTTTAACAGGCATCGAAACATCTCCTGGTGCAAAGTATGGCACATATCAAATACACATTACTGGCGATGTAGCTTATGCTACCAAGCTTTATTGGATGGCCACTAAAGACCTAGAGTGGATGAAACGCATTGGATTTGAGTTAGTCTATCAGACCGCGGAGTACTGGGCAAGCAGAGTACGATACGACAAAGAAAATGATCGTTACGTCATCAGATACGTCATGCCTCCTGACGAATATCAGTTTCCAGTGGATAATTCTGTGTACACGAATGTCGTTGCCAAACAGAATCTGGAGTTTGCTTCTGAGGTACCCTTTTGTTTGTTTGGCTCATTTCTCTGGGTTTTATACAATAAGAATGATGTTTTACTTCATGTCTAGATTAGGAGTGTATTGATACTGTGATGCATATTCCTTTTATTTACAACTTAGAATGGTTTACAGATCATATGTCGGGGGGGGGGGGGGGGGGGTAGTTGAAGTTTTTTCTGAGCTTTTTCCATAGTTAGTCGTCCTACCCTTTTACCTTGAAGATTTACCAGGGAACAAGTATACACGAGTAAGGAAAAAAAGAAGTCCCTTACAACACCCTTTCACAAAACTTAACTCGTAGAAGTCCTCGTAAAGCCATACTATGTAATTTCCACGTTTGTTATTAACAAAAGGGCATATGTACGAATAGTCTCCTTCGCAGCCGTTTTCTGTTTCGGGATCCCTGCGCTCCCTCCCGTTTGACGGGAGGGAGGACAGGGATCCCGAAACAGAAAACGGCTGCGAAGGAGACTAATGTACGAATAAATTCTACAAAATAAGAAAAAGTTGTACATTAAAAAGTACTAGCTTTTCAAAAAGATTTGTAAATCCTCGGAAAAACTGAGCTATTGTTAAGATTTACGAGTGTTTGCCTGTTAATACCACGGCCGTAGCGCCCACACGGCCCAGTTTTTCTGAGAATATTGATTAATTATACATGACGGCTACGGCCCTGAATTTTTATACGCACACTTTGTGAAGATAAGAGGTGTAGAAAAAGGATTTCCCTTGTGTCTAACTGGTGTAGAAAAAGGATTTCCCTTGTGTCTAACTGACGATAAAATGTTTTATACAAGTGTGGGAGAATGTTAAAAAGGTATGTTCCAAGAAGATGGAAACAAGTGGCACAAAAAATGTACATCCCATTTGACGAGAAACTCAAATATCACCCGGAGTTTGACGGCTTTCATTTGGCTATGGAAACCAAGCAAGCAGATTCCATTCTCCTTGGCTATCCGTTGATGTACAACATGAGCAAAGAGGTAGAGTTATTTTATAGCTGTATATAGGAAGTCGTGCGAGTGATGTTTTGAAAGTTCTCAAAATTGGACGATTGAGCCGGCCTTAAGGCGAGTTGAGAGTTTGAGAACTTTCAAAATTAAACATCAGGAGTAACTTTTAATTACGAATTGTACGAGACGACTTGGCTTCACTATTTGGTGGCGTACTTATTTCTTTCACGTATTTCTTTCACATCACACAGGTTCGCCACAATGATCTTCTTTTTTATGAAAACATCACTGATATCGATGGCCCGGCTATGACGCATGCCATGGCCGCTATTGGTTGGCTTGAAGTTGGAGATAAACAGCGGGCTGACAAAGTCTTTTTGAAAAATTTTAACAATATCAATGGACCGTTTAAGGTAACAATGTAACACTAAATGCCAATTTGCGCGAGCAAGTTCTTGATATAATAGCCGCTGTCTCATTCAGAACATTGAACTGTAGTTATCTCACTCAGTAACAATGGTTGTCAACATAGTAGCCATTTTAAAAAGCGTTAACTATAGTTAAATGATCGGATAATGCCGCAACCAATATCTTATTTTCTTTTATAAACAGGTGTGGACGGAGCGTCGCCATCGAAAAGGAGCTGCAAACTTCATCACGGGTGCTGGGGGATTCTTACAAGCGGTTCTGTTTGGATATGGAGGCTTTCGGTTAAGAGAAGATCGCTTGGAGTTTAACCCTGCATTAACACCTGGTAGTAAAAAGCTAACTATCACAGGCGTTGACTACTTGGGGAGCTCCATGACATTCGAAATCAAAAACAAAAGAGTGAAAATAACATTGACATTTAAGCAAGAAATAGCGCCACGACTTGATGTTGTCGTGTACAATAAAGTACATGAATTAAATCTTAATGAAGTAGTTAGTGTTGCCAGAGGCAAAGGAATCATTCGAATTCGTCGTTAAACGACATTTTCGTGCGATTTTCTTGTGACTTTGAAATATTCCGTGCCGTCCTGTGCCTTTAGTTGGATGACACAAAATCGCCCACCAATCAAAACCGCACGTTTATAAGGTTTATCAACGGATGCTTTCACAGTCATATACGCAAAAGCAGCTGCTCTCAGGTTTTGTTCAGACGTCGTACCTTCCATGTGTCGTTCACAGTCAGTGTCACACTTATACGAGATCTGCTCTATTGCAACAATTTACAGCACATGGCTGGTACGGCTTCTGAACAAGGACTAAGGGCCTGGGGCCCTGGTAGCAGGGATAACTATTTTGCTTTTTGTCCCCCAGGGAAAAGAAAACAAAAGAGTTATCCCTGCTACCAGAAACAACTCGCCTTCATGTGAATGGGCCCTAATACCCTGCATTCTCGACTCACAATGCAACCAATCATTTTGGCATCGTCTGGCTATCTTTAGCCAGTAGCCTTGAATTTCGTCTCTGAGTGCAAGAGTCAAGACTGAATATATAACCGTGTAATAAATAGAGGAATTAAGCTTACATGGTGGCACGAAGCCGATATGAATGTTATTTTCGAGTGGTAAAACAATACTATAATTACGAACAAGCGCAGCGAATTGAGCGAGTTAGTATAATATTGTTTTACTGACTGTCCAATACGAGAAAATACAATTCGTATCTTCAAACCACCATGTATAAATGTTCTTGAGAGCAAACTAAGGGCCCGTTCACATGAGAGAGAGTGCCCCTATGTAGTAGGGATAAATCTTTTGTTTGGGCACCCTCTCTCATGTGAAAAGAAGTAAAACAAACATAACTTACCGCCAAGATGAATTTCATTAGGATATTTTGAAGCTCGTTAAACGGTAATGCTTCGATGTCTTGTTGCTCGTTTATCGCTGCCAGGTGCTCCATAAAGATATCCAATTTCTTTGCTGTGTTTTCGTTTTCATTTTCTTTTGAAAACCTTAATAAATCGGCGTCCGAAACCTCGACGAAAAGTCGAGAAGCCACCATTGTTTGAACGAACGAGCGACAAGAAGCAGAAACCAAAAGGCGGGAAAAACCGGGCGCTAGCGCACATCCGGGACCTGCGGTTCATAATTTTTAGTACAGTTTTTGTTTAGTGATGAAGAAAGCGAACCGTAACATGCATTTCCATTCGTTTTTATATTTTCAGTCACTCCCTACACTCTCGTGTCTTGCTTATAGCGTACGTAGTAATAGTTTATAGGTAGCCAACTTACTATTTCACGGGTATATAATATTTGAACTCTATACGTTAATTTGACAGATGGATCATATCCATAGCGTGTGACATAGTGTACCATGTTTTAGCTTGACGTTTATATTTTAACTTTAATTTTTGATGTAAGTAATTGCCTGTACAATATATCATCGATTGGTTGAGGCAACACAGAGAAGAAATGTTTACGAATGTTTACGAGCTGAAGTAACAGAAAAGTGACTTCATAGTAAATGAAGAGATAAAGAAGGAAGATGAAATAAATGCAAGTATTCACTGTTGTAATACTTTGTATCTGATAAATCAGGCCCGTCACCACCATACTGGGGAGGTTAGCTTTCCACCAAAATCAGTGGGGATTAGAGAGTACTTCAATGACCTGCATAAGTATGCATCAGAGGTCCAATTGGCCTTTGGAAAGTAAAATGAAAATTTTATTTCAGTGTCCTGAGTCATGGATATCGATACATCTCAGATGACTCTTATGCACCAGTCAATTGAAACCTCGGCCCCCAACCCCCGGGGAGGGCCGGGGAATTAACACATTATAGCCGGGTCTTTAACACTGTTTTCTGACAGCACAATCAACGGGAAGGCGGGGGAATTAACGTCTAATTCAAAGAAAATTATCTGTTTCGCCGCCGTTTTTGGCCTCTAAGGGCCGGGAAATGCTGGGACTTTAACATTGTAGAAATGTTAATTCCCCCGGTATTGCCCGGGGGTTGGGGGGCCGTGGTTTCAATTGACTGATGCATTATTCCAGGGATATCGTTTTTCTATAAAATTACGCAAAATTTGAAAGCATTAAGCTAATGTAAAAAGTTTACATAGTTTTCTTCATTGAAGACCAGAATGAGCTTTTATCATGTAATTCCAAAAATCACAGTATAGAAATATTATTACCATAGCTATAAAGAGCACGTCAAAATTAGTAAAACTGTGAAGTTTGAATGAAGTAACTTTCAAACTCACGAAGATATGAATTTTCCGAAATCGAAATTTTGTATGAAAACATTCGCTGGTAGGCAAGAGATGCCTACCAGCAAAGGTTTTCTTAAAAAATTCACACTTTTCAAAAATTCATATTCTCGCGAGTTTTAGATTAATTCCTTCAAACTTCACTGTCTTGCTAATTTTAACATGCTCTTTCCAGCTATGGTAATTCTTTTTCTGTTTTACGAATTTGAAAATACCTGATAAAAGCTCATTTTAAGCCAAGAAAAGTCAGAAAAGAGAAATAGAATCAATTAAGAACAGAAATGAAAGAAAAAAAGAAAAATTGTTGACGCAGGCAGGATTCGAACCCGTTACCCAAAGCAAATTAGTATGCTAATTTTATGCAAAACCAAAAAATCGGACCATGCATCCAGACAAATCGCTGAATCATCGCATGTTACGTATAGGATGGAAATTTCGGCCCCTTCCGCGCTATCCGGTAGAACGCAGCTAGATTCGAGGTCAAAGAGGGAGGAAACAGTCGGATCCTAGGCCGTAAATGACTGAACCTTACCACTAGGCTAACTGGTCTACTGAGGGATTTGAAAGACAAAATAACCTAGTGTATCCTGTGAATTGGCTATCTATTGTTGTGCAAATTACGCGATCCCGTGGCGCAGTTGGAAAACCCTTGAACTGTGAAGCAAGTGAGGAGATGTAAGAGCGCGGGTTCGAAACCTTCTGAGGCCTTTTTCTTCCTTTTTTCTTTCTTTCTTTCTTTCTTTCTTTCTTTCTTTCTTTCTTTCTTTCTTTCTTTCTTTCTTTCTTTCTTTCTTTCTTTTCTTTTCTTTTTTTTTTTGACGAATAAAAGTTAGAAGACTTGTCTTGCTTGTAAAATCGTAAACGGCTGGAAACTTCAAAAGCAATGTAGATGTCTTGGGTTTCCTGTGTTAGATTTCTAGGGCCTGGTAACTAGTTCGTACTGAGCATGCTTGCTACGTGGCCGGTATTTCGTAGTGTTTTATTTCCTATTTCACTGTGATTTGTGGTCGATTTTCCTTTGAATTTAGAAGACAAAATGACCACTTATCAGGATTTTATTAACCAAAATGAAGATCGAGATGGTGTACGATTCAGCTGGAATGTTTGGCCTTCCAGTCGGCTCGAGGCTACAAGAATGGTTGGTGATCAAGTCTTTATTGTTGATATCAAAATAAGAGTTCATAAGCTTACAGTTTACAATGTATTAAGCTTAATTGATATTTTAAGGTTGTACCAGTTGGTTGTACCTATAGTCCATTGAAAGAAAGACCAGATCTTCCTCCAATTTGCTATGATCCTGTTCTGTGTTCGCGAAATAGCTGTCGAGCTGTGTTGAACCCTTTATGGTAAGAAAAAATCTGACAGTAGACATGACGTGTCGTGTATCTAACTCATGAAATAGTTGGCTACCAAATATTTGAAAATTAATATCATAGGACACTGTGTAATAACACCCCCAAAAAGTTAAGGTGTTGAGTTATTTCAGACTGACAAATTTATTACTAAACACATAGTAAAATCATAACTATTCTGTGTTGATTGTTGTTGTTTGTAAGCGTACTTACATGGTTTCTTTACAGCCAAGTAGACTACAGATCAAAAGTCTGGCACTGCAATTTTTGTTTCCAAAGAAATGCTGTAAGTAAAAGTTGTGCAATAATAGCACTTATCATTGATTTAAAAGCTCTAATTTGTAAATTTCTTTCATACAGTTTCCACCTCAGTATGCAGGAATATCAGAACAGCATCAACCAGCAGAACTAATTCCACAGTTCTCTACCATTGAGTATACTTTACAGGTTGGTGTTTGGCAATAGAGAAATTGTCGTATGAGTGTGAAATGTAGAATTCCTTTCTGCAACATTATTGCACTGCAAGTTGTAGAGAGATATTCCTTGTATTACTGCCCTGTGCACAACTTGTCATGCAACAAAAATCAATGTTGCAGGTTGTAAAAATTTGTTGTACAAAGAAGAACCACTTTCTACTTTTTGCAACAAGACAGTAGCCACAACTGGCAACATTGGTTTTTGTTGTGTGACAAGTTGCACGTGGAGTGGTAATATGAGTAATTGCTCTACAACTTGCAATGCAACATTGTTGTGCAACAAGTTGCATGGTTTTGTTGCTTGTATTACCACACCTTAAAACAGCTCTGACAGAGAGTGAGGGAAGTTAAGTGCATGACCTCATGTTTGTTACTTGAATGATTATTACAAGCTATGAAATGTAAACTATATTTTTCATTTAGAGAGGAGGCACGACTGGACCACTGATCTTTTTAATTGTACTTGACACTTGTATGGATGAAGAGGACTTCCAGGCTGTGAAGGTAAGTTATTTTTTTGTTTCTTCTTCAAGGCATACTGGCCAGTGGTCTTGCATGTGTGGGGTGCCACTAAGCCATGCAGGGGCTTCAAGTGGTCATTGCCGGATTTCATATCGTGAGAGCCTGGGTACGAGTCCCTGAATATTGCACCAATCAACACAAGACCCACATATTCGGAAAGAGCATATCAAGCTTAACAATATTCTTAAGTTTGGTGTTAATCGGTTCAATATTGAGCGAGATACAGCCATTCAAAAACCAAAAAAATTACAAAGAAATGTATGGGAATCCGGACAAATGACAGCAAGTGTCCGGATTCCCATACATTTCTTTGTATTTTTTTCAGTTTTTGAATGGCTGTATCTCGCTCAATACTAAACCGATTAACACCAAACTTAAGAATATTTTTAAGCTTGATATGCTCTTTCCGAATATGTAGGTCTTGTGTTGATTGGCGCAATATTCAGGGACTCGTACCCAGGCTCTCACGATATGAAATCCGGCAATTCTTGCAGATCATTATGGATTGATAACTTGTTTGAGCCCCAACCCTCCTCTCCCTGGTAAGCATTGATAGCATCAGTGTGATGGGGCTAGGTGGTGGACTGTGAATGGTTACCACCTTGTTGCCAGAGACAGACAGACACATCCCTCATGGTGGCTCTATTGCACCCAAGCCTAATTTCATTGCCAATGGCTGACTAACATGAGGAATATATTTTTTATCAGGAATCTCTTCAGATGTCATTAAGTCTTATGCCTCCCAATGCTCTTGTTGGGCTTATTACCTTTGGCAAAATGGTAGGTCTTATAAATGAAGGGACCATACAACAAGAGAGTAAGTGATGTCTGATCAAGTCCTAAGTTCTCCTAAAAAAATCTTTAATTCCCAAGGAGAATTCAGAGTTTGATCAATGGTCATTTACTCTGTTTTTGCACATAGCCCTTCAAATATTTAAGTTTTACTATATGACTTTTTTCTTTTGTTTGTTTATTTATTAAATGTTTATCTTTAAGGTCCATGTACATGAACTTGGCTGTGAAGGATGCTCAAAAAGCTATGTCTTCAGAGGGACAAAAGATTTAAATGCCAAGCAAATTCAGGTTTGTGAGCTTATTTTAGCCTGTTTATCAAGTTTTTAAGATACATGTACATCCATGTAGAGCATGTACAAAGTGCAATTTTACCTTATTATTGGATATATATCGTAAACTAACTGTATAATAACCTGCATAAATATTTATATGACATACAGTACATGTATATGTTGTGGTCTTAAATTAATTTTGGTTTTAAATTTTTAAACCTGTGTGGTTATTATTTTCAATTTATTGTTTTATAATCATTATCATAATAACAATAGCAAACAAAAATAAAACTGGTTTGAAAAATTTCAAACCAAAAATAATTTGAAGCCATAACAAATACAGTGAATTTCCTTTAAGGTGAACACTGTCTTTCAGGACCAGCTCTTAGTGTTTGCCTTAGAGAGGTGTCCGCCTCAGAGAGGTGTCTGCCTTAGAGAGGTGTCCACCTTAGAGAGGTGTCCGCCTTAGAGAGGTGTCTGCCTTAAAGGGAGTTTTGTTTATACAGACAGTATGGAGCATGCAATTAGGCTTGGACCAGGCCATTGTGTCTTAGAAAGGTATCTGCCTTACAGGGGTGTCTGCATTGCAGGAGTTCATTGTATATTATATCTTGTTATTCTAGGATATGCTAGGTCTTGGTGCAAGAGGTCAGCCAAGTGCTCAAAGAGGACCAGGACCAATGCCTCCTCAACAACATGCTGACTCATACAACAGGTTTCTCCAGCCAGTTCACAAGTGCGACATGAGTTTAACAGATTTGCTAGGAGAACTACAAAGAGATCCATGGCCTGTAGCAACTGGTAAAAGACCTCTTAGATCAAGTGGTGTAGCTTTGTCAATTGCTACTGGATTACTTGAGGTATGAGAATTAATATTTGATATGTGTATACATGTAAACATCCTAGGTTTTGTTCATATAGAAGACTGGAAGGATAAGAGAAAGACCTCGATGCTAAGTGCTTGTGTTCTTAGAGCCGTTTCCATATGAGTATGAAATGAACTCTGCTGTGCCATGCGTGGCATGCTTGTAAAAACATCTGAATTATCTGATGTACCATTGTAGTGCCATTTTCACAGTCAATCTGCTGTATGCTGTCTTTTCTCATCTTTACAACTTCCAGCATGTTATAATCAGGGTACAGAGATGTGTAACTACTTTACAATGTATAGTACCTCAGTAGAAACTATTATACTTCACATACTGTTCAACAAAAACTTGTAGATTGCATTTGCATCATTGCGTTTATTTTGTGTGTGCTTGTGCTCAAGTCATTTCAATGAGAAATTCCTTCTCCAATTTGTGGTAAAAAAACTTTATTTAAAAAAAAATATATATTTTGTGCATCTGTGCTATAATATTGCATAAAAAACAATCACAGCTTGTGTAAAATTCCATTGTGTGTGATGTCACACAATGGTTCTCCATATAGACCAATCAAAGGGCGTGTAACATATCAATAGTCATACATGTAATTATGAGATAATTGAATGAGGTAAATTGTAATTATTAATAACAGTGCTCTGTACTTACATGTACCTATTTTGCAGTGTACATATCCCAACACTGGAGCTAGAATAATGCTGTTTATGGCTGGTCCTGCTACCCAGGTACAGTATTACAATTTCTTCAAGATAGTAACTAAAAATACAGAATTATAACTGTTCGAGTGAATTGTATTTTAGGGTCCAGGAATGGTTGCAGACAACGAATTGAAGAATCCCATGAGATCTCATCATGACCTTGAGAAAGACAATGCTGTTCATGTTAGAAAAGCCATAAAGGTACATTGAACAACAATGGATCCATTAAGGGCTGGGCATGGGTCAAATTGACTGGCTGTGAACACGGCGTGGCTGGGTTTTATGAAACTCAAACCAACGTTTGATAATATATGTGGTCTTGCTCAGCTGTCACACCCTGCTGATCCCCAAAATTGTAATGAAAATGTACCCCCTCGAATAATATTGATTTATTTCTGTTATATCCTAAATTAATGAGTGATTAATTCTGTTCTATGTTATAAATTTATATACATTTGTATTTTCTTGCAGTTTTATGATGCATTGTCTAAAAGATCTGCTGAAAATGGCCATGTTATTGATATCTTTGCTTGTCAACTTGATCAAACTGGTTTGCATGAAATGAAGTATTGCCCCAATGTTACTGGGTAATATTATTATGACATTATATCCCACTATTGGTACATTATGTAACTATGTTCTGATTGGTTGAAAACTGTGTGTGATTATAGTACACATGCAGAGATAACATCATTGAATCTTAGGTACACTATATATTGGTTGAAATGTTTAATGAATATTATATAAGCCAACTAGGTTCCATTTTTCTGTGGGTCTTTACTCTAATACATGCACAGAAGACATCAAAATGTGATGAGAACACCAGTCACACCACTCAACTTCATTTCATGACTTTTTTGTCATCTGTTAGAGTACAGACACATGGAAAAATGGGACGCATTTGTTAAATGAAGCACAACTGAGAGAGTGTGGTAAAACGCTTCCTAGTTGAAAGATTGACATGAGAAAAAAGGCAGTAAAAGCTAGAAAAGCTATATCAAAACATGTTCCTTTACTTTCTGTCATTCTATTTGCCAGGGGCTATATGGTAATGGGAGATTCCTTCAACACTGCATTGTTCAAACAAACATTTCAAAGAGTCTTTGCTAAAGATGTCCGTGGCGAATTCAAAATGGCTTTTGGTGCCACTTTAGAAGTTAAGGTATAAAAGTCTTGTTGATCCTTTGTCTTGTTACTGCAATTTGTTGGTGATAGTAATTAATTCTTTTCTTAGACTTCAAGAGAGTTAAAAGTATCAGGAGCCATAGGCCCTTGTTTGTCAATGGATAGAAAAGGACCCAATGTCTCAGAAACGGTATGTACAGTGTTATATATTATAAAATATTTGAGATATAACACTAGCTGATTAGCTGTAGCTACCATGTTTATATCAGAGGACAGACCCATGGCTAGCAAAATAAAATGTCAGGAAAAATATTTTATGAAATAATTGCCTATGTCTATACTGTGATCATTGTTTATTTGTAGTGAATTTAATGAAATACAAAAGGTACTTACAATGGACATGTATGTTGTTACATTCCAGGAAATTGGCAGTGGTGGTACCTGTGCCTGGAAATTCTGTGGTTTAGATCCAACAACAACAGCTGCTATATTTTTTGAAATCGTAAACCAACACACAGCTCCAGTGCCGCAAGGTGGTAGAGGCTGTATTCAATTTATAACTCAATATCAACACTCTAGTGGACAAAGAAGAGTTCGTGTAACCACGTGTGCCAGGAATTGGGTAGATGCCTCTAATACAGGTCACATTGCCATGGGATTTGACCAGGAAGCAGCAGCAGTACTTATGAGCAGAATAGCAGTTTTCAGGTAAAAATTTGTGTAAATGTGCATTGTCAAGTATTAGAGAGTTTTTAGATTAATCAATAGAACAGCTTTTCACATGCTCTGTTCAGTAATACAGCATGCAGGAAGTGACAAGAGCATGAAAAAAGTGCAGGAAGAGAATGAGCCATAGGCGAGTACTCTCCACACTACTGGAGTGCTCTCAGCATTTCCTAAGTGCTGTATAACTGAATGAAGCATGGAAAAAGCTGTTCTGTTTTCTTATGTATATTTGCTAAATTTAGTACATTGTAAATCTTCAAGGAAAGAAGTTTGATTTTCCTTCATACAAAATTCAAAAGCTGCATGCATGGTTCGTCTTACATTACTGATACAGCATGTGTGCTATCTAAAATATATAATAATATACAGTAAATTTACTTCTCCTGATAGGGCTGAAGGTGATGATGGTCCAGATGTACTGAGATGGCTTGATCGCATGTTAATAAGACTGTGTCAGAAGTTTGGAGAATACCACAAAGACGACCCCAGTTCATTTAGACTTGCAGAAAACTTTTCCCTTTATCCACAGGTAGTGCTTTAACCTTTACAGTTGTACAATTTATGCTTTGATGATCAAGATTACACAATGCTCACATGTGTGGCAATGGAGTGTTGCATGACGAGACTAAGCACAGAGTAGAGTACTGACATCTTTTAAATTGAAATGTTTCTTCAATGTTTAAATTGCAATTTAATCTGAGCACCTGGACCAATGGTCCATCATCAGGGAGAGAATGGAAGTTGTATTGACTCAAATCCCAACAAACTAAAATAACTGATGTAGTAAAATATCCTTTATAGTTCCACGATTCTGAGTACAAATACAAACTGGCCACAGTCCGAGCACATCCAATGATTCTCAATGTTTCCTTTTCAGTTTATGTTTCATTTAAGACGATCACAGTTCCTTCAAGTGTTTAATAACAGTCCTGATGAGACAGCCTACTACAGGTAAATTATAAACCAATTTTATCTGCTTCATGTACGTATCAATTTTCTATTTGTTCGGAGCTTTTGTGTCATTGTCCCATCATCAGAGAAAGTGTGCAAATGATTTAAAAGATTGTAAACTAATTTACGTAACAAAAATGGGTTGCTAAGTACTTACAAAGAAACAGAGCAAGCATAAGTACCCATGAGCTACATGTAAATTATTATTGTTCAGGGATGGATCCAGGATTATCTTCATTGTCTTTAGGATTATCTTCATTGTCTTTAGGATTATCTTCATTGTCTTTAGGATTATCTTCATTGTCTTTAGGATTATCTTCATTGTCTTTAGGAGGGTGTGCACTATCTATAAATTGGAAACTGATGAGAGGATATATTGGAAAAATATTGAGAAAAAAGGACGTAAAGATGTCTCAGGAGGGGTGCACACCCCCTGCACTCCTCCCCTAAATCCTCCCCTGTTCTTTCATGTTTTAATGTCACAAACTCATGTGTTAACACTGTTTATTTATAGACATATAATTAATCGTGAGGATGTTACCAACTCATTAATAATGATTCAACCAATCCTGTACTCCTATTCATTCCAAGGACCACCTGAGGTATGAAATATCAAAACATCTTTAAAATCTGAAGGAATTCATTTGATTTTATGATCAAGCAATGGCTGTTGTTAACATCATCAAGCATTGAATACTTGTACAATTAATATTGTATGTTAGATTTTATGATTACACTTGAAGGCTGCTCTATTGTCATTCATATAACTCTAAGAGTACAGTTTTCACAAAATTATGTACCCATTAATTATGTACCAAAATTATGTATCCATTTTGTATCACATATAGACTGAGCAGTGAGAGCACAGGCCTGTCACTTCTCTGGTCCCAGGTTTGATTCCCGGATGGGGCATCACATGGGACTAGAGTTTGTTAGTTTGTTTCCCCTGCTCTTGCTTTGCTTCCTCAGTAAAAACTAGTGGGCTGAGAGTTGTTTGCATAGAATACTAGAATGTAGTGGTAGTGTGTGAAGTTATTTTGTTTTTAGCAACAAAACTATTTAAAAAGTGGGTCGCATTGCTTCACTTAATAATTAATAAATATGTATTTTTTTATATTTTAGCCTGTTTTGTTGGATTCCAGTAGTATTCTTCCTGACAGGATTCTGTTACTGGATACATTCTTTCAAATCCTCATTTACCATGGCGAGGTATTGGTTCATTTGTGTTGATAATGCATGTTTATATAATAATTGGCATAAAGTGCGTGTTCTGATTGGTTGACAGTCATGTTAGATTACAGTACACGTGCATAAATGACGTCATAGTACTTATATGCGTGGCATACTTTTTTTGTTCTCACTACATTTTTACATCATCTGTACATCTATTAGAGTATAGATGCACACAAAAATGGAATCTATTTGTTAGATATTAAATACTGACAGCCATATGTTGTGTTTTAGACAATTGCTCAGTGGGTTAAGGCAGGATATCAAAATGATCCCCAGTATGAAAGCTTTCGTCAGCTTATCCAAGCCCCTGTAGATGATGCAGGGGAGATATTGCAAGTTCGCTTCCCTATGCCAAGATACATTGAAACCGAACATGGAAAAAGCCAGGTATTTTGAAATCTAATTTTGTAGCTTGAAAGAAAGTGGGATGGTTCAGCCAAGAATAATGTGTGTAGAGTTCCTCTTGGCCAAAGTCATGTATCCAACAGTAACAGTCTTCGTGGCCATGTTGGGTCCTAACTCTTCCTACCTCTAACTCTCTGTGAATCCTGTACTAGTTTCTCAGCATTCAGTTACTGTGCTGGTGTTACTGGTAAGAGAGGGAAAGCAAGGAAAAAAAAAACCCGCAAAAACTGCCAGCTTACATTACACATAGTAAAATTAGGCACATCATTAAGGTGGCTGAGCACATGACAACAAAATTTTTAACAAATTCACTCTATGTGACATTGCCTGAGTGTGGATTGAACCTGGACCGAGCAGTGAAACACAAGGTGCAAGAGGTCGGAGTTCGATTCGCAGTGACCTCGCATCCTAATTTCGACTTCTTTCCTTTCCTTGAGCTTTAGTTACTTTAAATTCCTATAGAAACGGAGCACTGCTGGAGAGGGGGGGGGGGGGCACAGGGCGCATACTTCGATGCTTTTTTCATAAGCCAGAATAGGGAAACCACTACCTGCGCTTCGAAGTAAAATAAATTGTCTTTGCTTGATGTCATATTATTGTTACTTCCAGCAACGTTTCCTGTTATCCAAAGTCAATCCTTCCCAGACTCATAACAACATGATAGCTTGGGGTCAAGACGCTGCTGGGGCACCGGTCCTTACCGATGATGTCAGTTTGCAAGTTTTTATGGAACATCTCAAGAAACTTGCTGTTGCTAACACCACGTAGTAATATTATTATGCCAAAAAACAGATGCTAGTACTTCACGATAGACACTACTGTGCAAAGAAATAAAATCTATGAAATAAACTTCAACAATAATTATCTCTTCCAGTGTTATCTTTGTTTTTCATTATTTTATTTTCGGTATGAAACAACCGCAGAAAGGTATTGGCGGTATTTCAAAACCCTTGGAATTAGGTTGTGTTTTTTAATCATTCAAAGTGCCTCCCTTATCCGTGTATCGAAGTAACCTACAGATTTAATTTCACTTGGGGTGTGCCTACGTCAAAATACTCAGTGGGAAAAGTGTACCTTGTACTTACTGATTGAGTGGGATTACCGGACGGGAAAAAATTCGGCAAACGGACCGAGTGTACTCATTCGGTAAGCATTTTATCATATGACTAGTTTGCACTCATTCCGTACTGTGAAGAGCGAGAACCAAGTATTTTCTCGTTCGACACTACCACTCATTCAATAAGCAGTTTATTCTGATTCTTTGATTTCTATTCTTTGGCGCGCGCCCTGGGCCGAGTTCGGATACGGGTTTTTCTGTACCACCTTAAAAAATCCGTGTGCCCATAGTCACGTGACTATTTCTAAAGGTTTTCTTAGAGCGCGCGGGGCCAAATACGAGTCATATATGACAAAATCTATATTGACTTTTGACATGGTCCCCAATATCTAGAATGATTGCAACGTCAGTTCGCAAATTTCGATTCTCCATGGTGTAGTTGTTCGCCTGCTACGTCTTGCACTTTGGTCATTCTACAAATAGTCGTAATAATAGAGCAGATTTCGTATGAGTGTGAAACGGACCGCACCGTGCCGTGACCGTGTCAGTGCCGTGATCTCTATAAAAACATTCGAAATTTCTGCCGTAACCGTGCCGTGACCGTGCGGTGCCGTTTTTACAGTCATACGAAATCTACTCTGGTTGGCCTTGTTATCACGAAATTTACGTAATGAATACGCACATTATGAAATGGATATTTCATCGTCACCATTAATAATCTTAAGTCTGGTTCCTCGTCTTTCAACCCATCCACCATAACCATTAATGTTTATATTGTATGGAGTATTACTTGGTAAAGATGGAGGCCTATAAACTTTTGGATAGCTTTGAAAAGTAGGCAACCAACCGCGAAATCCACCCCATGTTCTTTGACCTTTAGCTAATAAATTGTTAGATGTGTGCTCCCATTGTCTGGCCTGGAAATCCTGCTTGACAAATGATTTGTGTTGGTTGTTTGTTAAAATGGCAGGTAGCAGTAGAGAAATTCTTGGGGTATATGTAGGAAAGGTTTGTTCATCTTGTAAATTGTACATATTTCCTTCATTTTGCGGGGGGATAAAATTAAGTTCGGGTGCTGTGAAGACAGGATGTTTTAGCCTCTGATGGTGTTTGACTGCGTGATGATGACGATGATGATGATGATGATGCTTGCCTATTAATATAAGATAACTTGACGTCAAATGTTTGTTTTAGCCAGGCACTAGGTCATGAATTTAACTCACTTACCCCTTGGCTTGCCAACAATTTCCTTTATGTTATGTGTTATCAACAAGACGATCAGGAACACATACATGGTTCGCCTTGAAAAACCTCAGACAGGAATTCTTTACGGATCATAGACAGCCTGAGTGAACTGAGTTCATTATTTATTCATCAAAAAACAGGTACTGATTAGTTGACGTCACTGTTTAATGAAATGTCAGATCAAATAAAGTTGATTATAATTACAGTATTTACGCGGAATAAATGTTGCGATCTTGTCTAAATTACTGATCATGTATAAACAAATGCTCTTTACTACAATAATACCAACACACCTACAAAAAATACTCCTTTCTGATTGGCCGCCGAGCTGTAGATGTTTGTAGAGGTGTATTAATAGGAAATTCCACCTTAGTGCTCAAAGAATTAATGAAAAAATACCCGGGGTGGGGGTACTCCTCTATATATGCTATACGGGTATGTGCTGTCCGATAGGGTATGGATTTTCAGGTCCCAAGTTTGGGGTAGGGTATCATTTTTAGTCTCGGATAGGGTACAGTTTTGGTCTAGGATAGGGTACAGTTTTGGTCTAGGATATAGGGTACAGTTTTGGTCTAGGATATAGGGTACAGTTTTGGTCTAGGATAGGCCGCGCAGTTTCCGCAGTAACTCCACTATCAGTTTACATCGTCTTAAGCACACTTTCAATGAAACAAAAAAACTCAATAAAAGAGGCCAGGAGACATTGATTAAAATAATATACTCTTGGACAAGGTATACACTTTTAAGCTTCAGTCTGGAATAGGGTATGTTAATGCCCCCGGGGTAAAATACTGCTTGTATTTGATGAAAGAAGCTAATATAAATACTCACTTTCATCAACCGATTCACGGTATTTTTCATTAATTTTTCGAGAACTAAGGTCAGGAATTTCCTACACTAATACTTTGTAGATATGTTAGAAAACACACCCAATCACAACAAGCCACAAAACAACCACCATAAACACGCAGAGATTGACAGGGAGGCGTGCATGTGATGACCGAGATGAAACATCTTGCATAGTGAACATTCGTACTGTCCCTTTGCCTTTGGACAGAGTAATCTTCGTGCCATTATCCATCCTGAATGATTTATCACCTTTCGCTATTTGTAGAGGTGGTGCAAGCTCTTCTCGTGACTTAAGAGCGACCTCAACAGCGTCCTTAGAGACGGTGAAACTTAGGCGGTTGCCTAGGTAATATACACCACTTACAGTCATTCTAGTACTGTTAGGGGGTACTGTGGGGTTAAATTCGAGGTGATCATCATGAAGCCTAAAACCTCCATAGCCATACAGCAAAGTCTGTAGAAATCCCCCTGCACCTGTAATGAAGTTCACTTGACCATGTCGCTTACGATGCTCAACCCAGACCTAAAGGATGGCAGAACACGTTATGAATGGCATGTAAATGAACAGACTACAACAAGGACTGGCTAGTAAACTACAGTCTTGGACAAAATCCCTAGGATTTGGGGGGCCAGTTTGAGTATTCTGTATCGAGTTCCTTGGGGCAATTTCTAGCCCTCCCCTCCCCGTAAAACGTGTTGTGATGGTTGTCACAATGCTTGCAACAACAATCTTTCGGAATCAACATTGAACTGAAAAGGGGAAGGGGGATGAGATGAGACTTTCTTTGAGAAATGCTGTATTCTTTCAGCAATCACATCAAATTACATTAAAAAAGCAAAAGTACTAAGAGATTTTGGCTGGGATTGTAGTATTACCTTAAAAGGTCCCACTATGTTTTCAAAGTTTTTCTTAAAGGGTTTTTTCGCACGTTCCTCCTGTCCGAGTCCAAGCCAACCAATGGCAAACATTGAATGAGTCATCGCTGGTCCGTCGGGGTCCGTTCGCTCCTCGTAGAGTCTTAAGTCATTCAAACGAACCTAGCTAACAACAAAGAGAGAAGCAATCACCAAGGCGACGACCATCGAAACACATTTCGGCGACACGGATGAAAAACGCATTGCGCACACTCGGAAGTTTTAAATATAACCATTGGAGGTGTAGTAAATCTTGAAAATTAAGGCTGTTCGTGAAAAGTTTGTTTGTTTGTTTGTTTATTTATTTATTTATAACAGCTTTATTTGTATAAACGAAAAGGGTGTCACCAGGGAGGAACTGAATCCCCATATTAAGGTGAGCCCCCCCCCCCCCCCCCCCCCGCTAGGTAAGTGTCTCTTCCTAAAAGATTGCTTTAGTTGTTCCCTTTCCCTGGTCAAATAATACCTGAGAAATTCACATAATACCTCTCTCTTACTATGTAAATCATACCTTTGAATCCATATCGTACATTAAGGGATATCCAATTAATATAGTATCAGCCTGCTTAACTTCAATGTTCAGGTTATAACCTTCATATTCTGGGTGATACTGGTTTTCTTCATCAAATGGAATAAACATCTTTTGCACTATCTTGGACCATACCTCTGGTACCTCAATTCCCAGCATCTGTGATACCTGTTAAATAATAATAATAATAATAACAATCTTTAAACAGACGGCCTACATCACAATAAGTGCTTTTCAGCAGGGCTCTGTATAAAAGAAAAAAATTGTCAAAAAAAAAATTAATAAAAAGGACTAAAAATATATAACGTATAAAATGTATAAAAACTTGCTAAAAATTATAAAAATTGAGATCGATAAAATTACAAACATTTAATCGTTACATTTAATTGTTACATATTTGATGTTGCATTTGACGAGAAACAAGAGTTTTAAAATCGCCCATGACTTGCGTGTGCCTGTATATTGATGAAAGTGCCTTTCAAATGTGGAATGATTCAAGTGAAAGGCACTGTTCATATGAGTTATGTCAAACATAGTTTTGAACGTATTTTAAACCTATTTGTTGTCAAAAATCAATAAAATGATAATTTTGTAGCTCAGTGGGTTTTAAAAGTCATTATAATATTATTTGATGTCCTGGTTATATCAGGTCTGACACGGCCACTCGTTCTATGAACATCATGTAATGTTGACAACACTCAACCCTAAATGTAACAACTATTACAGTACTATGAAATGAAAAAAGAAAAAGAAAAAAGACTAATAATTAGTCTTTTTTCTTTTTCTTTTTTCATTTCATAGTACTGTAATAGTTGTTACATTTAGGGAAATTATAATTCAACAATAAAATGACTGTCTGCAAATTGCAGATATTTATAGAACATTAAAAAATCCTCGTGCACTTAGCATGCACGCACTAAAATAAGTTTGAATTCTCACTCAAGCAATCTTTTAAAATAAATAAATAAATAAATATTCTTTATTTATCCTCGGATTTTCTGAGTAGCATTTCTGCTAATATCTCCGAGACTCATTCGCACACTCGCTACCCCTACATTCGATATACTCTGCATACAATTTAAAAACTCACATGTTGATTTTTGCCGAGGGAGGAAAAACCGGAGAACCCGGAGAAAAAACCCTCGTGGCATGGTAGAGAACAACACATCAAACAAACTCAAGCTCACATATGATCCAGTTCCCGAGCCGGGACTCGAACCCAGACCACAGCGGTGAAAGGCGAGCGGCTTAACCACTACGCCACCCATAATTTGTAATTACTGATGAAGGCCAGAGTCAATGGCCAAACATTTACAATTGAAAAGAAAAAATCAGAGACAAAACTTTGAAAAACTTTCAATAATATATATATATATATATATAAGTATGTAATTTGATCAGATATCACTCACTCTGTTTTTTCAGGGATCTCTTTATTTTGTTTTATGCATGAGCCCATTATTTGCTTTAAATGTCTCTAAATGATTATTATCAGGATTATCATCATTCTAGGTCATAACTCATGGCTTGTCAATGGAAGTACTTTTGTTACTTGTTACAAAAAGAAATTTTCAAATGATGCCACAGGGGTTTCAATAAGATTTGAAGGTGGCGGTCAGGGGCGGATCCAGGATTTTGCAAAGGGGGTGTCCCAAAAGCCTTTTGAGAAATGACGTCACATCCAAGATGGTGGCCTCCTAACAATGGAACCTGATGACGTCATCTCGCAGGAAGCCTATAGAAAAGATATGCCTATACATACGGCGCTAAAGAGGTGTCTGGTGCACCTATGGACACCCCCCCTGGATCCACCCCTGGTGGTAACCAATATCCAGCCACAGTTATTATTTTAGCCAGTTACAGTTTTATTGACTGGCAATGAGAAGCAAATTAGTAAGCAGCCAGGCACATCACTGGTAACAAGCTCCTCTTGAATCTCCCGTCATAAGTCCTTCATCTGGTTTTAATAATACGACACTGATATAATATATGCATTTTGTCTGGCCCTTCTTGGTATTGGAGTTTCCATTGCATTAAGTTATATTGTTTAATTTATTTTTTGGCAATTCTTAGCACTTAATTACATGGTTTAATTCTTATACAAAAGAAAGTCCTTCATTAGATTTGAAATAGGTAAATCTTGAATCTTTTCTTTGTCAGATCTTAAAATCTTATTAATTAGTTTACGACTCAACTCCTTCAAGGTACATGCACTCAGTTCTTTGTATTTATATACTCTGATGATATCACTACCATCGCAAACCATTAACTGGCTTTTATTGTTCAGTATTATTCTACCAGGAGGACTGGACCATTTACCAGACACAATGATGTGTCCAGTGGTTCCTTCTGTGGCTGATTCCAACACAATGATCTCACTAACAGTTGCCACTATTAACTTTTCATCATCATAAGCAAGATCACATATTTTGTCAAATTCCCTTTTCTTGCCATCAATAAAACAGTATGTTATATTTTCCTCAATCGTCTCAACTTTATCATCAGAGGAAAAATTCACATGCAAACAGGTGACAAGTCCATCCCCTGCACTGATGCAAAACTCATAGCTAGATGTTGAACAACACATACATGCAACATCATATCTTGTCTCATATATCTCTTTTTTATGCACGACCTCAAAATTAGAATCAAGCGAGAGTTCATACACAAAACCACGACCTACAAATAATAGATTGTTTTGCGGAGTGTGGGCGAGTAAGCATCTAGATTCTTGACTGTAGTGATCCCCCAATGCATTTTTTGCCACTTCTCTACAAGGTGAGTATACATCCATCATAATCAGATCAACATCAATCAGATCCCATGTTATAGCTAAATATCCTCTATGAAGGAACAAAATATCTTCTTCCGGCTGTATATAGGATGAATAATTATTAATCTGTCCTATGACTCCAGCTGATTCTGGATGCCAAATTGTAACTTGCGACTTGCCGTTCTTATCGAAGCCACACGGCGCAATTACATCAAGTTCGCTGTAATCAAACATATCAACACCTGAAGGACTCTGGATCTCTCGAATGCAGTTATCACACAAATAATTCGTCATACTCTCACTTCTTCAGTTTAGTGTGGTTCAGATTGAAAACCTGTTTCTTCCAGTGGCCTGGGTATGCAGTCTGGGTAAAGTATCCCAGAATACATTGCTAGTAAAGCGCGAGTCCTGGGGCGAGTGTTCAGGCTTTATTTGATCGCAAACAACTAAGAGAGTCTCAATGCAGATATCCTCTAAGGCGAACAGCTCTCTAAGGAGGACACATTTGTCTGCACATTTGGTTGGATAATTAATTAACTAATAAATTGTCTACTCAACGTTTTGCTTCGTGCATATTGACGGCAGCGAAAAAAGGCGAATTTCAGGCCGCTAATAGTGACTTTTGGTCAATATCGCAAGATATTCAAACCATAAGCTCCATGAACCAACCAGAAGACCGCGTTTACCAACTGTGCTATCCTTGCTCGTAAAAACAGATGAAGCCAGCAATATGGGGATAACTTAGTCAACGTCGCAAAAGAATAAAGGTATAGAAATGAACGCTGGGAAAGGTAAGGGTGGGGCAATGGGGATAAAGGTAATATAGGTAACACTGAAGGCAAGGATACGGGTAACTAATAGAGATAAAGGTTAGGAAAGATGGGTGATAGGGGAATGATATGGATAAGGGTTAGTCTAGGTTTACCTACCTTGATAGCAAACTCCAAGTTAAGTTTTGCAACTACGTTAGTGTATACAGAATTGTTAACGGGATAATGATATTCGTCAGGGGGCATCACGTGATTTATGACGTAACGATCGACGTCACTTCGGTATTGTACTCTGCTGGCCCAGAATTCAGCTGTTTGCTTCACTAACTGATAGCCATACCGTCTAAGCCATTGACTGTCTTTTGTAGTCCACCAATAGAGTTTAGCAGCGTTTGCAATATCACCTGTGATGTGAATCTGGTTTTTACCGTACTTCTCGCCGGGGGATGTTTCAAGTCCTGTGAACGCACTTTCCCATGGAAACATAGCACCTTAATGGAGACAAAGGATTTCACAAATAGATTCCAGTGCGTCTATACTCTAATAGATGCACAGATGATGTCAAAATGTGGTGAGAACAAAAAAGTACGCTACGAGATGAAGTCGAGTGACCGGATGTTGTTCTCAACAAATTTTGACGAAATGTACGGAAAATGGAATCTATTTGTTTATCATCGAAACATTTCAACGAATCAGAGCGCACGTAAGATTCTATGACGTCATACGCGTGTATCCTGTTATCATGCACGGCTGTCGACCAATCAGAGCGCGCATCATATACTAATTTTTATATAAAAATAAGTATTCACTCTAAACAGTCTTTTATTCTGAAATAGCCTCCTGCACAAACGTTGTGTGGAGCTTGAATCGGCCGCACAAACCGTCTACGCATAAGACTATTCTAAAAGCGCTTTCATTCGCCACACCTTGATAGCCGTACTTTCTTGCAATTCTTCTCGCTGCTGGTAACCTTTCATGGCGATATTCCAGACAACTTCTTGCTAAATCAGGATACAAAAGGACCAAGAATGGATACATCCAGATATCCTGATCCCAAAACGTGTGGCCCATATATTCCTCTCCTCCTGGTAGACCCCCAGGACTTAAACCATAAGGCCAGTCAGATCTGATTGAGCTCAGAATATAGTACATACTACCATAGACAGCTTGGGATAACTCAAGGTTGCCTTCGATATCAATTTTCCCTGACTTCCATATATTTCTCCATGCTTTCTTATGGTTAGAGAGCAGACTTGATTTGGTTCTGTGCAATGATTTAAAAACAACGTGTTAGCTCTTTTCAGACATACAGTGCGTACAAGTTATTTACGAACCTGCATTACCTATTAGTAATTGACGGACCTGCAATGAAATACCCACCTATTAGCGTCATCCCATTGACTGACAGCCTCTGACAAGGGACCAAACTTAGTGTCCAGACTCGTAGCAATAGCTGTGATGAAATACCACGTTTGTTCTTCGCGTGTCTCTTTGACATGCAGTACTGATGGAACCGCTGTCCATGCCATCGCGACCTTAGGACGAATGCTGTCATCTGTCTCAGTAATATTCACCTAGAAATTGTTAATTAGTGTTTGTATTTTAGAGTAGATTTCTTATAACTGTGAAAACGGCAACGCACGGTCACGGCACGGTCACGGCACGGTCACGGCACGCCGGTCACGACAGGAATTTCGATTCTTTTTATAGACAACACGGCACTGACACGGCCACGGCACAGTGTGGTCCGTTTCACACTCATACGAATACAACTAACACAACAACTATATTAGCCTTAGTTCGGACACCGAACCAAGCAAGGAGCCCATTACCAGACATGATGTGCCTTACCCTGTCGCCACTTATTTTTCTATCCGCAAAAGAATCTGGGAACGTGATTGGTGCGCACGAAGGAGCTTGGGAACGAGGGAGAAAAATTTACTTCGCTTTTTTCTTCCTTCCTTCCCTTGATGCACCGCGAGCTCACTAAATCTTTCCCATCAACCACTACGCGAATAATTTTGGAGCTTCTGGTTCGCTTTTACCGCTTCAACCGAATAAAATGGCTCCAAATAGAATTCAAGTTGGGAACTAGGCATTAGATGGATTCCATAAGACCAGGTTTTCGCTCCTTTATAATTCTTGGTTTGGCAAGCATTCCCTCCCCGTAGAATGTATATAGGCAAAACACGTTGGTGGTCTTGGCAAAAGAAAATCAAGAAAAGAAGAAGGAAAACACCAACATGTCTGCCACGCCTTTTGTTCAATTCACTCTCCTGGGAATGGTTTGGTCATGGTTGTACAGGTAGACAACCACCACCACAGGTAGCCCAAAGAGCGAGCAGGAATCAGCAATAAGTAAGGTGGTCAGGCAAGTCAACAGAAGGTCGGTTGGTCGGTCTGTCAGGTCTGTCAGTAGATGGGTTTACTAGGGACTTGTACAGATGGGTGTCTGTTAGTCAGTCTGTCAGTGGATGGGTTTACTAGGGACTTAGATTGACTAGATTGTAGATATGGCTGCCTTACCTTACCGACTGCTGCTTTTAGTCCTTGTTCAACTTGAACCTCTGTCAATTCGATATCCACAGAGGCTTTGCCTCGGTTGTTGTTGATCTTTATATCAACAGGTTGACCAAGATTGTTGACAATAGCAAATTCTACTACCAAAAGATGTTTCTTTAATCTGTGAGCGTAAATTCTTTGCTCGACGTGAAATTTCGGGGCTGTAAACCATCGATAAAATACCCCTTCACTAACGTCTAATGCATAGGAGTTTTTGCCATCTACTTTAAGTACGTTCCAATCTATAGCACACGTAGAAGGAACTCTCGCACGATGAGCATGTTCGTAGAAGTAAACAGGGTAGACTGATCTCTTCTTAGGGTTGGATTTGCCGCTGAATACTCCAGACACATGAATGGAATCGCCGTAGATTACAGTAGCAATGTATCCATTCCCAACAGATGGCATAAAGTTACCAGCGACGCTCTCTCTAACAGTCACTGTACTGTTGATATCTGGAAGCGTTTCCGTAAAGAAACGAGTAGGAGTGCTACGCTGATTGCTTGTAGCCAGGCGGTCCATGAAAGCTGCACTGTTAGTGCCTTGAAACATAGTAACGGAAGTCAAGAGACATAACGCAACACGTGTGAAGGTGTTGATGGCTTTCATGATGTCACAGATGGTATAAACTGAGATTCGACTAAAACGAATTTTGTTCTATCGGTTAGAAAAGGACGCTCTCGCTTGTTTACTTTGTCACCGAGTAGAAATCTAACATGATACGACTAGATAAATATCACGTTAAGCATGTTAAGTGTTCTTCTGCCATCATCATGTGACTGCAAGGTGACATATGTCCCCAAGGTGATATACCAGGGGGTCCACGGCACGATTCACGAAAAATAAAAACGTCAAATCACGCATCACGGACAACTGTCTGATAGAGCAGATTTCGTATGAGTGTGAAACGGATCGCACCGTGCCGTGCCCGTGCCCGTGCCGTGATGTCTATGGAAACAATCGAAATTCGTGCCGTGACCGTGCCGTGCCATTTTCACAGTCATACGAAATCTACTCTATATTCTCGAAATAAAAGGAAAGACAACTAGAAAACTGCTTAATTATGCTCTCAGTACACCGTTTATGCACTCTTACGTTACATAAGCACTTTAAGATTGAATAAAACTAAAAAGCGCGGAACTGGGACAATTTGAGTTACTTTTTGATTCACGTAGAAAAAGACCACAAAATCCCGAATCTCGAACAATTATTTCTGTTTCTCTCGTGTCACGTAAATAATGTTTTTCACGAGTCACGAGAAATGGTTTTTTTTTTTTTTCGATTCCCGAATCACGAAAAATGAAAATGCTTTATCACGCGTCACGTATAAAACCCTGTGCTGTACGCCCGGCCTGATATACGCTGGTAAAACCGGTTTTGGATGAAACGTAATAAATTTTACGATTGCAAGAAAACAAACACCACAAGGTCTAGGTTACACTTTTTTTCTACAGGGATTCGTCAAGTTGTTTTTGTTTTCGGTTTGGTGCTTTGAGTTGTGTGTATTTCGATCGGCCGTACAACATACCCAACCATTTTATGACCAAGTTTCTCCCCCCAGGGGAAATTTGCGGATTGGCTTGACGACAGGCAACCTGTTATTTTCATATATTTTTGCTCTTAGTTTTTGTTTCCATGTCTACTTGAAAATTGAGAGGAAATAAGAAACAAGCAAACTTAAAAAAATTAGCTTTCCCGTCAATCAGTATGTGTCAGCCAACTTGCGTGACGTCCTTGCTGATCTGTCAAACTACTAAACCAGGATGTTTTCCTGCAAAGATAGGGTGCTACACACGGCGAATCTTTCTGGAACTTTTTATTATCAATATCCTAATCATTCCACAAGACGCTAAAAATTGACTTTACAGAATTAAAAAACCCGCAAAATATCGGTTTTGGAAAATCCAAAAATGTTGTAGTGCTTTTGAATATCTGTGATGCCACTCATTGTAGCTATCTATCACAAAAAATTAGAAAATAAAGGTTTTATAAAAGAACGCCCGCGCTGCTTAAATATCATCAGTTTCAGTCAGGTAGAAGGGCCGTGCGTGTCCGCGTGCGTGTCCGCGTACGTGTCCGCGTACGTAAAACAACGGGTACGTCTACAAGAATTCGGATGTGGATGGATTTAAAGACGTATCTCTTTAACTACGGTTCCGTATCTCTTTAGCTACGGTTCCGTACCTCTAGCTACGGTTCCGTACCTCTTTAGCTACGGTTCCGTATCTCTTTAGCTACGGTTCCGTGCCTTAAGCGGGCAAAATAAAAAGCAATTTCAGTGTGATAGGAAGGTCTAACCGTAGCCAAATAGATAATTTTTTGTCAAATTTAAAAATTTATCCCGGTTAGTTTGGACGTAGTAATGAACTAGTCAAATTAACTACAACCAGACAATAATACTAAGAGAGCGAAAATGTTATTTATGTAAAAATGAAATTTGATTGCCGGAGGAAAAATGGCTCGTATCCGTATATAAATATATAAATATAGGCAGTAGCCATAAAAACCGAATTCCATTGCTTTTGTGCGCGCGATATGGCCTCAACATCTTGTTACTAAAAATAACCTTGAGCGACAGGACCACCTCGCAGATATCATTCCACGAGTTTCGCTCTCTTAGTATTATGTTCTCTTGCTACAACTACATTAGAGCCTTTATTTACTATACCTAAGATAAGGTTTAATGTCACCAAAAATATTGAGTGTTGCTGTCTGTGTGCTAATAATTGTTGGTGTCATTGTTGATGTCATTGTACTCTTGATTAAACTTCTTAGTTAACAACTGCTAATATGGAAACTACATTAGCCGAGGTACGGCTTACGCGCAGCGAGATTTCCAGCGACGTACGACAATGTTTTGAAGGTTCCATGCTTTTCTACAAAACTAGCCGGTTAGTTAGCCGCATTAATATCTCCATAAGCATCTCTAGCAAGACGAGCAGCATGTACTTTGGCAATCTTTTTGTTGGCCCCCTTTCCAGTGAACTTTCGCTTTCCCCAGCTGACGGTTAAGTGACATAAGATCTTGTCTCCTTGTATCTCGGCCTCACTGTAAAGTACAAAAGGGGTTAATAAGAAATGAAAGAACTGTCACAAAGAGTGCAAATTTGCGCTACAGAAAGAAGCAAAGAAGCGTAAATGTAGAGTCTATTTGTTTTATATAATATTAATAGAAAATTTTTTTAACCAATCAGAGCGCGCGTAAGATTCAATGACGTCTTCTATGCGTGTGTACTATAATCACACACGATTCTCGACCAATCAGAGGTCGTGTAATAAAATACCAGTTGTTATACAAACATACCTAAACTGTGCTTTTGAGTCTTTTTCGTGGACCCATCTGACTGGATTGCAGGGGACGTGCTCTGTGTAGTGATCAATGTAAGGCTTCATCATGCGATAATACACTTGCCACGTCTTTACTACATCCATACCGCTGTCCAAGAATACTGCACCAGCTACTGACTCAAAGATATCTCCAAGTACTTTAGGTGCTTCTATGCCTTCCTCATCAGCATCTGACATGATAATGAACGGGTCATCGTCCACCTAGAACAAGATATTAAAAAATAACCATCATATAACGCGCGCTCTCATTGGCCGAAGTAGGCATATACATGCACACAGCACGCGCGCGCACTTGTCGAATTTTTGGGCAGTGTAAATGAGCACTGAATATGCTCAAAAACAATATTATATTTTATAAAAGAAATCAAAAACTTGCCCGCTGTGACGTACGTAGATTTAGAGCACTTGACGATTGATCAGAACACTCAAGAAGCGTTGATAAACACTCGGATCTGGCTCGTGCTTCTCTAAACACTTCTCTTGTGTTCTAATCAATCCCCACGTGCCCTAAATCTATGCGCGCTTTCTATTTCTTCAGTAAGTAGCTAATAATATTCTATGTACACATTTAAAAAAAAGATGTAATCTTTATGTGCTACCCAATAAAGTTATATTATTACCTGTGGCTTGCCTTCTTCCCGATCGTCCTCAAGCTGCAGAACAAAATCGTTGATTTTCTTAAACCATTGTGGTGATGTATACTTGAGATACTTGTGGTAGTCATACTCCACAGCAATCTTGGCAAAGATGTTATTATTCACCAACGCCTGCCGCAAGTCTGTCAGCTGACCAGGAGAAAGGTTTGGGTTGCTGGAGTACAAACATTCAGTCACTAGGAAATCCAGCACAGCATCACCTAAGAATTCTAGCCGTTGATAGCAGTCTGGGGCAACTTTGTTGTACTGGTAAGATGCATGAGTTAATGCTTGAATAAGAAACAGCTTGTCCTTGAACTCGTAATGTATACGATTCTCAAATCCCTTAAGTTCCTCCTTCATGATTTTAAGGTCATTAGCATTTTCAGTAAGTGGTACAGACTTGGGAATTTCAAATACGCCATATTTGGTCGAGGATGGACCTCTGCTTTGGTCCACGCCGTCTGGTAACACCTAAATAGATAATGTTTTTAATTCTCACTTGTCGACATAACTGAAACAGAACAACAGCCATAAGAGAACGGGGATGCTCGTCGGAAATTTTAAAAATGACCCGTAAAAGATACCAAAGTCATATCCGGGTGGGCGTGGCAATACATGTTTTTTTACCCCTAAAAGTTACCAACTCAAAAACACTAAATTTACCATTTTGCATATTTTTAATAGTATTAAAGACGAAGTCTTCGGATGCTTTCCGCTTACAAGGTTATTGAGGACATTGTCATAAATCTTTAACCTATTTCTAAGAAACAGTAACAAATCAAGCAAAAGCAGAAAAAATCGCCCTAAAAGGTACCAGCTAGGTCTCTAGTAGTCCACTAAAGTCTGACACACCCTAAAAGGTACCAGATCGCTGATTTTGACCCCTAAAAGGTACGACGAGCATCCCCGTCCATTTACGATCGGAGTCCCCCCCGGGAACAGTCCTTACCTTGACATCGAGGAAGTTTAAGAAATGCAGTGCTCCCTGGTATCCACAAGATACTAAATAAGCACCAATTAGAGCTTCGATACTATCAGCAACGGACTTGTCAGAAATCAACTGTTCTGTGATGGAAGACTTTTCTTGCTCGTCTTCCTCACTTTTTCTTGTCCTGGACCGGGTGCTGGTTGCGTCTTGTGTCAGCCATGGAAGAAGCCAATTCTTACGGTCCAGAACGCTGTTTTGCATGAATGTTGGGAAATCATTATGAACAGAAACATTATGTAAATTTAGGTTGCTGATCTGTTTAACTTTGCGTCGAGTTAGTTTTCCTTCATCTTTATGAGGATAGCAACAAAATAGGCAAATCGACACCGCCTGTTTGAGGAATGCATCACCAAGCATTTCTAGTCGTTCAAGATCAAACGCATCGCCAGCACCTTTAGTAGTTAAAGCCTGAAGCAGAAGAAACGAGTCAGCACAACGCACGCTCTTTGGCAAATCGGAAAACCAGTTTTGTAGCTGACTTTTTCTATCTGTTTTGTTTTCAATTCTTTCCACTGTTCCAATTGGTGGCAGATTGTTTTCCGGTGTGGTTTTACTACCTCGTTTGCGGCAGCCTTCAGCGACGAGATCCCTGAGTTCTCTCACAAGCAAAATAGATGTCAGTCGGTGAAGGATAGATGGTAGTTCAGCTGCTGCTAAGAGGGCAGTAGCAGGAAAGGGTTGAAGGTAACAATGTTCTGGTATGAAATGAATTGCTTGTCTTGCAGCTTTGTTTTCAGCTTTGGTTTTCTTGCGATCGACAAGAAAGTTGATCCTTTCAGGAAATCGTTTTACCATGATTAAAGGCTGCTTCATTTTAGTTGTTTTCAACTCATAGTTCGTGCGGAAATAATCTTCGTAAGTCTTAGCTTTACTTTGGTCAGGAAAAGAACTTCGAGGAGTAAGTTCTTGGCAAACTTTCTCGACGACAAATCTTTCTTTGGGTCTGTGTTGTGGAGTTATTATCGACTCATGGTTATCAAGATTCGCTGGAATGGATATTTTACGTGCGTCAGCTGTTCGAGAAGCTCTCATTTCATCAAAATCGATTTCAACCTCGTCTAAAGAGCCAGAGGGGATTGTCAAGGGAACAACGTAATATCCATCAGCTTTAGCGGGGTTTCTTTGACAAGATACCCTTAACATTTCTGACATTAACTGAACATTAAATTTCTCTATTCGAGAAATGTCAGCTGTTGATAGGATCGGTGTTTGGTCACATTGAGAGATAGATATGACTACCTTTCCTTTATCTGGGTACAATACAAATGGACGAATCTGTAACGACAATAAAACAATATGGGCCAAGGTACACTGGATTGTAAAATAACCAATACATAACGCGCGCTTTCATTGGCTGATCATGAAATAACAATCATATAACGCGCACTTTCATTGGCTGATCATAAAATAAAAATCATAAAATGCGCGCTCTCATTTGCTGCAATACGCGCATACTCCTCTGGCGCATACTGGAAAATCTAAATATGCACACTGCACGCGCGCGCACTTTTCCATTTTTTGGTCAGTGCAAATATAAATAGTGAATGTGCTCGAAAACAATGTATTATAAGAGGAGAATTGAAAAACTTGCCCGATGTGTTGTGTGTAGATTTAGAACACTTGGCGATTGATCAGAACACTTCTCTCTTGTTCTAATCAATCCCCGTGCTCTATATCTGCACACAGAACGCGCTCGGGTTTTCTGTTTCTTCAAAGTTATCGATCCATGTCATGTTAATGAGTTTACCTCGGGTAGTCGTGAATTCAACATTATCCCATACTTGAGAATTTCGCTTTTATCATTTGTTCCTGTCTTATTGAAAGCATATAAATAATATCTTTTTCCTGGTTTTTGTAAGCTGTCTTGAAATACCTTGGGTACCTGAAAGAAAATGTCGTAGAACAGTGTTGTTTTGTGGTGATTCCATCGTCTCTTCAGGATTTCCAGTTTACCATGAGTTCGTCTGCGTAACAATGACAAGTATCGTGTTCTGCACCCCCCCCCCCCCCCCGTGGTCTTGAAAAGACGCTTGTGATTGGCTAAATTAAGAATGTCATTCTAACGCAGTTTGTAATTGGATGTTCTTTCCCGCCAACATAACGTGAGCTACTGTTTCTATGGAAATACACAATGACAAGCAGCGTTATTTTAGCCAATCACAAACTTCTTTTCAAAATCAGAAACAAGTTAGAACACGAATTGTATCGCTGTTATGCAGACGGTGTAAACGAGAGTACAGTATTTTTCTGGATACGACGCCGGCGCTAGATTTGTCCTGTATTTACTAATTTAACATCGTTTATAAATAATATCAGTGAAATATCGACAATAATAATTAGGATAAGAACGCTAAAGCACCTTTCTTGGATAAATCTGTTTACTGCGTTTAGTGCCGCGTTTTGGTTGTCCTTCTCGTTCTTCTGTCTCCATATCGACATCACTTTCTTCATCTGACAAGTCCTCGACAGGCAGAAGATAGTCGTTTAATTCGCCCAATTCGTGTAGCTGTTTGCAAGTCTCATAAGCAGCAGCCATTTTAGCCTGTTGTTTACTTGGCATTACATCACCCTGTCAAATGATATATCATGGCAGCAACGATTAACTGATAAAACATTTGTTATTAATATATTCTTACTTTTGTTTGTACTCTAAACTCATTTGTCAATTTGTTACACGTTCCATTCTCAAAAGTGCAATTGATCATAGTTTTGTTTGGATTACACTTGTTAAGAAATGGTAGAACTTCTACTGTGGATCTTCTACAGACAGAAATGCACAATAATTCTGTGAAATAACTAGCGGTTTTATGAGAAATAAACTGTCTCATTTTAGCTTGTGATACATCTGTGACGTAACAAGTAATAATAGGTACTAATAAGGTCTAATGACTACTAATAAGGTCTAATGACTACTAATAATCACTCAATTTAGTGTTTTTTAAAATAGAACCGTACAATTTTCCATACCAGTTTAAGGCTGGACCCACGTTGCAACATTATCTGCAAAATCGCTTTGTGTCCACCCCTGTTGCGCGTAAAGTTGAAGGTTTAGGATCGAGTTGAACTTCCATAACATTACGCGCAACATTACAGGGGTGAACAAACGGTGCAACTGTGTTGCGCGCGATTTTGCGGAAAATTTTGCCGGAAATATTGCGTCGTATGTCCGGGTCTTTTTACTACTTAAGGCCCGGACACACAGTGCAACACTTCTTGAAACATTTGCTGAAACATCGCGCGCAACACAATGTTGCGGCGTGCGTCCACCCATTCCAATGTTTCGCGAAACGTTGCGCGCAATAGCCGCAGAAGTAGGATCGAGTTCTACTTCTGCGACTGTCCAGAACTGTCGCGCGCAACATTGTACGAGATGTTTCAGTGGTGGACACCCGGTGCAACCGTGTTGCGCGCGGTGTTTAGCAAATGTTTAGGGAAAAGATGCACCGTGTGTCCGGGCCATTACAGTTACTAAGAATTATTGACACGCACAAATACTTATTAATGATTATTACATTCTAATGAATACTAATTAATATCAATGTTATCTTCTGACGTAACAAACGAAAATATTTACATACCTTAATCTTTTCTTTTATTGGGGAATTCATTGGTAAACTAACGATTGCCTGGAAAGCTTGGGATCCTACTTCCTTTGTTTTGTATTCAGCATGTAAAGGAGTGAATCTGTCTCCAGGAAGCTTTGAGCAATACCTGTAGAACAGTCGCCGCTCTGAGTACAAGAAGATTCCAAGCGCGCGCACTGGCAACGGCGCGCGTAAAAACTCAATACATAACAAGAGATCATAATACTACGAGAGCGAAACTGGTACTGATGTCTGCCAAAAGACTATAATACTAAGAGAACGAAAGTTGCGGATTGATGTCTGCGCAAACAATGGAATTTGAATTTTAAGCGCGCGTGGATACGAACCGTTTCTCCTCCGGCAATCAAATTTCATTCTTTAAGCGCGCGATGGCGTCAACTTCCTAGCTCTTACTAAAAATAGCGCCAAGCACATCGTGCAGACATCGCCTTCAGCAGTATGGTCTCTTGTACAATTTTAAATTAAGAAGAGAGATATCGAGACTTGCTTTTAAGAACTCACCTGTCTAGAATAGAAATGCTATTGCTCATGCGTAATGTTGCTCCTTTGGTAGTTCTGTAGGGGGGAAGACGATCTGTGTCTACTGCATTAGAACTGTCTTCTTCACTTGGTAAAGAACGACCATGGCAAGCCTTGGACAGATATTCTTCGATTGCTTGATACATCTTTGAAAGAGAGAGAATCACAGAATTGTTACTATAACCGCTTTGTTATCGTGTATACCCGAATAATCACTGCCAGCGTCGGGCCCGTCTCCAGCATATTGATAGGGGAGGTTAGGTTTCCAGGAATTAGAGAGTACTTATAAATGACGTACAGCGTCAGTGTCGTGGATACATGTCATGGATAGATGACTATTATTTCAGGGAATTTGGTTTTCTAAATTCAGCAAAATTTGAAAGCATTAAGCTAATGAGTTTACGTAGTTTTCTTCATTGAAGACCAGAATTTTAAGCCAAGAAATGAATCAGAGAAGAGAAATAGAAACCATTAAAAACAGAAATATAAGAAAAAAGAAAAGCTGTTGACGCAGTGAGGACTCGAACCCTTATCCAGAGAAATTAGTATGCTAATTTTATGCAAAACCAAAAAATCGGACCATGCATCCAGACAAATCGCTGAATCATCGCATGTTACGTATAGGATGGAGATTTCGGCCCCTTCCGCGCTATCCGGTAGAACGCAGCGAGCTTCGCAGTCAAAGAGGGAGGAAACAGTCGGATCCTAGGCCGTAAATGACTGAACCTTACCACTAGGCTAACTGGTCTACTGGGGGATTTGAAAGACAAAATAACCTAGTGTATGTGAATTGGCTATCTATTGTTGTGCAAATTACGCGATCCCGTGGCGCAGTTGGAAAACCCTTGAACTGTGAAGCAAGTGAGGAGATGTAAGAGCCGGGTTCGAAACCTGCTGAGACCTGTCTTTTTTTTTTCTTTTTTTTTTCCTTGGCTCAAAATCAAAATAGTTGATAGTTAAAAGAGAGCGAAAGAAATAAAAGACAGAAAAAGAAAAAAATTAAAAAGATTATGAATTGAAGAATAAATTGAAATAGTGGAAAATACTTCGGTTACGTTAAGTTTTGATGAATTGATTTGATATTTGATTTTGATAAAATAATTCAGCAGCATTCACCAAAGGTTCATTTAGAGAGAAATGCAACAATGTGACTGTATTTTCTTAAGCGGGGAAAGTACCTACGGCTATTTTCTATGAGAATTAAGAGAAGGGGTTCGAAAGCCACGGGCCTGCGCGTGTATGTGTATTCTAGAACTCACCTGGAAGTATCCATCGTTTTCGTCTTCTTCTGAAATGAGGATGACGTATTTGGAGTCTTTTGCTCTTGCTCTGCCTTTCGACTGAACGTACGATTGATATGTTTTGGGAAAATCAAATCGTACAACAAGATTACACTTGGGAACATCAAGGCCTTCCTCAACAACACTTGTAGCAACAAGGAGATTGATTTCGTGTTGTCTGAATTTCCGTAGAATCTTTTCCTGTTGCTTCCAGTTCATGTCAGTTGACGAAGTACCGGCAGCGCTGCCCAACGTGCCGTGCCCAACAACGTAGCTACACTTTACAAAATCGAGGTCTTCATCTTTCTTTGATAAAATGTTGAGTTGTTCACATAGAACTGCAGCAGTATTTCTACGTTGAACGAAAACTATTCCACACAAGTCAGTTTGTGGGTCTTCTAGAAAGAAAATGAAAGTTCATTGCAACTGAAACGCGCGAGTGAATTTACTTTGAATAAATCGTTGCATCCACAGTAGCTCACTTATCCGAGTAAATTTACACAGTTAATTGTGTAAAGGGTACGCAGTTACTCAGTTATTTGACTGAGTAAAAGGTACTCAGTTACTCAAATGGCTGAGTAAATTTACCCGCATAAATGAGTTAGTGTGCATGGATGCACCGATTTACTCAAGTTTTTGAGTATATTTACTCGCGTTTTTGCAGCGTTATGATATTATCATTAATCTGCATTAAATTATTATTTCGCTCTCGAAAGCAAAAATTACGGCGCCTAATTCACTAAGTACAGTTGATTTGAAATCAGTTTATTAGTCATATCTTTTGCATTATACCTTGCTGTTTTCTATAATCTTTCAAGACTTCAACAAGACATCGCATTTTAGAAGACAGGTATTCTATTTCATCGTCCTCAGTTTCAGTAAAGTTTTGATAGACCTTTTGAAGCTGTCTTAACTGTGTGGCTGTGTATTCCATGAACAACTGATTGCAGTCATCGCCACCTTTGCTTTTGTGGTCTCCTGCATGGTACGTATATATAACAACATTGTTAACCACTGTATTAACATGGCATACATAGAGTGATAGCACTTAACCCGTGAAACAAAATCTAATAGTCAGTGTCTAATAGTCTAATCAAAACAAAAGAAAACAATGAAAATAGTGTCTACTAATATCTGTTAGACTAATATCTATTTCACGGATTAAGTGCCATCACTCTAGAATATATGTAATACTAATATTCTATCATGGTATCGTCGTCGTCTTTGCCATACTGTACTGGCGCGTACTACTTCTGGGGTTTGCCAGTCTTCTCCTAAGCCAGCGAGGGACTACATGGTACATAGTCAATTCATTGTCGCCGACCATAGTGGAAAAGAGGCAACCCTATGGCTTTCACAAGCTTCCATCACAAAGGTAGAGGTGGGTGCCACTCCTATCCTAGCAACGCTAGTTGGTAATCATTTATACAGGGTCCGATTGTTCGAAGGGCGATTAACGCTAATCCTGGTTAAAATTAATAGTTTTCTTTATATTTAATCCTGGGTTAATGCTAATCGTCTTTCGAACAACTGGATCCAGCTGAGTAGACTGGAGCAAGTTCAAATAAAGTGTCACAGTGACCCCACGTAGCCGGAACTCAAACGAACGAACGAACGCACGCACGCACGCACGCTCGCACGAACGAACGAACGACTAAAATGCTTGGCTGGTATTACCCACTCTTGAATTAGTCTGTTTAGTCGAAAAATCCCGTTTTAGAGGGAGGGGAAGTCCTAACCGTAATTGAGTTCACATATAACATATTAAAGACAAGGGACAATATAGAGTCGTTTTCGTATGAGTGGGAAACTTACCCGGCGCCGTACCGTGACCGTGTCAGTGCCGTAATGTCTATAAAAACATTCGAAATTCATGCCGTAACCGTATCGTATAGTAACCGTTCAGTGTTCCCACTCATACTAAAACCACTCTATATGTGGTAGTGTACTGATATAACAAACCATACCAAGATTCTTAAGGAAATGTCCTGCCACACGACTGGCTGCTGATACACCTATGGTTACCATGGTATCAAAACATTCTTTATTGATGAGCTTTGCCAACTTTAGCGACTCGCTGTTACTTCTATAGTCATTCAGAAAATCTTTCCATGGTTCGAACACTTCTTGAAGCGAGCGGTAGCACTGCGGCTCGTTTTCCATCAGGTTTTCATATTGCAACTGAATCTCTGACGGTTTGGTGGCAAACGCGTCCACGTCTTCATCGGTTGATGTCTCGCATGCAGCTCGTAGAATCATCTCCAAATTTTTAATTTCACTTTCAATTTTGTAGGGTTTGACTTTTCCATTGACTATTGAAGCAGTAAGACCTAATACTCGTGGTAGTTTATCTCGGTGGTATCCATCAAAGTACCTCATCACCTTAAGAAGTAATCAATAATAGTATCATTACTCGTTTAAGCGCCGCCGCCCGCATTTATATTCATCGAATATCTGACTGGTATCTTCTTGAAAAACGAAAAACCAAACAAACAAACAAACAAACAAACAAATGAACAAACAACAACAAAGTAAAGTGCAACTCAACGTTGAAATGTTGTTAAAATAAGCCGCGCCGCTAACACTAGTAAATACGGTCAGTAATGAAGAGAAGCGTTACCTGTGCAAAAGGATGGTCCTTCTTTGCATGGTGACACTCGTCAAAAACTATCAAGTTTACTTCAGACAATTTTACTCTTCCATGACCAAGAAGATCCACGAATATCTGTGCAGTCATAATAAATACTTGGTGTTTCTTAAGTTCTTCTTTCCATTGCTTGTCGTTCCAGAAATCTACACCCATTTCTCCAACATATCCACCAACTTTCAAGTCAGTGTTTTGCTCGATGACTTTCTTCTGTTGATTTACTAAAGGAACTGCAAAACAACCAACATTATAGTGGAACCTCTTTTATACGGACGCCAAAGGCCCGGAGAAAAGTGTCCGTATTATAGAGGTGCCCTTACTAAAGTTTCACTCGTGTTTATACCATGATGGTTCTTTTATGATGAAAAGGTATAAAATTATCTGTTTGTAGATTTACTTGATGCAAATAGGGTTCTTTGCAGTACTGCTTTCTTACAATCAGGACAATATTCTTGAATAGAGTGGTTTTCGTATGAGTGGGAACACTGTACGGTTACGATACGGTTACAGCAGGAATTTCGATTGTTTCTATAGAAACTATGATACTGGTACAGTTTATACAGTTACGATACAGTACGGTAAGTTTCCCACTCATACGAAAACGACTCTATTTCGACTTACGTTACAAGACCAATGTCCGCAATAAGGAGGTAGATTTTACATGGATTTTGCATCTGGGGCCGAAATTAGGTGTCCACTGTCCGTAAAGAGAGAGAGTCCGTGATACAGAGAGTCCGAATTTGCCGGGACCCAAAAATTTGTCCTTATTTGATGTAGAGGAGTCCGTATCGACGTATCAATGTATTCAATTCATTTACGAAATACCCGTTTTATTGAGTGAGGAGATATAATACAGCGCCTATTGCTAGGTTTCATATGACGTTATTTTCAATCTTGTTGGAATTTTTATCAGCTGAAAGCCAAGTTTTCAATAGAATATTCTCTGGTTGAGAGCACATGGTGGTCAAACACTAACCACCATTTGAAGCAGATAATGAGATTCAACAGCTGTTTGAAACCCAGCAATACGCAGGCTGCAAAACAAAAGACAAGGGAAGCTGAAATTAGATATATCTCCCATTGCAGCCTGTGTAAACACGGCTAATGTTTTTCTATTGTCAGTATCAGAATGACGTAGTCGTCAAATGTAAACACAACCCCAGCTGTGACACTTCCGGTTTTTGTTTAGGACTTACCTGTGTTTACAAGAAAAAAAGTTTTTTTTCCACCACTTCTGATTTGGTGGGATAATTCTTTGATCAACAAAACACTAATAAATGTTTTTCCAGTTCCTGTTCCTAAACATACGATGATGTTTCTCGCTAAAGCTTTATTCAGCAGCTCAATTTGGTACGGCCTCGCATCCAATCTTGATTCTGCTTGATGTTCGTCTTCTTGATTCTTTGAAGTTGACATTTTTCTAATCTTATGCCGCAAATAAACAAGTTATCTCGAATCCAGCCTTACTGACCCTTACTTCTCTTGATCAACTGTTGGGGTTTCTGAGAAATCAACTATTCCAAGAAATCAGGCCACGAATATCGCCACGAATCAAGCGAGGTCGCATGCGAGCGAACGATCACAACCAAAAGACACGTACAGTACTTGTTAGGTCGAATCCGATGACAAAAACCTAACAACCAGAGGAGGGTGGTCAACTGGCACGTGACAAAAATAAGCCAATCATAGCGCGTAAAATTTTGTAAACATGATTAGCCGGAAGTCAACATTGTCTAGTACATAGCCCGGAACGCGCTGCATTCTGATTGGCTGTCGTCGGACCTTGCACAATTGAACACGATTGGTCAATTTCTTTGTCTCCCCGTGTCAATATGGCGGACCAAGATGGCGGCCGAAGAAGACAAAGAAAACGCATAAAATCAATTTTCTTGCCTCGAAAATGCAAAGATTTGTCAAGACGAAACTTGCAATGGAGTAACGAAGCATTGCCACTGCAACATATGCTTCTTCAAAACTGAGAATGTATGTATAGTGGAAATTTGACGATTTTTGACGCGAGAGTACCCTGAGTTTTTGCCTATTTTGTGGAAAACAAAACTGCAAGAAACAGAACATAAATACCAACAAAATGTCCTCGAGGAAAGTTCTGATCAGTGTTTGACATTTTTGTGCAGTCGGTCGCTAAATGATTTTGTTGTTTAATCTGTAGGGGCTCTTGTATAGCTTTTTTAAAACCGTTTTGAATCATTTTTTATTTCCTCGAAAAATTACTGAAACTGATAAACTTGAACAATCACCACAATGCACATTACGGAAAACGTAAAAACACAGTAATTCAACATGATTGTGACAGGGCTGTTAATAACCCCTAATAGACCCAAAAAATTCTTAATATATTTGTGCACAGTGCTTTCTGAAACCTCACAATCATGCAATGTTTTCAGTTGAAATGACTATAAATCAAATATGTGAACTTTAATATAATAACAGTGGAACTTGGTTGTGAGAGGTTGTATTAAAGTGAAAATCCTCAGGAGAGTACAAGGAGTCAATTTCCTTGTGTCAGTAATTCAACTCCATAGGCATCTCCAAAACCACATTTCAGTACCTACAAGTTCTAAATCATTTTTGTACATACTTTCTTTGTCATAATACTTAATATTGTTCTATTTTGGAAAGAAAGTTAGTAAAAACTTCACACCCATATTCTTACTCATTATCCAAAAATATTTCCCAAATCAACATGAATGTAATACAATTTTTCTTGTAGATAAACATTTCATAATTTTGTTGCTGTTTATAATAATTTTAAGATATCCATAACATACACACATACATAATATTGTAATAGGGTGAACATTTCCTACACTTTCCTACACTTAAAAAAGATTAAAAAAGGTATTTACACATAAATTTACAAGAGGGGACATGCAACATTGGTTTCAAAAAAGGTATTTAAAAAAGTCAAAGGTGTCAATGAGACAACTCATGGATACTGCACAAAACCAATGAGTAAAGCAAAAGCCAATGAAAAAGGCATACAGTAACTCTAGGACCATCACCTGGCCTTACCTAGTTACTTTCAGGACAAGCTCTTAGTGTCTGCCAGCCTCAGAGAGGTGTCCACACTGGCTAGTTTCATTTCAGACAATATTGGGCCATCTAAATGGAAGTGCTCAAAGCAGGCTGGAGGATTTGTGTAACAATAGGCTATTCAGTTACACATTTAATTTTTATGCCATTAAGAAAGTGATAGCAATAACTCACATAATAACATAATAATCCATTGGAGTATGAGTGAGTCAAAAAGGTATTCAAATGGTATTCAAATTTCCAAAAGGGAAGGGATGTGTCCACTTTGCCCTAACCTAAATCCATCCTTGTTTTCTGTGAAAGAGCAATACCATTATGCAAAAGTGAATTGAAGGATAGGGATAAGAGGGAATGCATGCAAAGAGTGTGTGGACATGCACATAAACAGCATGTGCAATTTAAAACTACTCCATGATAAAAGGATATTGGTCAATATTTTACTGAGTATTCTATTTAAGGGGAACCCAAAAAGTCAATTGTAAATTTTTAAGGAATTGAAGGGTTCCCTGTGAAAATGACCTAGTAAGTAACTTTTTGATGGATGTCCTGAGATTATTTTTTCATTTTATACCATTGAAAAAATATCAAAAAAGTCACTTAGGCCATTTTCACATGGAACCCTTCAATTGTAAGTGGGAAAATCATGAAAATCCTTTCAGGTCTTAAAACAATTATGGAAATAGAATTGCTGCTTTGGAGTAAAGTAAACAGAATGAATGACTGTACCAAGGAATATCTGCATTAATTAGTATTACAACCCTTTATCGAAATTTGTGTGTATATGGTGCACATTATTTTCTTGTTTGTAGGGGGTAATAGCCATCTTAAAGTCCACATAACTTCATGTAAAAAGACTGTGAAGGAAGGAAATAATGAGTTTAATGCATGCACAAAAGAAATTTTTCAAGAAGAAACATAACGGATAACCATGAGATTCAATACACACATTCTTGTTTGAAGAGTGCAATTATATACTGATATATATTCTGATTAAATGAGAGAATATTTTGTGAAAAGCGAAGGAGTTTTACTCAAAAACCCACTGGCACAAAATTTGGTGAAGCAACAAGATATTTGACTGTTTTGATAAGAAATCTGGAAGCAACATTTGCTAATTGTTTTTGAAAGCAATGTTCTGAAGGGATAGCATTTGTGTTAATGTAAAGTATGTAAAATTTTTGTAGCAAAAATAGAAAACATCTTAAATATCTATCTATTAGAATAATAGAAGTACATGTGATAAAATGATGTATACAACAATTCATGAACGCAATTAAGAGTGTTCAAGATTTACACAACAATAATGAAACACGCTCATCTGAAAAGATGAGAAATGAAGCCAGCTGTTTAACTTGTACTCTATACATGATTCTTTTCACCATGTTCTGATGGGAATATTATGATTCTATTAATAAAATAAATGCCAAAATTTGTAAAGTAAAGTACCCATCCTCTAGTTGCAATCGCATCTATGATTTGGGTCGAGGAATGCTAATGACAAAAAAATAATAATTTAGCCTATCAATACAAATCCACAAGTACAACCTTTATTTAAACGAGTGAAATTTATACGGAAATCGTCTTTGAAACTGAATCAGTCATCAAAAATGACTTGCATTTCTAACTTTTTTATTTGAAAGACTTACGTACACATGAAAGCTAAGCTCATTTTTTCGTCCATTTTTGAACTACAGTGTGGAAAATTCGTCAGGTAGTCTTCACCAGTGTCCGCTCGATCGTCACACTCCCATCTAGTTTCAGTGTACACACCTTGGATTAATATTATCAACGCTAACTTTTTGAAACGAGCGAACTAGTCGTCCTTCCCGCATTGAGCAAAACGTCCGCCATATTGACACGGGGATACATAGTTCCCAGTCCCGACCGAGCCATGGTATGCAAGAGAGTCACGTGACAGGGCTATGTACTAGTCAAACAAAATCGACGGGTAAGCTTTCAGAAAATGCATGTTTATTTCCTTTTCTTCTTATACAAATACTGTTTCTGTCGGGAAATCATCTCAATATGCATACATGGTACTGGTGTAAAAATCTTACAGCATATGATAAACGTTAGCCGCGAAAAATTAAAGGAGATTTGCACAATTTCCCAATGACGTAAATCATCGTCAAGCCAAAAAGGGAGACCCGAAATAATGTATTTTTCTCAATTATTATTGTGTGTGGATTCACTGTAACATCTGAAATCGTTAGAAAAATGTCTGTTCTATTTAAAAAGTGAACCCCACATAACCCCACATCTTATCGTTTCGGAGATATTTTCAGTTTTGTACGACAAGAGAACAAGGAAAACAGATCGATAATGGCGTCAATGACAACACATATGCAGTGAGACAGAAAGGCACTGAAAATAAAATTTGTATGTTACATTGTTGTTTTAGGTTTTAAAGTGTAACGTGGAATCGAGGGAAAGTGATCATAACCTTCAAATGGGCTTTCACGGACTGCACCCACGACTAAAAAACCAAAGACATTTGGGGAAAACAAGAAAGGATTATTACGAAATAAATCTTTTATATACGGAAACTTCCACTCACAACCTAAAGTTGTACGAAAACAAGTGTGAAAAGAAAGTCAAAACAACATTTTTCGTTGTTACTGAATCGAAATTGCTGCAAATAAAACTTGTTTACTCTGCTTTTAACTCTGTTTTTTGGCGATGTTTTTTGAAATTTTCTCTTCTCCAGTTTTTTTCTCTCTAGTTTTTCCTCTGAGAATTTACGAACCATTCGATTTCAGTGCTTTTTATTTTCCATGCAATATGAATTTATCTTGCTGTTCAAAATTACAAAGAAGTTCTTAACTGTCATATTTGAGGATTTTGATCTATAGGTACGATCAGAGAAAGTGTTGTCGTGGTCTTGCACAACAAGCTACTGAACGTGTGGTGCTTTGTAGCTTTGCGAAAAGACTGAAGCTAAAACTCAAAAATCAATTTAATAACTTATAATCATGCATGTAGAAGCGAAATCAAAACAAAACGATAGCAGGCTATATTCACAGCATTTTCAATGGAGATGAAAAATGTTGTTTTGAATATTTACTTACCGGCTTGCCTGCCTGTTTTCATTTTCCCGCTCTTTTCGCTTGATTGCACAACTTTGTAAGTGAACGTGATGTTTTTTCCAAAACTCTTCAGTAATTTTACTGGAAAATCCGCCAAAGGTCTTCACAGATTAGATTACTAGACAGTTTGTTTTCCATTGAAAATCAACATGATAACGATTTGGGCATAATATGGTTTGGTTCTTGGCTTTTCTTTTATTAAATTCTCCTTGTCTCTGACCAAACTAAATGATTTGATCTCAAATGTTCACTGACACAGTCTTGACAGTCTTCACATGTATTTCTTCATGTTATTCTCACAAAAGCAGATTTTTTTTACATAAACATAAGTTGTTCATACTTTTCATGTTGTCTACTAACTACGGTGGCCGAGAAGCGTCACTCAAAGTCGTAAATCGAAAAACCGAAATTACAAATTCAAAAGTCTGTAAATCGAAAAGTCAAAATGCAAAAGTAGTCCATTGTCGAATCAACAAGCGCCAAAAGACAAACTCACTATTGTTCTGTCTACAAAAATGGCTGAAATAACTTTCACCGTTGACTGTAAACACTTTCGCTTTGTTGACTTTCGCTTTGCTCATTTTGACTTGGAGCACTTTTGCTTTGCTCACTTTGACTTAGAACACTTTCGGTTTGCTCACTTTCACTTGAAACACTTCCGCTTTGCTCACTTTGACTTGGAGCACTTTCGCTTTGCTCACTTTGACTTGGAGCACTTTCGCTTTGCTCACTTTGTCTTGGAGCACTTTCGCTTTGCTCACTTTGACTTGGAGCACTTTCGTTTTGCTCACTTTGACTTGAGTGACTTTCGATTCAGAGGCCGATTGGCCGAGAAGCGTCAACCTTGTTCCCAGGCCATCGCAGCACACTTTTCAACAAGGCGTTCCTGGTTTTACCACAGGAAACCCAACAACAGGTTTTTCCGTTCCCTCGAGTTGATTCGCTCGCTACTATGGCCGCTGGTACTGCTGGAGAAGAACTAGATAAAACATTCTGGGAAAACCTGGATCTCATCCAGGATGATATTAAAGAAAGATTCAGCGCGAACAAGGTAATATCAACTAATTGCTTCTTATATTTATATGTGCTATTTTTTTTTCTTTTCCAACATTGCCGCCTGGATGGGAACTTATGCATAGAAAGTTATTTTCTAGTTTTTGATGACTCGCATGTTTTTTTTTCACAGTTAATTTTCAATGTATATTTTTTTCTTTAGTGTTTATAGGATATGCAATTCAATAGGGCATTTGGGAGGGTGTGAAGGGAAAGGGGGAAAAACGGGGCGGGGGGGGGGGGTTGTATAAAAAAAATAAAAGATAGGAAATAAAGAATAATAAATAGAGATATATGAAAAGATAAAATGAATTTAAAAATAAAAAATGAAAAAAAATAATAGATAGGGGAAAGAAAAAAATATATATACGTAAAAATGAAGAAATAAAGAAAATGAAGAAATAAACAATAAAAAATGAATAGTAAATAAACAAACGACTAAATAAGTAAAAAGGTAACTTAATAAATAAAAAAAGGAAACTTAATAGAAAAAGGTGGAAAAGGTGGAAAAGAAAATAGTGAAAATGGTAAAGAAGGATAAATAGATTAAATAAAATGAAATATGTAAGAAAAAAGGGGGGAGGGGAGGGGGAGGCAGCTAAGGAATGTGGTGTGGTGAGGGATGGAATGTGGGGAATGCTGGTGAATTCAGCATGGAGGGAATATGTGGCGGGGATACGTTGGAAAAGTTGCGAGATAGGAGCAAAAGCGCTTAGTGGAGTGGCTAGAATGGTGGTATGAGGAGAACAATAAATTAGGCGAAGAAATAACATGATTATAATAGCTAACTAACGAGTGAACTAACGAGTGAAGCTAAGTGGATACGACATCTAATTGAGCTCAAATAGATAGGAATGTGTTCACGTCTAGTACGAGGGGAGCCGACGGAAAGTCGCCGAAACTGCTTGTGTACTATTCATCAGGAGCAAGATACAAAGCAGCGGATAAAAACCCACGCGTTTCGTAACTTAAAAGCGCTCTAAGTCTTGCCCTACGCGTGTTCGGTCGATAGGTGACGAGACGTGCCACGTGGGAGGGTGGAATATAAATGATATCTTGTTTCTCTTATTGTCCTCAGGACCTTCTCGTCTGCATCCAGGAACGCCTTGTTGAAAAGTGTGCCGCGATGGCCTGGGAACGAGGTTGACGCTTCTCGGCCAATCGGCCTCTGAATCGAAAGTCACTCAAGTGAAAGTGAGCAAAACGAAAGTGCTCCAAGTCAAAGTGAGCAAGGCGAAAGTGTTCCAAGTCAAAGTGAGCAAAGCGAAAGTGCTTCAAGTCAAAGTGAGCAAAGCGAAAGTCACTCAAGTGAAAGTGAGCAAAGCGAAAGTGATCCAAGACAAAGTGAGCAAAGCGAAAGTGCTCCAAGTCAAAGTGAGCAAAGCGAAAGTCACTCAAGTGAAAGTGAGCAAAGCGAAAGTGATCCAAGTGAAAAGACAAAGTACAACAAATCGAAAGTGAATTATAAGAAATTATCAAAAGTGATTCAAATAAAAGTAAATAAATCGACTCTGCAAACATTTCAGTTTGTCATCAATGGTTTTTTATTTTTGACTTGGGCTTATTTTGTAATTTGGAATTACTCACTTTATCATTAGTGAGTTTTGATTATTCGACTTTTGAATATCGATTTTGCGTGACGCCTCTCGGCCACCGTAACTAACACCAAACGAAGACAGTTTCGCAAATATTTTGAAGCACGGAGATCCTCACAGTTCGACGGTCAGAGAAGACTGACAAGAAAAAAGCAAAATTGACCATCATGCTTTGCGCGCGTTGACCAACCTCCTCTGCCTAACAACCGAACATGACAATGCAAGTTGGACAATGACATGGAAACGTGCGCTCGTCCCAGTCCTACTCGCTCAATAAGTCATTTCATGTTTGGACGTGTTCCATTTTTGATCAAGAATTCTTTCATGGAAGCACATGATTGACGAGCTCGATTTCAGAAACACGAAAATGGATTGGTGATGGCTCGATGTTTTTGCTGTCTCTTGCTAGACTTAGGAAATTCAGAGGTAAAGGAACTTATCTTATTCACTTAACAGTACAAAACACCAAAATATGTTATTAACTCAGTAAGTTATTGTTTACCATTTGGCAAATGAGATTAATGTTGACTAATTGTACTTCAGGACAAGTCATTCTTATTGAATCAGCAGTCAAGCAGAGCCCACTTGTTTACCTCACCTGACAGTGAATTAATTGAAGCTAACTACAAGTCCAAACGCAAAAACAAAGTCTTTGCCCAAAACAAAGAAATTAAAGTCATTTGGGCAAATAACCCAGGTCAGTTAAGGCTTGATTGGTTGAGCAGACTGGCTTAGTTTGCTGGGATCCTCTCTTTACATCAGATATACTGCGTCATGTAGTATCTTGCATTAATGAATAGACAAGCTGTGATCTCAGCAATGCAAACTGAGCCAGCCTGCTTAACCCATGCCAGCCAGCCCGCTTCATACAATCATGCAGGGACTTGGAGTCATTTTTTTACTCATTTCTTAGCTTATCCTTTGAAGAAAAAGAATACCTTAGTGTTGGTTGTAAACTATACTCTTAAAGGTATCCTTTTTCTTCAAATCATAGGATTGAAAGAGTCTGTAATAGTTTCTATTTACCTGAATAACTCTTAAAATTATCACCAGCTATTTTAATTATGATGGATTCCATATTGCATTTCTATACAAACAGACAGCTATATTTTTCAAAGCCAGCCTCCTCATTCAAAATAAAAATGATTTTTGCTGAAACATCTGAGAGTTCAACAGATGATAATGTCAACTCAACAAGATCATCAACATAGTTGACGTCACGTAAACTTGAATTTACATGAGAACATTTCAAATCAGGGAGTGGTAGCTAGTAAAGCGATGATAATTAATACAATAAAATGATGATGTTTTTACTGTTCAGCACCAAAAACACAAAGGACTCTAGATATTTGCTGTGAATGGCTAGGTTTTGAAGGGGTACCTTTGAAAATGACTTAATATTTGAGGATTTTTTTGCTTTCTCAAGTATTGTTAAATGACATCAATTATGGACTTTCCCAATGTCTTTCACATGAAAAATTCATTAAAAAGTCAACTTGGATCATTTTCATGGGTACATGCCCCAGCTTCCTTTATTAAATCAAGACTTTGCTTTATTAGAAACAAATGCTGTGTTTACCAAGCTTGGTGCAACAGACATTGTACCAAGATATGATAGCCTACTGGATGAATGGAAATGCCTTAAAGATGCCGAGAGAGAGTTTAAACAAATAATGGGTGTGGATCAAGATCAGGATATTGTACAATGTATTGCCTCTATCTCACCCGGTAAGTCAATAGCAACATTAAGATCTACAACGTGGATGAGTATGGTGATGCCCGATGATGACACAGGCAGGTTTTCAAAGCGGTCTTACATGTGTATGCCATTGTCTTTGCTGTTGTCATCCTTGCTAGAAATATGTAAGTTGGTGCTATCTGAAATTCTAGCAAGGAGGGCAATGGCAGGGACGGTGTGTGTACATAAAACAGTTTTGAAAACGTTCTTGCATCATCATGTGTTATTGTCTGGCATGGTGATGAGACTCTTCGGCTGGAGTTGTGGAGTTTTACTCACTTTACACTCGATCACAAGTGTATTCACTGATGTCTGACATCGCCCCTACTCATATACTCCTCCAATCCCCCAGGGGACCCCAACGCCCCAATGGAACACAACCCCTTACAATGTAGTTTTTGGAAAATAATTATATAACTGTAAATAACTGTATATAACTGTAAATAGGATTTGTTTTTCACTTTCAGATATGCGAATAGGTTTTAGTCATGGCTCCAGTGAATCAGAATATGAGTTTTACTTGGATATTGACCCACTTGTGTCACTGGACAAGTTAAATGCCCCACTCAATAATCAACTGAAGAGAGCACTTCATCTATTTACTATTATCTCCAAGAAAATGAATGTCATTCAAGTAACTGGTTCTGTTATAGTGAGAGACCTTGAAAAGCTAGTTAAACTGTTCAAGGAAAATGAACAATTTGTGGATATAAATGGAGTAAAGCACAGTGTGGAACTCTTAAATGGTCAACAAGTTGAGCAAGCATACTTGATCATTAAAGATATTGTATCTCTTAGTAGATCACGCAGTCATCAAATGATGGATTATATCTTGCAACAAGGAGACAAAGTTGATTTGCAGGTTATAAAAGATGACCCTAAAAACCCCAAAGTTATTATTTTTTCAAAAAAGCTTTCTGTTGGTAAAAAGAAGAAAGTACCTGTTGATACAAATAATTAGCATCAATTTCTTATCCTACTTTAGCAATAATGTTATTGGTACAATTATCTTTGTATGAAAAAATAAGAAAAAATGACACAAGAATTTAATATATTACAGGGATGACATACTAGATTTATATACAACATATGCACTGGAACCTCTCGACTAATATGGACACTGAATTAGGACCAATTAAAGAAAAAATTCTTCATTTATAGAGGTGTCTTAATTATTACTATGTAAAGATGATGAACTAAATATGTTGTAATTTAAAAGTTTGTATAACATTGTAAAGTATTTAGTTAAAATTAATGTTCTTTTAATGATTGAAAAAGCTGGTGAATTATCACCTAATTTTCGACATATTTCATGTCTGCTTTCTTGTATTCCTCTGCCACAAACATGGAAAACATTCAGCTTACAAGAATTCAAAACATTACAAATTTTAATGCCTCTTGATCTGTGACCATAGAGGTTTTTGTAAAGACATTATATGTAGCCTATGTTGTCAGGACACTATTTGTATTATGGACATATGTGTCTAACTGAGAGGTTCCATGCATTGTATTTATAGGTAGTATGATAGTAGCATTAATTCATATAGTACATTATAAATTGGGGAGTTAAGATTGAAATATCTCGGTGTTTTCACTGCGCTGGTCAGTGAAAGCAAACTGCAGGCAAGTGAGATATGGGATCTTAACTGATATATTTTTTCTATGATATTTTTGAGACTGAAAGAAAAATCAATAAAAAATATTCTTGATTATATCTTGTACCTTTAGGGCAGCATGGCTTCATTGAACAGCTCTTTAAATTTCATGTACCGCAATAACCCCTAACACTTGGACAAAGGTAGTACTACCCCCTTCCCCTAGGAAATCAATCTGGGGGGATACAAAAAACTAAGGGACTGAAGAGTCCTTCTCCTCTCCCTATATTCTTGGGCTGCATGTGATGTCACGGCAGCCATCTTGGAGGACCTTCAACAAAAGATTTCTCATTAGCGTTTATTGTTTGGTCATCCAACATGGCTACCGCTTCATTGTCTTTGGATTCCCAAAGGTATGGATGCACCCCAGCAATATATCTGTCCCTTCCCTGCTCCCTTCTCTCGGGGGATAAGGGAGGGGGTCTTGGGGAGGGGTTGGGGGTGGTTGTAAAATTGTAATCACTCTCTGGAACAGGGTATCAATTTTACAAAGGTTGTAACTACACATCAACTTATAAAAAATAAAAATTAACGAGTCAGGAAACCAGAGTAAAGAACTTGATGTTAAAATCCCTTGTGTAAT